>NW_010589620.1:155159-222577 GCF_000705375.1 Tinamus guttatus
AATTTCACCTGCCCTTTTATTGCCTAATCATTCAGCATCATGAGATCTATGCTCCTTGTTGTCAGGTTTGTTTTTATTACCCTGACTGCCTCAGTATTATGAGCAGATTTTGTGTCCACTTCTTTTCCTTGGAGGAAAAGCAAGGATCCCTGTGGGATTCCCTTGGTCATCTCCCTCTATTAAGAAAACTGACTACTTATTGTTATGTATTAGTTCTACTTCTTCAAGCAGTTGTTAATCCAAGAAAGATCTTTCCTATTTCTTTCTGAGATAGCTTCTTTAAAAGCCTTTGGGAAGGAATTTTTTGAAAATCCAAGCATACATTTTCCATATGCTTGCTGACTTTTGAAAGAACTGTGATAAATTTTGTAAGGCATAACTACCCTCTATAAAAATTGTGTTTCCTTTTTCCCATTACATTTTACCCATCTACATGTCTGCCAGTTCTGTTCCTGATTAAAGTTCCTTCCAATCTGCTCAGTACTGTGTCACAGATACTGGTTTGCGGTCTCTCTTTCACAAACTGAAATGTGGCAAAAAAAAAGAGCTCATGTTTTCCAGAAATGGATAAACAAATTAAAGATGACAAAGAAGTAATCTTAATTGCTAATAGTACTGTGAGGCTAGAAAGATTTATTTCAAGTTGCGGAGTACCATGTCATTTTATTTTGGAAAGTGAAGGCTATTTTAATCCGAAGAAATTACAACAAGTATAAAATAAATCTTAATATTTGATCTCTCAATGGTGAATCAGAGGTGATCCCCTTCATTTTAGTCCTTTGAGCTAGGTTCTTTTTCATATCATAATTTAAGACAAGAATTAAAAATGATTAGTCTTTATTGTAGTCATTTTATTCCACAAAAAAAAGGGACCCAAATTAAAAGCAAAACAGAGCACAAACACTGGCTACTTGTCGCCTGAATATTTCTCTGTAAAGGGTTTCTGAAAGATACTACACCTTGGAGGGCGTGCCGACTCTTGAGGGAACCACGTACTCCATTATTAAAATTGGTAGCAGACAAGTAATACTGCATCACAGATAATTAAAATAATTTATAGATGGGAAAAATTCATTAAAGAGTTGGTGAATCCTGTTTGGTATATCATGGATAACCCAAGCAATTTATAAGTGGGCAAATGTGACTAATCTTAAATAAATCCTATGAAACCAAAGAAAGCCTTTAAGTCAGTTAATCAAAAGAAGCCAGTCAAGCAGTTGTCTTGAGACAGGCAAATCAATGAACATCAAGAACTTTAAATCTGTATTAAATCCCATTACTTATCTTTGTTTACCAAATTTTAGCCTCTGTTCCTCTTCAGGAAAATATATTAAAAAAAAAAAAAAAAAGAGTTAAAAGAGTAGAAGCCCTTAGCCATTTGCATGACAATAGCATTTCAACATCTTGGCAAAATTATTCAAAGAGAATTTGAATTCCATTCTGTGATAAAGCTTCCCAGTTGCACAGCACATCTTCTAATGTCATCACAATGATGTCATCTCGTGGTAAGAATAGTGCTCAAATACTGCTGTTTTATATTGAATCATGCTGTCTTTTGTTCTAGTTTTTCTTCTTAGCCCTCTGATTGCTGCACACTCCAAGGGAGGATCAGGAAGAGCTGTTTTGCATACTGCAAAGTTGAGTGGAAGAAAATCTGCCTCTTTATTTCAGAGGATTTTATAACATTCTCTATTACTTCAGGCAAGGAAAAATGTGCACCACTTTCAGGCTTGGCTGAATTCAAAATTAGTTGTTTTCATCCGTTCCTTAACTTACCTCCATGACTTTACCTCCATGAGTAGAAACATACTCAGCTCAGGAATGTGTAGTCAATTTAATGCATATGTAGTATACTTATAATTGCATTTCTGTGTGTGTCTGTGTGTGTGTGTGTAGAGTTCCTTTCAAGACAGCCTTTTAACTTTTTGCATTTATTCAGGCCATTTAGTTTCATAAGGTTTAAATATAAGTTGAAATTCTGCTTCAAGTAAATCCCAGCAAAATTCTCTTTTATAAAAGAGTAAGGGAACAGTCTTCTCAGAATGGTCTTTTTAAGATTCCATCTTTAAGAGGGATTTTCAATTTGAAGAGTTGGGAAAAAAGTCTTTGTTGTCATCTTTAGCAACCTGTGGATGCAAGATTTTTCTTTTCTTTTCTTTTCTTTTCTTTTCTTTTCTTTTCTTTTCTCTTTTCTTTTTTTACCTGTTATTAATAAGCAGTTCACCTCTGCTCTTGTAGTCCATTTTTCTCCATGAAGCCAAGCAAGGCTTCTACCTGCTTTGTATTTAAAGGTGATGAGCAGGATCCAGCTGTATTTTGCATGGGACTAAGCCTGGCTGCCTCATAAAGCAACATACCTGTGTAAGTCTCTTAATTCTCTAAGATAAGGCCTGTAAAAACTGTTAAAGAGAAAGATACTGTTTATGTAAATTCAAGTACTCAAGGCAGTTGGACACAATCTCTCTTTAGATCCTTATAAAGGTTAAGTTTTTCTATCAATTTATTGGAGAACTCAGAATTTGGATCATCCGATTTTTTTTCATCTTTGTGTCTCATCTGAACTAGTCGTTAGGATTCTCCTTTAGTCCCATAGCAAGTTTCAGAAGATTGTTCTTTAGCTGGCTTTATTTTATATGCCACACATCTTAAATGACAAACATAGGAAGGGATGAAAGCATCAAGTATTTCCATGATGACCACAGGGGGAGTCTTTGTGTATAGTTTAGACTAGACTCCTATCTGTTAGATAGTAAACCGTAAGTGAGATGAATTACACTTTTATTTTAGGATGACTGCTTCATGAAGCACGTACAAGTCAGACTCATATCATGTACAAACTAAATAGAATATCTGCAGATAGATATTTCAAAATAATTTTACCATTTCATGGCTATCTGGAGATGAAAACAAAAAGCATCTATGAGTCTGAGCCAAAACAGGAGTTGTACAGAGGTAATGATTCTCCTCAAGGGTCTTTTCTAGCCATAAATATATGTTTCTTCAAGTTCAAAACCTTAGCACAGTTTTGTAGGAAAATGCATTCAGTAAGAAATCATCAGGATGTTTTGACGTGATTTCCATCAAAAGGTTTTTTTGGGAGTGTGGAATAAAAGCTGTTTATGATATATTCTGTTAATATAGCCCTACATTATTCTTTGCTTTTTACATTTCTGAAAGTCAAGATTATTTTTAAAGCATATTTTATAAAATCTGTTTTTTCTGTTTTTGTGAGATTATGATAATGTCTATACCAGCTGCATGTCTAGTACAAGGAGTCTTGTTCTTTGAGGAGACATTCATGGTGGTTGCTTGATTCTTGACCAAATGGTTTCTAGCTTTACAACTCTATCGCATTTACAACTTTACAATTACAGACTATTATAAAATATTCTATACAAAGTACAAAATGCAATATATGTACCATTTCTAGCTTAAACTCTAGTTTAAATCCACTAAAAAGATGCTAATGATTTTCTTATTGTAAGCGTTTTCTGCCATAAGTGCTATAAAATATTCAATGTTTTTAAATATGATCCTAAATATAGCTGAAGAGAGTGAAAGCTAAAATATGTTATAATTATAAAAGCTGATTTTTAGGTTCCATATAATACTGGATATTCTACAACCAGTGGTTTTATCTCCTTTAACACATACAGCTGATTCTTGGATGAAAGAAATAGGACCAGTATGGGCTATTTTTAATTAGCTTGAATATTGGAATAACCTGCATATTTTAATAAAATATGCTCCCAGATAATTTTAAACATATTTTAAACAGCAGAGATTTAAAACAATTATAAAGCTATCTTAAAAATTTCCAGCAAACTTGTAAACACCTAGAATAAATGTTAACAAGGATATATCGCTGTGGTACCTATACGTATTCAAGGATCAGCAGAGATTGTAGTCCATCTCTATCTTCTGCAGCTTTGAGTGTCTCAGTGCCCTTTAGTACTGGTTTCAAATTTATTAGATGTGTTTATAGCTAGAAGAGCAAACAAACAAAGAAACAAGAGAAATGCCTGGCCTAAAGAAAGCCAGAGGCAAAACCCTGAATGTCCTCCAGTGCATCCCCATGCTTTAATGGCAAAGATAGATTGAGGTATATGCGTGAAGTCACCCCAAAAAAAGTCTGTGGTGGATCTGGACAACACTGTGCAGGTCTGCAGAGAGGCAGAAGCACTTGTTTGACACACAGCTATTGCTTTCCCTTGTACTGCATAAGGGACTGGGAGGACTCTTCAGCATGGTGCAACAGCAGCTTGCACCACAGTACATGCCAGAGTGTAAGGTCTACAGAATTTTTTTTCCTTTTTTTTTTTTTTTTAAATGTCTGTTAACAGACAGGGAAAAGTTTCATTTTATTTTACCAGACAGTTCACCATTCTTATGTTTTCCTCCTCTTGAATGGGATTAGACATGCCCTAAAAGTAATACAGTACCTTGGAGACCTAAAGGCAATGACTTTGTTTCTGGGGGAAAATCAGGAAATGAAGCAGCAAGGGTGGGGAGGAGAAACACTAATACTTTTTTTTCTACCTTTTTTTTAAGAATGTTGGTTTTAAAAATCAAATGCTTTTTCTTTTCTTTTCTTTTCTTTTCTTTTCTTTTTCTTTTCTCTTTTCTTTTTTCTCTTCCTCTTTTCTTTTCTTTTCTTTTCTTTTCTTTTCTTTTCTTTTTTCTTTTCTTTTCCTTTTCTTTTCTTTTTTCTTTTTGGATTTTTTAGACCCAGCTCAAAGAAAGAGTCCCCAATGTACATGCAACCTTAAACAGATATGCCACCAATAATGATATTCCTAGAAATACCTTTTCCTCTTGTATATATGTACCTGATATTATCTGGAGCATCCAAAAATGTGTTTGTGTACAGCACCACTATAATAGGATTTTGTGAATTGTTCTTATCTAAGCGTTATATATGCATCCAGAGGGAAAACTTTACTTTAACCAAGTACATTATCAGAAAATAGCAATCTGGGGCACAAACATCCCAAGTGTGCACCTTTTTATGATGTCAAATAGAGCAAACAGTACACATATTTTCCCATTATTTTATGTTTGATTTTTTTTTCATTATTACTATTATGTTAAGGTGCCGGTGTTGGATTTGTAAATGGGCTATGACGGTTACATTATGGCATTCTCTTATCCAAACAAGTCCTTCCTGATAATGGTGCCCTACTCTGTAAGTAAGGCAGCGGCAATGGGAGATGAAACAAAGGGTCCATCAGGGCCAGTGGCCACAGGCTTCACCTCTGGATGATTTATGAATGGAATAAGCATTCCAACACCAAAGAGTTTTTTTAAAAAAATCATGCCCTGTGGGGGAGCATGAATATAATCCCCCAACATGCTGACAACCTAAGCTGCAGCTGTGGTATCCCTCAGAGTCCACTTGGCATATTTCCATGGTCAGACTTTACAGCAGCAGTGATGCCCCATGGTAAATTCATCACTTTTTCACAGCAGTTGCCATGCTAGAGAGCACTGCCTGGGAAAAGATGCTTAATATTCCTCCTCTCCCTTAACAGTGGAACGTTTGGAATGCACCATGAAGCTGGTGCGCACAGACAGTTGAGCAGTAATTTGCCTTCTCCACACAATAACACAGAACGCAACCGCAAGTGCAACGGTAGTTGGAGCCTGGTTTTTCAAGCCCCCATGATCACTGAGGCCTGAAACTAAGGCAAAAAATGAAGGTTATTTATTACTTATCATTGCTTTCTTTTTCCTGAAGGGGAGCTTTTACTCCTGCACACCGATTTAAGGTATCTACCACTTCTGCCTCTCCAAAAGAGGAATTAAAACTTATCATGTGGGGCTACAGAGAAATGAAATCCTTTGTACATCTGACGAGATGGACTGCAGCTGAACAGCACTTGGAGCATGATGATAATACCTGGCATGAATCATTAGAACTGAAGCATAGAACCACCTTGAGAGCTTTCCCTGAATGTCAACAAGTCCTCTGGAGTCAGTAAAGCAGTTTGGCTACCACAGGTTTCAGTTCTATGGCGCACATTCATGGGTCAATTCATGACTGCGAGGCAGTGGTGATCCCTCTGCCCACCGTTGCTAGTAATACTGTTTTCCTGAGTAATTGTCATCCAAGTTGAATAAGATCTGCAGAATGTAATCAGTGAATTGTGAAGCTGCTACATGCTTTGCAATGGAGCTTTAATATAGCTAAGACAAACGATGTAACGAAGATACCTATTTATATTTAAAAGCAAGATCATAAATAGTTAGGATTCCATTTAATGCATTACAAAGTTAGGTAATGTTGAGAACAACCTTCTAGCAGGCGTGCTTTCAAATCCATTTAGGGTGTATTGTCGAGGGTCACTCGAATGTTGAGGCGCACTCCACGAATCAGAGGGAGCAGCACTTTAATACGAAGGGGGTTTAACTTGTGGCAAGTGCCGAAGCCTCCTCCACAAGCCGGAGTGAACAACACCTCTATGGGAAGTGAAGTCAACTCCGCTCTGCTGTTGTCTGTAGCAGGGCTTTATACCGGTGCAGGTGGGCATGCGCTGAGGAGCAGCACTCATTGGCTACAGGCTCCCAGCTGATTGGTTCTCCTCCAGGTGTTCGGTTGCTAGGCGTCGGTCCAGTTCCCCACAAACTCCACTTTCCTATATATTCTTACTAAGGCCCCAACAGTGTATGAATATTGTATCCTAAATGTCCATCTCTATTGCAGGATTTTTTTATATAAGAGTCCAAAAATATAAGACTTAAAAAATACACTGAATAAAAAGACAGTAACAAAATGGAGGCTTACTGTGTTTCTTCTTTGTCTAGTCTTTTTTCTTCCATTTAATCTTTATTTGACACTTTATTAAAAGTCCAGAGCTCAGAATATCAACCCCTCGTTAATCACCACTTAATCACTTGGCATGCGTTAAATGCCTATCTCTGCTGCATTGGCTTTCCCCCTGCAATACTATCCTGATTAAGCATCAGGCATTACTATTCATTAACATCAGCTAAATCGGTTCTTTGAGAACCGATGCCCCAGTAAGGCATCTATCTTTACTTTAGCACATTCACTTAAGTGACGAGCACCACATAACAAAATCTACTTTAAAAAGAATTTAAAATAAACATGAAGGGGAGGTTAACTTGGTAAGAGATTAATCCCCTTGTGTTCCAGCCGATCTTCAGAGGTTAGAGGGACTATGGGCGGCTGGACTCATCTCTAAATAGGATATCAAATACTGTGGTACTATAGACCCGACTCTGGCAGTACTGAATTCACAAACAGTCTGTTGACACTAGGTCTGGTCGTCTTCCAAACAAGTAACCAAGTTCACAGATAGCACAATTTCTTCAAATGCAACATTTACAAAGGAGGTTTCAGATATCCATACAGGAAATTCTCTAATATAGCGTGGATTTTTTAGCTAGCTCTCATGTACAAATGTGCAATCACCACTCACCCCAGAAGATGGAAGAGGGCTCTCAGTCTGGAGGAGCCTCCTCAGGCAGTGTCCTGACCTGAGAAGAGGAAAGAGGTTCAGCCCGTCAAATGATCCAGAAGTTACGACTTCTTCCCTCCTTAGTTCACCTGTAGTCATACTTACTTTTGTTATTCATTGATGAAAAAGTCTCTCGCTTTGGTTTAAAGGTATAGTCAGTCAATAGAAGATCTAGAAAGCATGCTTAGTGAGGAGTGGTTGTACCTTGAAAGCGGGTAGCTTTGGGGATGGAGGTGTGCATTGGCATTATAATGAGCTTATAATGAGGAAAGTTCAAGCAAAGTTCATCTGAAATCTGGCAGTGTTCAAGAAATATGTAGATGAGGCGCTTAGGGGCATGGTTTAGCAGGCATGGTGTTGAAGGGTTTGCAGTTGGGCTCAAAGATCTCAAAGTTCTTTGCCAAACATAATGATTCTATGAAATGAGTGATTTGCCACCCTTGCTGGCTCAGCACCAGGCATCTTATCGTATATCTCCCATTGGTCTGCTACTATGCAGCTTATCAGCGGCCCAGCACAGGGAGTGCAACAGAGCTTGGTTGCGGTGTCTTCATTTTGCTCCATCCTCCGTTACTCCTCTCTGCAGCTGTGAGGAGGGCAGATTGTGCTGCCTAGGGAACCGTGGAGGAGCAGAGTCCATGCAGACCAGACCATCCTGGAAGTGGCAACTGTGTCTCACCTCAATCAAGCAATGCCATAACTCCTGTTAGGCCCTAGTTTTTCTCTAATTCTAATTCTAATTTCTCTAAGCAATTCTCACACAGAAGCATCACTATCAAATAAACACCCTTGAAATCTAGTAACTAGTAACTAATTAGTTACTAGTAACTAATCAGTAAAGTAGTAATTCCTGGTCATGAGTAAGATGAACAAACAAAGAGAAATGTGACGCTGTGAAGTGCATCAAAACCAGAAATTAAATCTTGGAATAATCCTTCAGAAAAACATGCTTAATGATGACTACAGTTAGTAACTGAGTACAAAGAAATAGGTAAAGCACTGATGATATCTGCAAAAGCACTACTGGAACCAGTTTTCTTTCCACCTGACTTTTATGGCCTCATCTGCATTCCTTTTCTAGTGAAATACAGAATTACTGACAACAAGAGTGTGCAAGCAAGGATGTATGAAATCATCGAGCCAAGATGGATGCTTGACACAGTGAGTCGTATGGCAAAACCATCAACTATGATCATTGCCTGGGCTCCAAGAGCAGACTGAGCACTTGGGATATTTTCCATAAACATACACATCTTTATTTTTCCATGTGTTTTGCAAACCCGTATGGTGGAAGGCTTTTCACACTTTTAGCCTGCGGATTTTTATTGAGTGTGGAAGCAGAGTTTATAAATAGGCCTTCTCTTCTTTTTCTTTTAATGCCATTTGAACTGAGTTTATAAACAAGCTACATTTGTTCTTTTTATTGGCTGAATAGGACAGCTGTCTATCAAGTGTTCCTGTTTACACAGTCTTTCATGGCAAGCCTTGCTTAGAGACCTTCTGTGGGTTATCAGTAGCTGTTATATAAATAACAGTGCATTGGATCAAATCTGTGAGATTACTTCATGTGCATTTTTCTCCCCTACACTGAGATTCTCTTGTATGCAGTGGTCCAGAATAAGATTCATTGACCTCTAAAATGTTTCCCAAGCCCTTTTTTTATGGCCCTGCATTACATCTTTGCACGCAGTGCCCTAGGGTTGCACAGATCATATGCCGGCAATCTGCAGGGGTCTGAATTTCATCCTTAATGAATTAAGAGATTTTTTTTTTCTTCAAAAAGCAGGAAACATTTGACAGAAAAGCTAAGAAACACAGTGCCAAGGAGGGAGGTCTGTGCTGTCAAGAGGTGTCAAACTGATAGAGCTGGAGACCTAAACCTTCTGTTCCCCTACAGGGAAAAACAGATTTCAAACCACGTCACACACTAGAAGCACTGGCAGTGGAAGCATTCATGTATGTTAGCCACAATGTAGAGCCACCAGCTTCAGAGATGTGAGCAGGCTTTAAGTGCCATCCTCTTTTCAGCCTCAGCTTGAGAGGCCTGGATATAAGTTAGCCAGAATTTTGTGCCATTCATTTCCTCAACACCCCACAACCTAGTGCTCCTTCAAATATGGGATGATAGTTCCACAGCGGTTGAAGAATCACCTCCTCCTTGCCCAAAAATCCCCCAGTTACACAAATGATGGAAAGATTTAAGCACGTGTTTAACTCCATTCTTTAGAAGAAATGAATGTTCAAATACTTGTGGGCACATTCCAAATTAAATATGTTTAAGTGATGTCTGGACTCAGTCGTGGCCCTGGCACTCTGGAGGCTAGACTAAAAACAAAAAAAAATAAAAAATCTTGATTGTAATCCTGACTTTTGGCCAGGATTTTACTGTAATGTTTACAAATAAAGACACAATGGCATTTAATTATTTAGGAAACAAACTTGTTCTGGAAATCTCTCTGAGGTGTAAGGTCCTTGAAATTGTACAAGAGATAAACTTGGCCCACTTTCCTGTGACTAATATATATAGCCCAGAAGGCGAGATGGGTGAAGGAAAACCCATTTTCTTTCATAACAGGAACATACAATATTAAGGAAACTGAAAACTACATTTCTAAAATTGTTTCCATTTCAAAGTCCTTCTGCCTATGGAGAATCAATACACCAGAAGAGCATAGCCTTAAACGTTAATATTACAGAATAAAATTCATTTTTGATGGATTGATGGGCACATTTTCTTAAGGCCAAGAAATAATGAATACAAACTTTTTTCCTGATAGTCTATCTTTCCCCTCTCCCCCCACAGAGGATGTAGAGAATAATAGGATACCACTCGCCTCTGTATAGAAACATCCATTATTAGGCACCAAGAGGTTTTATTTGGACTCATGTCCTCACCCCCATTTATTCATTTGTAGCAGCAAAGAGAAGCCATAATACAGGAAAACGCTGCTGTTTGTTTTGCAGCCTCAGAAACAGAGTCAATCAAGAAAAGGTTGGCCGACGTGATGTTGGCTAATAATTCCCAGAGGATTTTACTCTGCCCTAACTACACAGTCCCTAAGCACACTGAGCTTAAAAGCAAATCCATGTATACCCTAATTTCAACATGCAGTTTTACATCATGTCACACTGGCTTTTATTTCGAAATCAGCAACAACGAGCAAACGCTTCCCTAGTAAATCTGATCATATATATAGGGCTGGCTTGAAAAGTAATATTTTAGTCAGTGTTCTGGCAGTTTATTTCTTTGCAGAGAGGAAGCATGGCCCCAGCTTTCTGGGCCATCTCTTCATCCCTGTGGCTCAAAGTGGTGCCTCCAAGATAATTGGGAAAGTATGATGGATTTCAAACGGAGCTGTTTCACTGTTTATTTCCTTTTATACATACAGAGGGGAAATTCTGATTCACAAATTCTCCCTTTTCCTTCCTACTCTCTTTCCCACTTGTCAATGATGCATTTGGTACTAGAGTCAAATGCCAGTATCCTTTATAGGAAGAATATGCCACTAAAAGTAAAAAGAGTTTGTCTTGGTACATTTTGCCATGTCCTGTTTTGATTTCTTAGAACACGTTTTGTGGACAAGATTGAGAAAAGTTTGATCTTTTTTTGAATATCTCATTGTCTACATCTAATCAGATTCTAAAATTATGAATATGGAAAAGTTTTGTTAGTCTGGTTCAGGGGAAAAATGTAGATGCTCGTCTCAACTCTCTCCAGCATCCTTGGTCTCATACAGCCAATCTGATAGAGTTAAAATCAGCGGAATAAAATGAAGGAAAGATAGGAGCCTTCTAAAAACACAGAAGTTAACATCAAGAGTCCACTCAAACAGCTGAGCTATGTGAAATCAGGAGCAACTTTGCCCTCCCCTGAGATCCTTGGTGGCTTATCTAACACCTCACAGGATTCATGTTCCAAACAGGTATAGAGCAGAATCACAGAATTACAGAAGGGAGAGTCTTGTAATCATTTATTGTAATTTAGTATTATATTTTGAGTTCTGGGTGAGGGCTTGCATTAGTACAACAGGTATTGAAACCAAAAGCTGGGCTTGTCTGAAACTTGACTTGGATGGTGTTAAAGACAGCATCCACCCTACTGTTTGTATTGTGATACTACTATAAAGCCTCAGTCCTTTAGCAAGCTCCAATGCACTGGCTTGTGCATACAACACAGAAAGAACTTACCCATAAGTCCCAAGGAGCTTACAACATAAAGCTTCCTTAAGGAGCCTACAAGCTAAAAATTAATGCTACAGTATTACATGTTGCTTTGCAATAATGTCAGTATTTGCACTTTGTAATACGAGCTACATTTTGATGTAAATCATACACCTTCTGATTTTCTTTCTTCATCATTCAATGATCAACATTTCTGCTAAGGTTGTTCCATGCTCCATATGTTGCATGGGAATTCATTGTGCCTGCACAGAACTGATCCTTTCTCATTTCTTTTTAGGTTATTGCAGGCCCCATATCGTGCCAGGTGTTTTCTAAATAACAAAGCTCAGAAAAGAGCTTTTAGATCTATATAAAAGCTCATTATCATGATTTTTTTTTCATTCTCCCTAATATCAAACCACATTTTTCAACTAGTTTAAATCAGCCACTAGCAGCTTTCACAAAAGACCAGTCCCTTATTAAACTTTTTCAAGTTTTCTCTACTCCTTTTTTTTGTCTTGAAAAGAATAGAGGTTTGTTGGCTCATTGATTAATGAAATTCTGTTAATCATTTTATTATTATTATTTCTTAAGATGAAACAGTTGTCTTTGCAGCTAAAAACATAGTGTAACCCACCTCAGCCCAAAATCTCCTAAAACATATTTGTTCTTACTTACTTTTCTGTACAAATGAAAAATCCCGAAGATTCTGCGAATCATAGCTGAATTATACTCTAGGAAAGAGTAAGATTTAACTGAATATCTTTGTAAGTCTTTTTATTTGTAAATACTTTGATTCTGAAGTTCAGAAACTCAAAACTAAGATGTTTCTTATTTCCTAGAAGCTACTTCCTTCAGGGCCTTTGTTCCCAGGTCTTCTGACTAAATAGCTATCTATGTTCATGAAATAATCATTTTCGTTTTCAATTTTTTTCAGACCAAGCAGTTTATCTGTTGTTAGCAGTTTTCATTTTCCTTCCTATTCAACATCCATTTTCTGTGCCCTATAGGCCCATTGCACACTCAGGTAATCATCAAAGTGGAGTTTTCTTGTGACCTTGAAAATTAATTGGCAAGAAAAGACTTTTTTTTTTGTCTTTCTCATTCCCATTCTCATGTTCACAGACATATATGCACAGAGAACATCTTAGCTAAAAGAAGTACTTTGGATCAAGTTTGCTCCTATTGTGGGGCTTTTAGTTTAGATGGAGCTAAAGTCATAGAGAGGAGAAGCCTCTACTTTGGAACTCCTTAAATCTCATTGATCTATATGTACATTTATTTATTTGTTTGTTTATTATTGCACTTCTAAGGATTTTTGCATTCACATACATTTCTTGCAAGGAGAAATGTTAATCTTATGTTTGAAGAGTAGGACTGGGAATCATTTCATCTAGTCCCTGCAACCAGGATTTATTCTATGACCTTTAATAAATCACTCTTTGATGGCTCAGTTTCCCCATCTGTGAGGCTTTGATTAATAATGACCCTTAATAACACATCTGTAGCTCACAAGCAGGATGGTGAAAGTACTGACCTACTCCTAACCACTTCCACTTCAGAGAGTAGCACTTACTCCTGAGAGCAACTTTAGCAACTTCAGTGGAATTACTCAGCTGAGAAGTTTGTGTGATTAAGGATGACTCATTTAATATTTTTAAGGCTTTCAACTCTTGAGGTTTAAGGTGATACTTAAGTGAAAATTGTTTTTTTTATTATTTATAATGGTCTCATCTTAAGACAGAATACCTGTTACCCCCTCCAAATAATTAAAAACTCTCAACAAGGTTTCAAGAGATGTAGTAGTTTGATACCATGTGGCTTAAGTATTTGTTTTTTTAGAGGTGGGGTGGGTAAGTATTTGTCCTATATCAATGTAAATTTTGCCAACATCAGTTTATACTTTCAGGCAAAGGATCAAGCTGATTGATGACATTCTGGTGAAATGGAAATAACTCTCCAAAAACAGACTCCTGTACAGTCAGATAAATGCAATCTGACTCATTTTTTATTACAGTAAAACACAATAATGTCACAAGGGCCAAAACAAGGGAGCATCACTGGGCACTCACACCAAAGCGATCTCTCAGTGAGTGCAAAACATAACAACATTGCAGTGAAAATTGAGAAGTATGAGAAACATTCTTACCCACGCCTGGGTATTTTCAGGACTTTCAAAAGATCTTCCTTTTCTTATCAGGAGCCCAAGATATTTTCCTTTGGCATCTGAAAAATGTCACACCTCAGAAATGGTGGCACACATTTCTGTTTTGAAAAATGCATGTTCAACTACTTTATCAAAATGCATAGCAGAAAAATTTTGACGTCGGTCCCTCCCATAGCCTGAGGCCCCATCCTACAGATGGCTGTATTGGCAATTCAGAGGAAATTCTTGACTTACGAGTGGCACGAATCTGTTTTTACTCCTCTTGCATAGATACTAAAAGCTATGCTAGGTTCAATGCAGTGAGGATTCAGACTATGACTCTCTCCAGTATTTTTCTTTGATAAGCCCTGTGCTTATTGTGCTCATAAAATTATCTAGAAGTTTCCTAATTATTATTTTGTACTACAAGGTCCACTATTTCACTGCAGTTTTCAGCTGGGCTAGGAAATGATAACTACCATGATCATTCTTTTTCTTTTTTTCTTTTTAAAAAAATCAATACTATACTCATTTTCCTCTCTTTCTGTTACTTCCACAGATTTTCAATTACTTTTCCAAAGTATTTTCTGTGGATAAAATTAAACCAATTACTGCCTCTCTTGACAAGTAATGACACATGCCCTATGAACTAGTTGTTCTCTTTATGTTCTGACGGCAGTCTTTCATGAAGTAACCCTGTATTTTTTTGCTCCTTTAGTACTTCTTTCTCCAGGAAATAGTCAACTTAACTATCACACATTTTGTTATATGAGAAACCTCATCTTCCACTGTGTTTTCAGTACTACCTTCCATTAGATAGTGCTCATTATTCTTGAATTGTAATATTAGATTTTTTTTTTTGATTCTGTAAAATTTATTTACTAAGATTCTTTACCAAGTTCAGTCCTTAAATATATTCCTCACTTAAATAATAGAGATGCTTGTATAGATGCTACCTCACAGAGTTTATGTTAAACACGTACACCTCTCATTGCCCTCATGGCTTGACAATTCGTTTCTGCCCAAAGCACAATAAACACAAGCAATTTCATGTGCTCCCAACATAGGGAAAATTGGGTCGTTTCCTTTCTATACTTTCAAACAGAAATGAAACTTCTATTTTTTAAAGCAAACAAACAAAAGAAGGGCTCATTCAATCATGTAAAATGAATTAATGGGTATGAGGATGAGAAGAAAATAGGTCTTTTGTTTCCCTCGGAGTTTTGGGAGGAGGGGGGAATTTGGAAGGAGGGGTTTCTACTTTCAGAAAGGAGAGGAAAAGTCTTTTGGGGGTCTACCAGCCAAGGGAAAAATCAATTAGTTGCGCATGCTTGTCTGTTTGTTAGGATTAACTCTCAAGCAATGCCCACCCTTTGGTCGTTATTTTTCCCCCATAATAGAACATGTCATGGACTACAATTGCATGAAATTTTTTAACATCTCTCCAATCAAGGCAACATTTTTAGCATGACTCTTCAAGGCAAAAAAAAAAAAGAAAGAGAGAAAAAAAGAAAGAATCAAATACAACTATGGTTAACAGTTGAAGAATATACATATAGCTTTGGGGGGCTGGAGGAAGTGATTTGAAGATAATCCTACAAAATCCAGGACTCAGAGTTCCTTTTGCATGAAACCTCAAAGTCAACCCCCCATTTGACCCCCTTGTTTAATAGACTTTTCTTTAGTCACTGAAGAATTCAACTGCTCACATCTAAGTTAGACTGGATTTTTTTTTTTCTTTTTTTTTTTTGCCTGACAAGAAGCTAATTAAAGGGTAAGGAATATATCATATCCTCTCAAGACAGAGCTCGTCTAAGCATTATGCATGATCTTTCTCTGTCCCTCTTTTTTTCAAAATAGCTTCAAATCCCTTCTCAAAACCCTGTTTTTTTCTAGGATGCTCCTAAGCTGCAGCCTGTCAAGTATTTTAGCACCAATTCACCCAGGAAACCACTAAACAAAGAATTAGTTCCAGTTACACACATGAGCTTGCTAGGTGAAGAGGTGCTAGGTGTGGCCAAGCCATCAGCTGGTGTGGAGTAATCCCGCTCCATGGACTCCTGCACAACCATCCCTGCTTATAATAGATAAGGCTTTGGTGCAAAATCTCATTCGGGAGAGACTCAAGAAAAGAAACCTGAGCACAAAATGCATATTCAGGAGTAGCCTGAGGAAGGCAGCTTACAGGTACAGCATTAGATAAAAAAATCATCTCACTGCTGCCACATGATAGGTTAGCTGAGGAAAAATAACAACTGATACATAGGAGAGCTGCCAAGGCAGAAGGGGAAGCACAGCTTCTCATGAAAACTGCCCTGGAATAGCTAATATTTATTGGCAGAAGTCAGCACCTTAAACAGAAAACACATTTCAGGAAATTTTCTGGAATACCAAGTATTAGAATAGTTTGCAAGTGTTGAGCTGGGAATTTGAGGGTCGAAGTTTCTGGCACCTGAAATATGCACGTGACTAGACTGATATTCAGGTATTAGATTTTTTCCTAGCTTTTCCAGTTTTGTTATCTATGTGCATTATCTTGAGAATGCACAAGTCTAGAAAGCGTGATTATTAATTATCATAAAACCAGTTTATTATTATTTGTTTTTTTTACTGATTTTTTTTTTACTGATTGTTTGTTTTTTTACTGTTTTTTGACTGAATGATGTGATGGATAAAGACAGCCAAGTAGCAGTGACCAGCAGGGAATCAACCAGCTTTTCTGAATGGAGACAGTAAGGATTTTATTTAGGCAGAAGGAAATGGCAGTGAAACTCCTCCTAATAAATAACTGAGCTGAGTTGACTTAAGCACTTATAATGCCAATGTCTGTGATAAGCAATGGAAACATTAATATAAAATGCTTCCCCATAAACGACTACAGCAGAGTTCAGAATGATATATTGCAGCACAACCATCCCTAGCATGGCATGCTTTTAAAGTGATGTTTATAATCATTATTATTTTGGTAACAATAGGGGGAAAAAGAACAGAACAGCAAAAATTGTTATCTGCTAAAGAGGAACTGCAATAGCAAAGTTTCCTGATAAGAAACTACATAGGGTTCTAGCCAAAGCAAGAGAACAACTATGCTCAGATACAAATGCAGTAACTAAGAACGTGGTTGTAGCTTGTTCATTTCTAATTCTAGCTGTATGTAACAGTCACATGGTGAAAGCAGTCATTTCGTGAAATAACTGAAACTTCAGGCATTTCATGAAATGACCAGCATTATGGCTTTTCTATTATACTCTTTGACTGTTTCACTCAGTCATTAGGTCAAATGACTGGTGTTATAGTGAGAGTCACATTGGAGTGATTTTTATCACTTACATTTAGGGGTCTGAACTTAGGCATACAGGTCAGTCTAGGCTTCCCCCAGTGAAGGAAATCTGGCATGGACAGATAATAATCTCTGGTATAGATGTTTACTTTTTTCATATGGCACATGAAAAGCATTTCTGTTATTCCATGTTCCTGAGGCTAGTCAACTTTTGCTGCCTGGGAAAACCTTGTGTCTGCCACGGGACATCTACATGCATTAGAGTCATTCACTGTCTCATTTTTTGCTTAGATTTCCTTTCCCCAGTATGCTGCATGGTCTACAAAGTTGAATTATTATTATACGCTTTTTTTTTCCTGTTTTGATCAGAACTAATATCTTAACACATCTTTCTTTACCCAGCATGGGATATTTATTAAACCCCTCCACAGTCAGGGTTTTCCTAAAATCACTAGAGTTTAAAATCTGCCCCTGCTGTGACAGTCAAATTCTAGTGACAGATGAGCATGTTAAATGCCTTACTGCCTTGAAGAAATGCTGTCTCACATTCCTAGTAAGTGCAGCATTTGTTGGTCCTTTCCCTTCCAGGCCAGGAGCGACTAAAAGTCTGTCTTCATAACTACCTCCATGGAAAGTAAAAAGTCTCATCTTCAGACAGACATGATAAAGCGGTATCATTCACAGGAAGACAATATTGGTTGGAGTACAGATGTAGTGTATGTCCATGAAGCTGTATGACAGGTTCACTCTCTCCTAACGAGAATTTGAGAGGTATCTGGGGATCCCGCTCATCAAATCTGGAAAGCCCCAAATGTTCTACTAAAGGCCTTTAAAGCAGTTAGCTGGTTGTGAGCACATGAAATTGTACAGGAGGTGTTTTTTGTGGATTTTTTGTGGATCCTGGGAGGGAGGAAGAGCAAACACCTGCCACCCAAAGTGGAGTCTGCAGTTCTGAGGGACTTACCAGATCCCCTGACACTGTAAAGGGTGCCAGCCTCATCCCAGGGAAAAGTATCATTTCATGGGATGAAATAGCCCATCTGTTGCAAAATAGAATCTTTCTTTTTTTTCCTTTTTTTCTCTGGCCTTTTTTTTTTTTTTTTTTTTTTTTCCCCCTGCAATGTGTGGATAGGATAAACATCAGTTCCTGTTTTGTATGCACATAAAAAACATAGCCTGCCAAAGCCTACCTTCATACCTGCTCACACAACTGAGTGCTGTGATTTCCTTAAAAACTGGCTTTTCAGGAATATGCCTGCCTATCTTTCAGCTCTGGTATGTCAGACTGAAGTGACAGGGAGGTCTCAGCTGCTAAGATCTACTGCCCTTCCTATATGATCTCATATTCTGGAGGGCTTCAGGGAAGAGCTCTAATGACATAACAAGTGACCAAATGGGACTACTACACCATTTGTAACTTCTGTTTAATGGAGAGTCTGAGTACTGAGACCTTGGAAGGAATACTAGTCACTTAGAGTCAGTGTTTCTCATTTACCTTATTACTTTATTTCATTCTGCTTTGTAAGCTGTGGGCCATCACCATGAATACCTGCATTTGTGCCAGAACATTTTTTCAGTTTCTGGAATGCTTGTGGACATAAGTAAATGTAAGAAAGTAGTTGATCTTAACAACTGAACAGTCTCACTGAATACACTGGTCAAGAAAAGGTTCATAAGCATTTTAAAGTCATTTGACAAAAGAAGTCACAAAATTCTGAGGCAAAACACAACCACTCTGTGCACTAGATGATTGATCTTTTCTGGTCCGGGTCCCATAAATCCCAAAAGGTTCCCTCTCTCCACAGTCAAAGAAAAGAAGCCTTCAATTTTCTCCTGAGTTGGGTTCTTTCTTCTTTTACAGTCTGTCTTGAGAGACATATGATCAGCTGAAACCTCCTGTACAGGCTGTATGATTATGAAGCAGAAGAGACACTTGCTCTGAACTGCTGCAAAACTAGGTATTAGAGAGAATCTGAATAACTGAAGATGGAATAGGAACCTGTTACCAGACAAGATACAGAAAAGCTCTTTCTCGTCTGGGTCCAAAGGAGGTGAGCAACATTGGTTATTTGGACTTGGCTTTGTTGTTGTGTTTGTTTTCAAATATCATCATAAGTTAAGAAATATTTGCCATCTGAGCCTGGTTTCAATTTAGTGTATTTCTTTAAAGGGTAAAATAGATTACTTATAGATTAGATCTTTTACATTAAACTGCAGATTGCATATATTCGCATCTGATATTTAAATTTTTTCCTGAGCTTTTAATCAAAAAAAAGAAAGAAATAAAAAAAACAAAAGATATGTGATTGATTTATTTTTTATTTTATTTCATTCCACTTTTCTGAATATTGTTTTAATGTTCTGGTAATATGGATAGTTTTTTTTCATATTGTTATTATTATGATTTTTCATAGAATGTCTACTAAGAGAGCTTCAAGGCACTGCCTGTGCAGCAGGATAATCTGATTTCTGAACTCCATCAGATTGTACAGGCATAGGATATCTTTCTTGTAATGTAACCATGGAGGGTCATCGTGGATCAAAGCAAGGCCCCTTGAGAAATTTTTTTTTTTTTTTTTGCTCAGGAAAATCTCCAGGAATGCAGATTTCATATCCTAGCTATCCCTTTCTTTAATGTTTGTCTACCCTCATTGTGAGACAAATTTTCTTAATTCCTCCTAACCAGAATTTTGCATGTTGCAACCTGTGTGCATTGATTCTCATCCTTTCTTTGTGCATGTCCAAGAAGAGTCTGGCTCCACCAGCTCTACAACCTCCTAATAGGTACTTAAAGACAGTTAATTATTTAGCCCTCTTCTCTTAAGATTGAACAGAAATGGCTCTTTCAGCTCCTTCTTGTATGTCTTTTGCCCTCAGCCTCCAGATATCTTGCTAGCTTTCTCTTTTTTATTATTATTTTTATTTTTTGATAAAAACTTCTCTGAATGAAAACTGAGTTTTCAGTATATTTCAGTCTGGGACCAAAGAGTCCCAGACTGGATCTCTAGATTTGGTTTCATGAGTGTTGAATGGAATAAAGCAATCATTTCCCTCATCTTTTGCTAATGGAGCCCAGTATGCAGTTAACCACCAGCTCTGCAAGGGCACATTGCTGGCTCATGCTCAGTTTTGGTGTCCACCAGGAACCCCCCAAGTTACTTTCCAAATCTGCTCCCCAGAGGCAGTGCCAACCCAGTGGGATATTGCAGAAGTGTCTCCACTTTTGTTTTTCTTAATGCAAAATGTATTGAAAGCTCTGGATCTTCACAGAAACAGACTGGAGTAAGGGCTCCCCACACAGAACACCACAGACACCCCTAAATAAAAATAGCTACATCTATTTCATGGGAGAGCTTGAGTCTAAAGACCATGGCCCAACAAACATTTACCATTTCAGGGTCTCAGTTAAAGCAGTAGAAGTTGTGTTCCTCCAAGTTACAGCTATATGGGGGATGAAACGAATTAAGGATGCCAGTTGACATCATAAGCTTTAATGTTGAGCTTCACTCAAAATAGAACAGAGATAGCTCCAGTAAACTGGGATCAAAAGAAAAAATTTCCCTCAAAATAAACTGAAACTATCATGAAATGCAATGCAATTTACCCAGCAGTCACTATGTGCATTCACAGGCAGTGATGAAATGTGGTTATAATTTTGAACAGAACAGGTGTATTATGTGGGAATGTTTTTAAAATGTTTAGAAATGGCTTTTTTGTTAGGGATAGTAAAGCTGTACCTGCTTTACTCTCTGCTTGCTTTGCCAAGTGCTCATTAATGACAACAAAAATACTAAGTTTGTTCATGTTGATTCAGTATGTTCATCTTCTCATACACATCTCCATGTAAGGTATCGAGTGGTATAGGTAGATATCCTCAACAGGTGGACATGTAACCCTTCACTAGCAGTCACTTAAGTATGTTGGATAATAATTTCAAAGGCACTAATTATCTATTTTATGAATATTGATTCAGTCTTACTAATTCCCAGATAATCTAGGAATTTCATGATAATGGTGTCTGCAACTGGACTGACAATCTTCAATACTGATCCAACAGAGTAAATCAATGCAATTCTCTAACACATGAGATAATGAGTTTAAGTTATTTCTAAAAGATTTTTAAGCTTAAACTAGGTTCTTAATTTAGGAGACTATGGTCTAAGTTCCATCTAGAGTCAACACAGAGAAATCTGATCCCCTCCAGAAGATTTAACCTGGATCATCTGAACTGCTGTACAATGGTGACAGTCCTTTTCCAGTGACAGAACAAGTGTGGATGACAGAGCTTCTAACTAAGACACACCAGTCACATGCATTATCTTAGGGTGAAGTCAGGTCTTAGCTTCTGTAGTTGGCACAAAATAAAAGCATATATTGAGTAATGTATTATGACTACAGCTGGTCAGAAAAATGCTGACAAGCTGTATGAAGAGAGTTCCAGAGTTCCATTAAAATTGAAATGTTTTAGGAATTTAAATTGATTTTATTTATTGTGCAGTTTTAAATCATATAGGTTGGATTCCGATGGAATTCTAACACTATTCTTTTTTTTTTTTTTTTTTTGAGTACAACACTTCATATTTATGTTGGAGTGTGACTTTTCATGTTGGTAAAACATTTTTTTCTTGGATTTTAGTAGAGTAGATGGGCTTTTAATGGTTGGAATAAAGATTTTTTTTTTGCTGTTGTTGAAATAAAGTGTTTTATTCTGAAAAATATTTTCTCCTGAAAAAAATCAAATATTTAGGTAATTCATAAAAATAAGTCAGAAAAAATCCCCAAAAATGTTCATGAAATGGAATTCATTTCTTCTGCACACCTTTAGATTAATACTACCCAGTAATTACACTATTTTTCATTTAGCATCTTGTAATCATTTTCAGCTAAAACTATAAAATTATTTCGTTGTCATGATCCTTGATTACTCATACTAATTATTGCTATTCTTTTGCTTGTTCTCCATATGAAAGAATCAACACAGCAAACCAATGCATTTTGTCTATTATTATTTTTATTATGTTAATTTCTATGATATGTAGGGAACATATGCAGATCATTATTCACAAGGGAGTTAGATGGTCTCAGATTCCCCAAATTTGCTGTCCTTGATGTCAGGCTAAACCAGTTTCCCTTTTCTACAGATCAGAGATGGAAGGACGCAAAGATTACAAGTCTTACCCAAGGCTAGGGATAGAAATTGTGTTGGAGAGGTGACACACATCCAAGCCTCCTGACTCTAATCTTTGCTAATCTTTTTCATGAGATTAATGAAACTAAACCCAACTAAGAATCACAGAAGAAAAAAAAAATCCTAATGCTAGAAATCTGGTATATGTAGTCCTGCAGCCTTGCCACCAAAACAGAATGTTCTTTCAGATCACTAAAGCTGATCTAGGTAAATAGTAGGCTGAAATCCAGAAAACCCGGGTAGTGCAATAAATGAAAAATAAGCTTATTCTCAGGAAAGTCAGAGGGAGCCTGCCAGATAACTTCTTTGGGTTAAGGTGTCGGAGTTTTTACTTTCACTTCAATTACATTTAAATTGTTGATTCTAAGTGTAATGAAGGAGACTTATCTGTATTGGAGATGAGGAGCAAAGATCATATGAACTGCAGCAAAATTTTCAGAAACACCTCTCATATTTTCTTAATGCTTTGCGATCCATATTGCCACAGTGAAAGCACAGAAGATTGATGTGATAGTCACAGAATCGCATTTTAAGCATTGAACTCGGGATTCAAAGTTGGAAGTCTAAGATCTGTCTTCAGGGTATAAAAAGAGAAAGGTATAGGGTATAAAAAGAGAAAGGTATAACTTTCAGTAAGGGAGTAAGACAAGTACCAGCAGTATATAACTCAGACTATCTACTCAGTGTTTCTCTCAGACTGGGGTTAAGTTTGAAAAGTTTATATTAGGAGATATGGATCCCATTTCACAGACTGGAACTGGAGACCCTAAGGCTATAAGCAGCTGAGCAATGGTTAAAGAAATGCAGACCTATTGCTCAGTCAAATCAGGTTTATGTGTCACAAAGAGAAGACCAAGTATTTCGCAAAGGTAAAACAAAAATAGCCCCACGTGAATGCACCTCAAAAGAAGGAAGGAAGAAGGCCTGTTAACATCACACTCTTCCCAGTGGAGAACTTGGGATCCTGATGACCCTCCCTTGTTTGAGGAGGAATACTAATGTTGATGACCCTAGGATCCAGAAGGGCAGAGAAAGGGTGAGTATAACATCCGTAAAAGTGTAGATACTATGATATTAATTTTAACTTTATTATAACTATTGCTTTTTTCAGTCTAGTGTATTCTTTATTTTCTTTCTTTTTCTTTTTCTGTAATAAATAATTCTAATAATTTTTCTTTTTTTTTCTTTTTTTTTTTTTTTTTTTGGTCAAAGCAAGATAGCAAAAGGCTTAAGATGTCAATAGAAAAATGGGTTCCCATTTGGCTGATTCTAGCACCATATCTTTGAGGAGCATCTAAGACCAGTAAATAATGTTTTTGTCTCATTTTTATTTCCTTTTAGAATTTACTAATATCTAGCCAGAAGAGAGTCTGATCATAGTCAGTTACTCTGGAAAGAATGTTTTACTACTTTCAAAAAAAAATCACTTAAATGAAGGGAATTATAAAATCATTTTTACAGTAGTCTTTGGGTAATAAATTTGTCAAGTCTTAAATATCAGCAGATTCTTTTATCAGAGTTTATCTTGTTGAGATGGTTCAGAATGCTGTAATCAATCACTCAGCTTAGCCATAAAATGGCTTCAGCATACATGTGTATTCTCTTCAAAATAAAGTTGTAACATTTGCACATAATAACTTACTGAGTTGCAAGGTTAGACCAAGCCTGCATTCAATATTATCTGACATTTTATTGGCTTCTACACAAACTTTTGCCTAATGCAGTCATTTTACTTGGAAGTGTTAATTTAAAGGTTGCCTGTAATAAAGCTTTTTTTTAATATGGGAAGAGTAAGGTAAATAATAAATGACGAAAGGAAGGAAAAAGGGAGAAAGCAAAATATGGGAGAGAATGAAGGAGAAACAAGGAACACTTACTCTGAAGAGACATGAAACTGGCAACGGAAGTTTCACAAAGTGAATTCATTCTCTAAGGTAGCTGAAACTGTATGTGGTGCCTGGATCAACACGTCTTCCCAGGTGAAAAGTATAAATCACAGAATTACATGACAGATAATGTTGATTTAGAATAAAGCTTTTTAAGGAGATGATGACAAGGAAATAGACATCTTTTCTTCGGTCAGAGAACTAGGCCTTCATGTGGGGCTTTAGGGAGTACACAAGGAAAGCAGAAAGCATACTAGTAGACAAAGGCTTCAGCAAAAGTCTATGACTATGGAAAATTTTCTTAAAGCCTTCTTTGTAAAAATTGTTCCTATCTATTTTCAGTTTGTTCCTATCTATTCTCAGTTTTACACATATTACAAGACAAAACCACACTAGTTTCCCACTACTGAAAAGAAAAAGGTTTGAATCTACCATATATGTGACATTGCATGAGTATGCTAATAGATGTATATACCGACGTAATATTGTGAAAAACATAATAATGCATGGAAATGGAAATGGAAATCTGGGTGTCTGCGTCAGGTGACGCCTACATTTATACTGAGGCAGCCAACACAGAATAGCGATTTTTTTTTATTATTTGCCTAACCTCTAGAAGTTAGAGGTTAGGCAAATTATTGCCTCATTATTGCTTATTGGAAACTCTCCAAGGAATACTATTCCCACAAGAGGTGATGAGCCACAGAAATATAAATGTTTTATGAGGCCTGTTGAATGCTGACAGAGTTGTGTTGGAATCTATGCTTGGATTCCATTAAAAATTTGACTTATCTTTGGTCGATGTCTCTTTTCAGTTTCTCCAGTAGTGGTAGACAACAGACATCCAGGCCACCATGCTATCCAGTATGGAAGGAAAGATGAAAACTTGGAAGCTTTTGGAGTCTCAGTTCCTAAATGCCTTGACCTCTCCTCATGTTGCTATTCAACAAGCTGACTTTCTGTTTTAATGCCTAGGATAAGAGAAGCAAAAAGCTTGTGGAACCTCTATATGGCCACCCTCCCAAGAGCTTCCAGTTTTCATAATTTCAGGATGGCTTTTCTGGTGGGTTTCCTTAGGACTGTGGCATTTTTTTTCTTTTACACAAAGAATTTAAAATGTGAGGTTCTCCTTCAGTTCAGAACAAAGTCAGCTGTTCTGAAATATCAAAGCCCTTTGTGAATTGGAATGACCTTTCCCTGGTTAGCTACTGCCCTTTAGCAATGGGTGTTGCTCATTGCTCAAAATTCACATACACGACCACTTTTTGAAAAAAAAAAAAAAAAAAAGAAAAAAATTGAGAGAGCAAACTTTCTGCAAAAGGTCTTTAACGTAAAAAAGTCAACCCCGAGCATGAATAAAGAGAATAAGTTCTGCGGGCTATTCACCTCTTGGCCTCTTTACTGAGATTGCCAAGAAGTAGAGGAGTTGTGATGAAGACTATTCATTTTTTTCTCTGAAAATAATGTTGAATATCTGTCACTGCTTTGGGAAATGATTGACCTGATAATGATAGGTTTTATATCAACATGTCCTGGAGTGTCATTCTCAAAGTCTCTTATCTGGTCTGAAAATTGACTTCTGAATGGTGAAAATTCTGTGGAACGGAAAAGAATTGGACTGCAGATGATTTTTAATGATGCAAGCACGTTGTTTGTCCTGAAACTGATGCCCATGTCCTAGGATGTTGCTATGAGCAAAACTTTAGAGAGTCATGGCACAATGTATTTCATTGAGCCATATACCTTTCATGCCAAACAATAATCTACTTTCAGACTTTATTTTGTGATGATGAATGTGTTTCTCACTGAAAGACACAGGTAAAGCTGTATTTAAACTTAGGAGTATGTAATTCGGCTTTAACAAGAATATTGTTTTTCAAGTTTTGTTGTGGTTAAAGTTTTCTTCTAAAGAAGCTTCTCACAAAGGTTGATATGGATTATTGGAGATTAAGACTAGACTTTCAAATTGATTACTGCTTTCAATGAATTACTGTTGACTTCAGTGAGAACAGAGCTAGTCAAATGTCAAGAGTTCTTTGGAAATACAGTATGACTTAGGAATTTTTTTAGACAATGGTGAGACAAGAATAGTGTATAGGTCCCTCAAAGTTGGTAATTCCCTCTCTTCTCCTATTTTTCTTCCAAGAAATGCAGATATTCACTTTTTAGAATCATAGTTACAATGATACCAAACAAATAAGCATGCACAGAAAGAAGCAGGAAAACGAAATTAGTGAAAGTAAAAGGTCAGGAAAAGAAGGGTTAATAAGAATAAATATAGATAAAAGTAAATAATTCCAATCCCAATGAGATATTACCTTGGAAAATTGCTATCTAATTTATTTCCTCATTAGCATTTTGGAAAATTAACTAGGCCCAATTTCATAGTAAACAAGAAAAATGAATTGCTGATCCCAACTCTGTTTACGTTCAATTTCTAAGACATGTTTTGTTCCCCCTGAATTAAAGAAAAAAAATCCATCTTGTTTTTTCTTAAATTAATATTATAGTAAACGTAACATTTCATAGTGTATGCAGTTTGTCACTGTTATTTATTAGATATAGTATGATAACACAGAATAACTGAGATAAGTGTTCCATTATGATAGGCCACACCGGAGTACTACCTATTCCCAGTTGTGCCTATTTAAATAGTTCAATTTAAATAGGGAAAACAGACAACGGAAATAGGGAGTGAAGGAAAAGAATGAATATAATATACAAGTAAAGAGGTCAATATCATGTTTTGTAGATCTCAAATTATTCCTACATTTTTAGGGGACAATTTGGGTGGCTAGTTGCTTTTTTTTCCAGCAGTTTTATCCTTGGCCTAGTTTCCTAAGGAAAGGCAGTGATTATGATCTTTCAGCATGTCTTTGATTTTTAGTCTGTGCTTCTCTCATTACAATTTTTGAATGCATTAGCCAATTCCAACCAATTTTGCCAGAGGAATAGAAATATCAAAAATACTTTGTATCAACACATTCAAGAAAAATAGTGGACTCAGACACAAGGCAGAGACATTGCAAGTGCGAACTTAATAACAGCACTCCACATTAGACAGCATGGAATCCAGACAAGGCCAGCTGCAGAAGGCCAGCCTTTTTCAGAGCTACTGCTCTTCAAACAGCTTCTGTTGAGCAATTTCTGTTGTTTATTTGATGTCCATTAAAAATATATATAAATGTTTTAGTTGATGACTTTATCTGAATCTGTGGGCATATATCACACCTGTTGCATAGAGTTTTCATAGAAACTAAAGTGGGACTTACCATGGGCAGGTAATCTATGTTAGTCATAGAGATTCATTTTCTCTCTGTATACAGAAAGAGGCACCTCTGTGGTGTCCTTAACATCTAAATCACAGCCTGTGAGAACATACTGCTCTCCACTGAACTATAGCATATAGATAAGTAATTAATTCAAATGGAGATGCCCACACTGCAGACATCAGAAGTTTTGTGAAATAAATCCCATTCACTCTTCCTTTCCACTCTACAAAGCAGGGCTAGTGACACAGTTAGTGTGTGACTAGTTATACGGAAATGTGGTGTTTTGTGGAAAAAAAAAATCTTTTTGTTTTTAGCAAATATTCATTATGTTAGCAGCATATGCAGTTGTCTTTAGCATAATGAGCTAGGCAAAGGACTGGCTGCATACTCATGCAGTAGGATCTCCATGTGGGAGAGAAAAGTATGCAGACTTCAAAATAAAAACAGTTGTCCAAAGGTTTTTCATTCATCAATATTAAAAAAGATTGTTATGTTTGCTGCAGGACAGGAAAAACCTTAGGGTGACTGTAGTACTGGCAATTTTTATCAAGCACAGGCCCAGCGCAGCAACCCAAGGTGTGCAGTGCTTTGTATAGATCAAAATTGCCAGTGCTCTTTAGGACTAAAGGCCTGAAGCTGTAACAATCTTTAAGGTTTCTGTGTGTATCCAGAATCTTTTCCCTCTGTCTTCACTGCCAACTGTCCATAAACATTTCATTTAGTTAGACATTTCATCTGTGGATTAGAGCATAGTTCTACTTCTCTGTTACTAAAGCTTAAAATTGTACAGTACAAATGATCATACAATTGGATTTTAGGTACCGGGATAACATATAAGTATGATCTCATTCTTGAACAAGTGCTGAAACTTGCTTGTTTTGTGCACATGTATATGTGAAATACATTCCATTATGTACTCCTATTGAATTAGTTACTCAGTTCCTGATGCATAAACTAAAACACCTATATAGTCTTTTCACTCTCAGATCTTTACACCAAGATTCATTCCATCTATGCTGGGAATCATTCCTGGTAGGTGACTCTTGCTCACAAATGGCCACAGGGGATGTATCAGATGATTGCTGCTAGTGTAGGTGCTTTAATGCCTAACACTTATAGTGTGACACTCTTCTACTGAAAAGTTTGTGCATTAAATCAGCATAGGCTTATCTGTATGTTTTGTTTGTTTGTTTGTTTGTAATATATATACCCCTCCCGCTGAGTTAACCTGTTTCTCCTATCATGGTGTATTTTTTCTCCAATCAAGTCCACTAGACCAAAGTTAATATAAGCACTACCAAAAATACACTGCATTTTAAAATGTATATATATATATATATGTTAATAACCTTTTTACTGAACTGTTACACCTTCAATATAAACTAATTCATTTCCATAGGAATGACTTTTACAAAATACAAAGAATTTTAAAGCAATTTGTGTGTGTGTGTGTATGTATCACAAACATTTATTCTAGCAAACATAACAAGTCTGCTCACAACTACTCACCCCCTGTCTGATTCACCTACACTGGCATTAACCTGTCTACAGGCTGACATTCAGACATGCTAAAGCACTGAAAAATATCAGGCAATGACTTATAATTGATACTGCTGACTGTCTACAGATTTTCAAAGATGAATTTTATTCCTCTACATCAACTTCACTTCTTTATGAGGACACCCTTGTTACGTATTTTCTTTCTGGCTGAAAATTCTGCGGAAAAGGAATTTTATCATTTGTTTTCTATACAGCATGTTACATAATGTGCTGTAATCAGTGCTATATCGGTGTAAATATTAAACGCTAAAATGCTTATGAGATTGTTATCCTCTACTCAAGAAAGGAGACATTGAAATAAGTGAGTAAATAGTTGACTATTCCAGAATCCTTTAAAAATCGATAGTCTTCCAAACTAAAACTGATTAAGATTCACTTTCAAGCCATGATAGGAAAAGTGTGTTTCTTCAAAAGTACTAATAATTGGTTGCCATCATTGCACCTATTCAGCCAAGGGCTGAATGGCAGATCACTTCAGCCATCTTAAATTTAGGCATATAATTTCCCTTTACATTTAATGGTGAGTAATGTATCTCTGCCTGAAGGAAAGATGACATTTTATCACAGAAGCCCTTCTGTAGAGTCCAACAATTGAGGCTATTAAGGTTTTCAAAAAAAAATCATGCATATTTATTTGCCTATAGAAAACTAAAAATCCTGAAATAAATCTCAAATTTTAATGTTTGGATAGCTGTAGTTATCTTGAATGCAACCTAGCCACTACGCTGGTCATTCCTGACCAAAGAATTCCAGAAGCAGACTGGAAGATGACAGCTGCTAAAGTTCAGGAGAGTGCTACACAGAGCAGAGTGGAAACCTCACATAGGACCTAAAATGGGACAAGCAGATGCTTTCAATCTATTTGCCTCAAATCTATGTGAAAGAAGGTATTTTGGGAATATAAAAACTTTATGCTAGCACCAGGATTATGCAAACAGAATGTTTGATATTTTGCATATTTTCAGCTTTTTTGAGAACTGCGTTTCAGATTTCCACTCTTGAAAATGCTTTTGCTAATTGTAGCAAGGAACTCTTTGTACTTAAAAAACAGAAATGTTCCTTACTCCAAAGAGCATAAGGCAGAGATCTGGATCAAGAAATGCTTAAAGAGATTATTTTTAAAGAAGACTGAGAAAGACTGTCAGGATGACAGGCCTTTGCATGTGTTCCATCTGTATGGGATAAAGTACTGAGCAGCAAAAATTATAATACACATACATGAGATAAAAAAGTATATACATAATAAAAAGACATAATAAGGAGCACTAGAAAGAACTGTGATGTCCTTCTGAACATTAGTCTAATGAAGTTGCAAGAAGAGGAGAGGAAGACAGAATTTGGATGTACCTCAGGGGAGAAAGATTTTTGCTTCAATCACAACTCAGCAAAAAAATTTTTTCAGTTGAAACTGTTGGAAAAAAATGACTAAACAATGTCGACAAACAGTTTGAAATGTGGTATAATTTCAGTGGTTCTAGTTTCCACTCTCCTACATTTGTATGAAAGGTAAAAAAAATGAGAAAATTCAGAATAATTTTCATCCTAAAATAGTTCTTAATTCCAAATAAAACTTGATGGAATTATAAAATACAGGAACTGTTGATGATCTCTAAATGAACTATACTTGCAATTCCAACACAAATAATGACAACTCCTGATTTGTTTTGTATTATTCAGTGTGACCATGAGTACCTTTAAAGGAACAATTGCTTGAAAGGGAGCCATAAGACCTAGAAGACTGAATTTCCTACTTAGGTAAATCACTGTAACGCTTACTGACTTTAGTGGGTTTAAGATGATCAATATCATCTGAATGTTTGGCTAAACTGAACCTACGGTGTATCTGCTTGGTAATCCAAAGATGTGAGGGCATTTCTGTGCATTAAAGTCAAACAGTTTGGTGCTAAAATGTGGGTTTCAAAACTAGTCTGCGCCTGGATAAGTAAATATCTGAATGGCTAATCTAGGAGATGTCTGCTGTTGTGGGTCACTACCAGTAAAGCAGCTAGCTAGGGCCGCAAAGCTACAGTCACAACTTAGGACTTCAGAAGAAACATGTGTCTATAGCTAAACTTCTGTAGATATTGCCAAGGTACAGAGAGAAGGAAACTGCATTACAGAGCATAACTTCTCTGCGTGACCCCCTGCTGTGACTGCTGCAATACATATTAAACAAAGGCAAAGGAGAAGGAAGCAAAATCATGTGAACAGATGTAGCCAAAAGAGAGATTTCACAAATCTTATGGTTAAAAGTATTTCTATGATCCTAAACCTCTGCATCACTAAGATACAGTTTTATTCTTCATATACCTATACTAACAGAACAGCAGTTATTGACTATCTAAAGGTACCAGAACTCATGTTTTCTTAATCCTGGGGGTTTCTTTTTTCCCCCCAACAAATATAACTGAAATAATAGTAGAGCAGTCTCATTCCACCTCTACAACCCAGCAGCAAATACAAATCCATCAGGGTGACAATAGGATTAAACTGTGGGTACTGTTTACTTGTTAGGTTTCTCCCTTAAATAACTTCCATGTGAGATTGTAAATTAATGTTGCAATAAGTTGGTTCCTGTTGTGGCCCCAACAATAGAGCTGGCAATCCTCTTACTGTGGAATATTTTTTTTGCCTGTATGGCGTCTGGCTAAACTGTTCAGTTACCCTTTGTCTCCATAGGAGAACAATGTGTCTGTTGATTTGCCAAGTCCCAAATCCTGTATTTAATACAAAACCTTGATGTCATGTGAAAAATATAAAGTCTAACTCTCCCTGAATACCATTAAGAAAGCTAAAAAGGGAAGGGGAAGAAACAGTGTATGGAGGTAATTCATAGAGATTTCCACATCTAAATCCAAAGAAAGAACCAAGCTGTGTCTTTAAAGAGTAGGTATGGGCAAATGGTAATATATTAATGGCATCATCTCAGGAACAGGTCTCAAGCTATCATGGCTCGTGGTTCTCCATGGCTTTTTCCTTACTTTAATATAAGGCAATTTCTTTGTGAACCTACAGCAGCTCTGAAGAAGAGTGGATAGAGAGACAAGGCCAAGACTGTATCTATTCCCTGTCAACTGTATTGGATTTTGTTTGTCTTGAGTACATCCAGCATGTGTAAAAGTATTGATAAATAAGAACCATATATCCTAAGTCTCCATGAAGCAAAGGGCCATACTGATAGAGTAATCTAGAGGCATGACTGTGACTTGCACGGTACCTTTGCTGCTTTTTCACCTGGTGGGCCAGAATATTGGTAGTCACGGAGTTCACCCCAGGTCTGCAGGTATGCTAGATTTGGTGGATTCACATGTGCTATGCAATGTTTGTATTACTGTTGCTTAATTTCTGCCAGGATACAGGAATACTTGATCAAAGCATATTTGTTTTCAGTGAGCTGACCCCATTCCGTAGTCAAACTGAAGAAATCCCTTTTTCTTACGCTCCTCCATGAGCACAGGAAACAGGAGAGCTAGATCTGGGTATCCTCAGTTGCTTTTTGAAGGTGTCTCTTTCCATCTCTCTCTCCATGAACAAGATATCTAGAGTAACTGCACTCCTAAATTAGATGTCTGAAACTGGGCAGGGTGTATCAGCCCCAAAGTCACTGCCATTTAAAGATGCTCACAATTACATTGCCAGGATGCTTGCTTGGTGATGAAAATGGCATATTTTAAAATGTATAAAAATGTATTGTTTTCAATCAAATTTCATGTGAGACTGAAAAAAAATGAAACAGAATGATTATGACAAAATATTACACAACAATAATTTACGCCCAGCAGAGTTTGCTTTTAATTTCAAAATAACTTTTTTTAAAAAATCATCCAGTTCATTAAACCAGTTATACCTCGCTTTTCTCTGAATCACAGCAAAATATTTGGACTGACCTTCACTTCCTTCAATCTTTCTCTTTTCCTTCAGGGAATTTCATCTTTCAATCAGTTTATTTGTTTCTTCTCAGGGTTTGTTTATTCTATAAAAATGGGCCAACAATCAGTTTTAAAGTTTCCTATCTCACGGAAATATCTGTATGTTCTCTGCCCCTTGTTCTACTACCATCTTATAGTGTATCTAAATGAATTTCTTGCCCTCAATTTGTCTCCCATCAGACAAAAATAACATTCAAAGCTGTCCTGATATTCAAGAGCAGGGAAAAGCAGCATTTGTAATTGCATAATTTGTGTTCCTTACCTGTGTTGCACACAGGAATTCCCATTGTCTAAAGAGGGTTCCATTTGTGAGTGCGGGTGCAAGCAGATAAAAAAAAATTAAAAAGACAATTTATAGTCTTTATAGTCAAGGTTCTGGAGACAAAAGGATAGGGTAGGTGCACAAGCAGGAGCAAGGATAAGAGAAAAAATAAGTCACACTTTAGCTGTAAAATAGAGAGCTTTTAAAGCTGTTTGCATGACCAGTGGAGTTACAGATCCTGAGTCCTCTTCTGAGGCCATTCTTTCAGGTTAGAGCCCATAGGACAGGAGAGATTCTTGAGCTGTCATTAGCTGAGGCCGGAGATAAATACATGAGTTCAATTACCAGAGCTGTCAATCTGATGCATCTCATCAACACTAAATTTACTTTAAAGAGAGAAAAAAATTGCACGTAATTTATTACACCGAGAGGGTGAGGAATGCAAGCAACATGAATCTCAGCCCAAAGCGCAAGAGATAATTTCCAATGTGAATAAACAGAAGGTTTCTGGAGTGGAGGTGCATTCTCAAAGTGACTTTATAAAAGCTTTCTCCTCGCTCCAGCCTTCTCCCCCGCTCAGCAGATCTCATGTATCATTGTTTTGTGCACACCGCTTTCCATGAGATGAGTTTAATAGCATTATAAAAGTCACATTGTGCACAAATTGGGAACTTCAGCGCCTCGGTAACTGCTCTGATGCATACACACTTGCAAAGTTTTCAAAGCAGAAATGTTGAAGGCACTTCAAGGCACAAAAACATCCTTGGGTAAATTACTTCCTATTAGTATGTCACATATATCTTATATATGACTGTGGTTTCATGAAGTGACAGCCGCGCTTGACAATAAAACTTTGCACTCTTTTTTATTTATATTTTTCCTGATTTTTTTTATTTCTTCCAAGTATATAATGTCTGATGCTAAACCACTCATCTTCCTGCTACCACTGAGACCTGAGCTGCTTACTTTGCTTACCAATAAGCTAGAGCATTTCCACCCCACCCTCCACCTTAACTCAAGGAGTCACTGTCTGAAATATTAAGCAATTCCAATCACTACAGGTTATCAGAAGCAGTAGAAAGCAGCATGGACAGCTTTAAAAGGTGGCAGGTTCTAATCCTGTGACCCATTTAACATTAAAGGGAAAGAAGATGAAAGTAAAGCTGAGTATCTAAAAAAGAGATGTTTCCTTGTCTGGATATATTCCTCCTTAGATCACAGAATCTCAACCTTTTCCAATATCAGGAAGCTACATAGAGAAAGCCAAAAATACCAAGACTTCGGTCTCACTTACAAAGAAAAGATTAGGTAGAAGGTTTCCTTATACCAGTCCATCAAATTTCCTACAATCTTCCACAATTCTAGATAGTGACAGATGTGTAACCTAGTTGTCAATTTTTGAATGAGAAATCTGATTTTTTTGTTATGTTTTATGCTTCTCTGTAATGTGACATGGAGATTAAAAGGATCTGTTCCACCTCAGATTTGCAATCTATTTTACTTCCTCATTTCCAAAAGCAATTTTGGAATATTTTGTTGTTTGCATTTCAGATATCATGTGGTGATGTTTAACATATTAGATCTAGCAGGTTAAATGAAGCTTTGGATGCACTGTAGAAACATTTAGAAATACATTGAAAATGCAGGCAGAGATCCTTCTTTTCCACTTTTCTTCCCCATTGTCCATTTAAATACCACTTTGAAACAGAGAAATCCCATCTTAACAAGTTTTGGTCATTTTAATAGTCTGGAAAGTATTTCTTAAATTTTATGTTTGAAGTATGGATTATAGATAGCTAAATTGCAGAAAATAACCTGTGCATCAAAGCCATACCTTAATCCTGAATTAAGTTTACGAAGTCCACTTAACTGCATTGCTTTTACAACTAAGGGAAAGGTTTCCTAATTGGGTATGCTTTCAATGCACAGATCTGAAGGGAGGGGAAGATGAGAGAGGAAGTTTTCTCAATAAGTAGCCACAAAGTCTGGCCTTTCAGATTCTCAGAAAGAGGTTCAAATATGGATTTAGAACAGAATTTCACAACTATGTTTCATTTAAAAAAATACCTTTTTTTTTTTTTTTTTTTTTTTTTTTTGCACGGAGCTGATTTATGTTATGCAGCTGCTTTTCTCTAGTTGATATGTAGCAGAGCTGGGTTTGGGTTTTTTTTCAAGATTATATAGCATCATAAATCATATATAAACCAATATCTGAAATATAAAAAGTCTTCTGTAGGCACACCAAACAATATAACTTCTTTAGATAAAGCTACAAAGATTTAATTTTATTTCCTTTTTAAATGGTGACTCTTTAAGTAAATCTTCAAGAAAATAGTGGCGAACTTAGGAAGGAAAGAAGGCAAAGAGACTAAGGAAGAAAGAAGAAAAGAGTAAAGAAGAAAAAAAAACCCAAAAGAATGAAAAGAAGGAATGAAGAAGAAAGAATGAAAGAACAAGAAAGAAAGAATCTCAGAGGCATTGCTGAATCCAGGGGGATTGCAATGGACTATAAGGCTCAACCTCATCAGAGAAAGTCTTATTCCCAGAGGGAGCTGCATTGAAAGGGAATAATTGACTACAGAATAGAAAGAACTGATTCATATTCTTTGAAGTCAAATCAAATTCCTCCTCCTGAAAACTTCCTTTCACAGATTAAGGACCAAGTTTTCTACTGCATCCTGTGAAGTACAATAAATTACCCCAATATGACTGAGAGGAGAACCTTCCTACAAACATTTGATTCCTAATTCAAGGAAACAGAATATTTCTATATCAATTATTCTGCTCACCATTTCAATGCAGCAAATTTCTATGTGGAAATATAGAAATCTACTCTCTATTTTTTTCCACACAGTTATATTGCCCCAAAGTATTTTTGCTCATTGAAGCAGCACTTAAGGAATATGTCCAGCAGGGGTAACTACCTGTGAGTGTTTCTTGCTCCCTCTTCTTGGAAGAAAATTGTAATTTTTTTAACTCACTATTTTGTATCAGGACAGAGCCAGTTGTTTGTCAGAAGAGCAGTAGGTATTTAGAACTGGACTTAACACACGAATTGGAAAGTGTTATGATCTATACAGGGGCTTTCTTCTTGCAGAAATTTGTTCCATATCAAAAAAAAAGTGCTTTACAAAAAAAGTACAAAACAAGCTTCACAGTATGACTCTATCTCACTAAAGACAAGTTTCTTTTTTTCATAAGAAGAGTTTTTCACTAATCAGCTCAGAGTGTTTATTAGTCCTCAATTTACCTTTCCAGATTTTATAATATAAAGCTCTTTGAACTTAACTTGACATTTGTGAGAAAGCAGAGTAAAAAAAAAAAAAGAGGACAGAGTCAGTTTTCTTCCAGCAGCTAGGGAATGGATGGTGTGGTGGTAATCCTTCTCTGTGAATTTAGGAAGTAACTGTCAAATAAGCTAGTTGTGCATTTGAAACAAGGCAGTGACTTTCCCATGGTGAGTAATGACATTTCCTGCACTGACTTTAACAGGACATCCTGTGGAATGAGACATTGCTCCATGCAAGCATGTCAAAATCTGGGCCAACACATCACAGCAAATGAAAAGGGAGACAACTGGCTTGAGCAAAGCCAGAACAACATTACTGAGCTCTGGTCTTTGGGAAATTAAATCCTTTTCCTATTGTTTATGTGGCCTTTGATATTACAGGCTCACCTTTGCAAAAGGCATTTTGCAGCAGACACTTCAGGTTGCCGTCCTTTTAAATCCAGACATGATAACCAGCTGGACATCCCACAGTAACCTCATCCATGGCATAGTAGAACAAATCAGTGACAGAATGCTTGAATCACTGCGAGACCAAAAGGGATCCCTCCCTCTCCTGCAGCCTGTGAGTATTTTCATCTCTTTAGATGGAATCCAGTTGTCCTGACTTAGGCTGCTAAAAGTGAGATATCTTAGGCTGGACTCATCATTTAGTATTCCTAAATAGTCAACATAAAGAAATATATACCCCCAGCAGGGCAGTTCACCTCATCCTAAAATAAGCCCCTGGAACGAATCAGCAGATTTGTCCTCTAAATTGCTACTGTTTTTCCAATGACAACAAGGGATGCTTGGGGTAAATCACATCTGTGAGGTTTAGATATCCATATTTATATATGAAAAGTTCCATTTTCCTGATGGTATCCCAGTTGTCATTTGTGCAGAATTATTTATCAAAGAGAGGGAACAATGAGGGCCACATATTCAAGCTTTACCTCTTATAAATACTTGAACAGGTAACATAATCACAGTATGAGTTGAGGACTGATTTGAAGAGAAAAAAATAAAAATAAAAGACTTATGTTGGTCAACTTAGTTATTATGAAAAAAGTATACCATAAGCATAAAGCAACAATATTCATCTCACTTTTATGTTCACACACACAGGACCATACTCACACACACAAAGAAAAGGAAACAAGGTAAATTTGGTCTCAATTTACGTAGATGGATAATAAGACTTTCAATTATTGTTGCATTATTTGTTAGTATGTGGATGAAAGATTAGGTGACAATATGCAAAATATATTTTCTGCATATTATAATATTTAGTAATGTCATTTGATTTTTTATATGTTTCATTAAATTGTTTTGTGGCTTTATTATCTACCCAGATGCACAGCTCAGAAATACAATTATTCAGATTTAGAAGCTATAAAATTTGGCATGCATTTACTTGTATTCAGAATTCCTGCATGTTAAAGAGAAATTACTGCATTCTCCCCACATAGCTCTGTTCTCATGCCTTTGCCGAACCATTCATTAGGCGGAGCACATTATAGAAAATACACCATTTATGTTAAGGAACCCTCTGATAACAGATGTATTTGTACAAAGCAAATATTTCAATATATCATAGCCTTTTGATCATGACTATAATAGAAGCAAACTTATACACATTTTCTGTAATGCATATCTCTGTTATATGGTTATTGAGAGGGGGGAAATGAGTGCTATAGATTATACGTTGTAAGAAAAGGTACTTGCAGACAGAGGTTGACAATCCTTTGAAAACATTATTGAGTACAATACAAATTGTTCTGTTTTATAATAAATGTTTTGAGGCTGCATTTAAAAGCATGTTTCCTAGCTGAAGCACAGGGAGTTTTCCTTTGGACAAGTTGTTCCAGCTTTGGTTTACTGTGGCTGTCTTTCATAAATCAAGCACTCAAATATACAACACAATGTCCTGCAGTTGTCCCATGTCCCTTGCATTTGAGGTCAAATCCATTACTGATGGAGAAGAGGGCAGAGATCAAATCAGGGGGTCTGTCTCGACAGAATGGGTTTGAATTTCAGCATCTCCTACCCTCTGCAAGGCCACCCTACAGCTGAGGATCCAGGCTGGACCATGAGCAACAGTACTGAGCCTCAGACAAGATAAAAGCATCCCCACGTTACATGGGATATGCCTACCAGGTCCAGGATTCCTACCAAAAGCTAATATGAACCTCCACTGCTTATGAATGTGGAAATAAATAGGCAATGGAGAGTGCTCCACTTGCATCCCTTTCATCTTGCTGTCTCTACTGCAGGAACCACAGCACCACTGTGCTTTCCTTTCATCGACACATTCTTCCTCGCACCATCCCTGTCAGGTAGATGAATGCTGCAGTCTGTGCTTTGCAGCTTAGGGGCTGGGGTGCAGACTGCATCGCGCTGCGATGCCTGGATCATTAGCTCCATATTCACTGGGCCATGGTCCCTGCTCCCTGCTTTCACTTCAGGTCCAGCTCTGACCCAGATGGCACTCCTACAAGGAAAAATCCACATTTTTCATTTCAGAGAGTTCCCAAAGGCACTCTTGAGGACTACACCAAGGAGTGCCCCAGGGCTCTGGTCCTCTGTCTATCACAGCAAGACTATAATATGACTAATGTTATTGCAGATTATGGGTCTCTGAGCAGCCCAGCTGTCTCCCATCCTACATACATCCCCCGCATTGTATATGCTGGCAGACTGCACAGTGTAAGTATATATATAAGCAGAGACAAGGACAACCTTTGTGAGTGCATTTTAGGCTTCAGGCCACACAGTAGACAGATAAAAGAGGTGCAGGGTAGTCCCCAAGAGACGGGTCCTAGTGATGAGATAAGGTTATGGAGCATTATGAGAATACAGGAATTGCTCATCTTTCTACTACTTTTTGCTATAAGTAATCTGGCCTGCAAACAGTGAAGTTGGACTGAATATCTCTACTTCACAAAAGGCAAGGATTTGGTCCTCCCTCTTCTTCTTCTGCTGGAATTATTAAAATGTAGAATAGCTTTTTTTTTTTTTTTTTTTTTTTCCTAATAGATAGAATTTCAGGCAATTATGTTGTTTATATTTCATAGGCTAAACCATATCTTTTTTTTATGTTAATTTACAAAAACTCTATTGACTTCAACACAGTTACACTGGATTTACATTATATAAATGGCAATATGTGTTGGTCCTTAAATGACTATGGGGACTTTGGATTACCCAATGGATTTGGAAAACCACACTCAATAATTCTGCTAAAAATGTCTTTATTCCTGAGGCCATTTAATATTTATGCACTTGTTTCAAGCTTGTTTCTACACAGTACAATGATTTATTATGAACCAACACTTGCACAATAAACTATAATAACACAGCTATTTAGGTTTGCTTATGTTTACCACAGAATCAGCTCAAGGCATCTGAGAATCTTCTTTGGTTAAAATCAAGTATATCCAACATAACAGAGAAATCTGACTTGATATAACCCACAAACATGAAGTACTGACAAAATAGCTGTTCTGGGCTGACTGACGCTGGTGGACAATTTTTGCCATCCTTTCCTTACTTTGTCTTTCCTATCTTACCTTTGCTTTCCTTTCCTTAGGATGTCCTATTTCTTTCTCTCCTTTCAAATGCATTTTCTTTTGCAATTAGGGGTAAGGCTTACCAACAGTGAAGATGAAGGGATCTCAGCCCAGAGCTGAGCTATTTGACTCAAGGTTTTTCTAAACTGTGAGAGAAGTAGATGTCTCTCATATCTACATTATATTCTTTCCATCATTAATTAAAAAAAAAATCCAAACAATCCTCAGTGTTTTCAAACCATGAATCACCTTTTTCAATATCCATGCAGGTTTGTCTTATGAGAAAAGAAGCCTTGATTTTCATGCATGCAGTTATCCTCCACTTACATCATCCAATATTCTCCTTTTTGTGCTGCTTAACTAACTGAAGGTTGAATGAGGCCCTTAAGCATTAGTTTTAAAATCCTGTTTTTTCCTTTTTTTTAAATTAAGAAAACTATGAACCTAAGTTCTATAGTTTCAGAAGAATATCATCCTGATGTATGAAATTTAAACTGAAAGTTGAAAAACTAAGAGCTCCCAGGTTCTAAATGTGTTTCCCTACTGATGTATAAAGTCTTTCAGGAACTACAGATGCCTCTAATTTAACTTTTCACCATATTTTATTCACCTTGGTTTGTTCTACATCAAAAAAGAAAGGTTAGTCATCACTCTATACCACATAAAAGGTGGATAAAATAAATGGTATATCATATCATATACGGCCAAGTTGCCTTGGTATATCATCAGCCACTGTTGTTCTTGTTTTAAGTCAAAAGAATGACATTCCCACAAGTGTGCTCAGCCTTACATTATAACATCTCTTAGCCCAGGGCTACACCTGGGCTTTTCAAAGCCATATCATGGCATAAGGCCCATGGCTGGCATGAGAGAAGAAAAACAGGACTATTTATTAATACCTGCATGATGCACACACACTACCTCCCTTTAGCTTTAGAAACAAAGATCAAAATCAAAACTGGTTAAATTTGCTAAAAGAAGTGCTGTGGTCCAGCAGTAGGTGTTTAAACTCAGTAGAGCAATCACTGAGAGAAATTCTCCAGCTTCATTCTATGTAGTAAGACCAGCTGGCCATAGTGTAAGTTTATGGCCTATAAATCTATGACTTATTATTTCTGAATTCCTGTATTGCAGAATGAGAGGGAAGAATTAATAGAGACTTAGATACCTGGTTTACCAAAAGGCCTTGGGATGATGTAACTTCCTGTTCCTGATATATAACTGCATAAATAACAGCTATTATTGTTATTATTACTACGTAAGTGTATTGAGCTACAAAAAAAAAAAAAAAAAATTAAAAATCACATACTGTCCCAACTTTTCATCTAAGTACTCTGCTCTCCAGTTGCCACAGAGGCACACAAGCATCTGGTACCCATGTTTACACAAATATCACATTCAATATTTAGCAGAAATCTGTGCTATACGATTGTCATACGCCCAGGAAAAAAGGCCCACTGATTACTGGGCTTAAAACTGGACAAGAACTTGGAGTCATCAAGAAGATACATGCACCATAGGAGGAGGAGATTAAAAGAACTTTGGAAGGAAACAGAGCTTTTTTGTTAAACAAGAGGAAAACTGAAGTTATTGGCCTGAGATGGCCTGAGTGAGTAAAATTGTCAAATTGGAAGACTGAGGAAGGTGACACCCTTCCTGTTCATAGATGCTCCCAAATGAAATAAAAACTGTAAAAGGAAGATGGCTCCTACTACTCCCAAAGAGGAAAAAATGCTTTATGTTAGGGCCAATGCTGAATATTTTCTACTTGAAAAGTCAGAGTTTTAACTTCTGCCTTTGCAAGAAATTCCACATATCTCTGAATGTTTTGCAGATAGTGTTTTCACAATCTGCCATTTAGGTTGTTTGACATCTGAACTAGCTCACTACAAATGAATCGCACAGTGGCCAGCAGAGAGGTCTGCACAGACAGCAATGATAACTCTAGGAAAGGACAGTGGAATAACATAATTGAAGGCTGGGGCATCCTCAAAACAGAGGAAAGTTTTCCAAATTGCAAACTACGTCCCACAAAAGCAAATATATGAGTTGGATTCAACAAGATTTTTAAGCCAATCCCAGTAAGCCATCACTAGTCATCCTGTTGCAAAAGAGAGGGAAAATATAAGGATGTGCAATATTGAAGAATATCTGCCAATCTAACTATTCAAACGAGTGCCAGGCAGAAATGTTCCATGAATATGTGATGCAAATCCCAGTAAAAAATTGCAGACACAGAGCAATCATTTAAAAGACCCGAGCCATAAGGTGCTATTAGAGTAAGTGTAGAATACAGTTGCTCAGGGATGGCACTACTATTATTCTCTTACAGCAACATGGTCAAAAGCAAAGGTGAGTGGCAATGGGTTCAATAGTGCTAGCAAAGAATATCACTGATGCACTTAAATGGACAATAAGACTTTAATTTTTGTCGAGAGATGTAGTATATAACATGTATTTATTTATAAGAGGCAGTTATTCTCCATCTTGACCATAAAACACAGGTAAACATTTTGTGGCCTCCCACTCCCGTTCTGAAAATAGTTTTCTCTTTTTGATATGATTTGCAAGTTAAAGACAGACTTGGCAGACAGCTAAAAGCTTCAGTGCCTCTCTCTTCAACATATATGGGAAGTGCAAAAAAGCAGAGTACAGAGGCATGATCTGAGCTCATTTTTTGATTTAGCACAAGCAAAGACTGACCGTCAGGCAAAATTCAGACCCGGCTTGTTAGATCGACCACGCAGGATGAGATCTGGGGAGATACAGGGTGATATCCAGTCCTGAAGAGACATTACCAGGATGACAGAGGAAGCTGAGTTGCTTAGTAACAATACCTAATGAGGGCCATGTAGGATAAGAGTAACTAGTCCCAAGCATTTCCTGATCCTTCTGGATTGTGCCTGCATCCAGATGCTGCAAGTAATTCTGGTCTGATCAACTAAGGCCAGTTAAGAATTGAAAAATCTAAGAAGAAAGAGAAAAGAGAAAAAAAAAGTATGCTAGACAAATATAAAGTGACATTTAAGAAGTTGTCAAGACTCACTATACGTGCCAAAAATATAAGCCCAGTCCAACTCAGAAAAAAACAATGTCAGTGACTCAGGAAAAAAAAAAGAAAAAAAAAGCTCTCTGGAGCAAAGCCGACATTGGTCTGATTATGCTGACAGGAAAAAAAATGTACTTGTTCTAGAATATTATTCTCACTTCCCTGAGAGCTTACTAGGAGACACTATGGCTAAACAGGTAATCAGGCATGCCAAATCTATTTTTGCTAAATATAGTACATCTGCCATCATAAAGTCTGACAATGGGCTACAGTTTAGTAATTTACTGATGGTAATTAGTTGTCTCAAACAGCAAAGATGCCCCAAGCGTCCATCCTGCGGTTTAATGAAGCTGCCACCTCGGGAAGACTGAGCAGGAGACATTTGCAGATGAAGGGGACAGGGGCTGGAGGGGAAATAAAAGGGACATTTTGCCAAAGAAGGGATCACACAAGCACCACACATGGCAAGACAAGGTGAACCCAAAGATGCAGCACTCAGAGCAGCTGCATCAGATCTCTCAGCAAAATGCCTCGGTATGTTGAAGAAGTCAGTCCCTGACATTAAGGGAAATTGGCAAAATAACACTAGTGAATAAACATACTTTCTAACTCCCAGTGACAATCCTAGTAGCGCTGGCATCTCAGGAGAAACTTAGTAATTTAAGCAACTAGAGATGAATCAATTAATTTAAAATTGTTAATGAGCGGAATATTATGGTTACAGATGTTTTTGATTGTATGTCATTTGCATACTCTCTGTCAAGTCTATTCTTATTTTTTGATTAAGAAGGGAAAGCAAATACTGTGTTGGGAACTGTGCCTTTCAATGACATCAGGGGAGTTGATCATTCCTAAAATTAGGTGCCAAAATCTAAGATAGTAAAACAAGATCTATTTCTGGTCAGTAGAGAGGAACAGACACCTTCACAGGGGGATTCATTTTGCCCAAAAGATGGTATCTAAGCTAACAAATGTTTTTCTTTCTGAAGAGGTCTCCACCTCCCTGCCGGCTGTATGTGGGTCATGATGTCCAGGTGGTGTCCAACTTCTAGACATTTAAAGTCAAAAGGGCTGAATTCTGTCCTTAGGTTCAAGGATGATGTTAGATTAGAAGCATCCATAGTAGAGGTTGTCTTTGTGTTTTTTTTTTTTTTTTTTAAATGACCTTAGACCAGGCCTTCGATAAGGAAATTTTTATTGAGTTGCCATGGACTCCTATGCACTACAGGGACATGTCCTCCCGCCCTTCTGAAACATTAGATCCTTTTCCCGGAGAATTTCTATTGCAGTTAGTTTCACGGCCCCAGATTAATTTCCTTGCTACTTTTATTCCTGCACACCTCAGAGTCCTTCTTTGCAGCTGTACCAACCCAAAACTTAGAGAATAAAATCAGGGACAGGACATCTGCATTTCCCTTGGGCTTCATCTGTTCCCTCATGCATGTGGCTATTGGCTACAACTCTGTGCATATAAGATCAGATAGTTTTACATACCGTCTACCTCAGCAATAAAGCTGTGATCTGCAGCTTTCGTGTCCTCTGAAATGCTAATATCAGAGCACTCTGGAAAGGCAACTGGGTGGCTGAAGGCACTGGCAGTAACGGCCTTCATTTCTGCGTCCCGCTTTGAAGTTAGTCCATGGTAGATAGCAAACAAGCATTGCTACCATCTAATGGTTGCTTGAGGAAGTGAGTTTAGATGCTGCAAATGTTCATCTCAGAAAAAACTATCACTCCATTGCATCAAGAAGCACCGTGCTAGCAGCTTTCTGACTTGTAAAGGAGAAGTTTCCTAGGCTTAGTTTTATTTCTGTCTCTTCCCTTGTGATTTTAAGGAAAACAGGCAGAAAATATAACTAGAATTGAAAAGTAGAGCCTTTTGTGTAATAAAATATTTGTGTGAAGAATAGAGGTGTACTTTAACTTAGTCAGAGGCTTTTCTCTGAGGGAATTTAAAGAAGCATTATATTAAAAATTATTTTAATAACAAAATTAACAATGCTATTATTTTAATAAAACAGTTTTGCTGGAAAAACAAAACAGAACACTTTCATTTTAAAACCTTTAAAATAATTTTGCCTTCATTTTCAGTGCATGGCAAAACAGATATCACTTTACAGCCCTTCAGTGTTTTGTTTACATTTCCTATACTGTTAGAAACTGAGATACTGAGATATTAAGTCTTAAAATGTACTCTGTTGAGATAGCCAGTACCTGACTTTTCAGTGAGGCTCACTTTATGTGAGGTTTTGCATCTTCAGAACCTAACCCAATGAATTCACTGAATTCTTTCTTCACTGAATCCTCAGGAATTTGATAAAAGATATTAATTACCATTTCAAATATTCTCTACCCACAATGTGTTTTTTTTTGTCCTCAGCATCCATCCTTAGCCCCCTCTTGTCTCCCTGCCCTATACAATCCTAAAAGTTGTTATCATATGCAGCTTCACTCAGGTATCTAGTTTGCCCCCAAATTCAAGGTGTTTTTGTTTTGTTTTTGTTTTTGTTTTTTTTTAACTTCTTCTGCCTCCCTGTCCACTCTCTAAAAATGTTTTGTCCTAAGCTATTTAAACCATTTTGGGGCCAATTTTTCTCTTATCTGCATTTGTATCAAGCAATTTTCTCCTCCAACTAGACCCAGGTGAGGAGAGCATAAAGGAAAGAGAAGCACAGGGCAGACAGTACTGAAATGGCAAACCTGTCCCAGCCCACAGTAGCTCTGACCTGCAACTGAAGTTAAAATTGAACTTCTCAGTTGAGATTTAAGGTATCTCTAATAAGCAAAAGGAATTTGTGAATTTTAAAAGTCTGTAGCTCAGTTAAGTTCTGAGCATATAAAAAGGGGCACATCTCCCAGACAAAGGTCTTTATCTGAGGTCTTGATTCCTTACATCAGCATCTCATAGAGTTGGAGATTAATTAACAAAACATTAACAGGAATTTCTAGGTAGGACAAGTAATATATTTTTCTGTAGTTATGTTCTCAGGAAGAGTTAGTGCTTTTAGTCAATATTTTTCTACAAAGGCTAACACCCAAGATGGAAAAGCTAGCAGGCACAGTATAGAGGGGCTTGTAATGGGAAATGTCGTGAACCTTAACAGGAAACAGAGCAACCAGAGCTGCCTTTCTGAGAGAAAACCACCTACTTTTTAGATGCGACAAGATCCCACAACATCTAATGAATCCATTATCTGGGACTATTATCTACTGTATAAAGTGCCAACCCCTCCACTTAAGAAACGTTTAAAGTTGAAACTTGGCATCGTTTGCATAATTTACAAATCATATAGTTTAAAAATCTTAAGTAGTGAAAATGTGGAGACTCTCACATTGCCCACAAAATAGATAAATGCATGAGTCATGTTAGTTATCAAGCAATGGACATTCAAAAAGGTGCAGCAATAAAAACTCTGACTCAGGACTTGCTTTATTACTCATTATAATTTTGATAGCTATGTAATTTATACAGTAAGAAACTAAGGAATTTGTATGGTATAAATTAATAATCAAATTAACATATATGTGAAATCTCATATATAAGAGAAAACTTAATGAAACCAAGTCATGCAGCTAGCATAGAAGATGACCAAAGCCAGCGTTTTCAATGTAATGTGTCTATGACAACATGGACCATGATCGTTCTGTTTGCATAATGTCTAGAAACAAAGTGATGGGTTTACCTCAACACCTGGGATCCAACACCTGGGGTCCAGCAGTGACCATCTTTACTGGATGATGAACTTTTGTGGCTGAGACTGTGTAACTATCTCCGTCCCGTCTCATGTAACTATCCTTGAAGTAAGCCTCCACACAATTCTATCATGGAAAAGTGACAGTCCCTGCACAAGAACCCATAAATATTACAAACTGATGAAAGTGTAGTTCTGGGAGACCCAACAAAACACTGGTGTTATGGAAAGAGCTGGTACTTGTTACCTTTACAAAGACGATCACTCTAGGTATCATATTCTGTAGTGTCTTTCATAAACTACAGTCAAACAGCAGAGGGAAACCCAGAAAAATAGGCAAAGTTAAAGGTAAAATCATTTCTATTTACAACAGTATGTGAAATAAACTTTCCGATACCTGAGGACGGCTGTATGTTTCATGTGTTGTGATTTAAACACTATTTCAAGATTTTCTTTCTTTCTAGTTTACACTGTCATTACCTTTTCCTTGTGTTATTTACAATCAATTATCTACAATCAATCATAGATAGAGTTCAACTTTTTGATTTTTTCAAATACTGTTTTTTAACATTTAAAAATAGGATTTTTTTACTTTTAGAAAAGAAAAAAAGGTCAATACTGAAGGTTTTCTTAAAAAAAAAAAAGAACAAACTCAAAGTAATGAAGAGACCCATATACTTCATAACCCAACTACTGAAGAATTGTTCAATTACAATTTATGTCTTCAAACACTGCAAACACATGGATTCAATGAGGGATTCAATAGTACAGGATGTTAAATGATAACAGTAAACAAATTTTTAAATGGAAAAAGGCAGCAATCTCAGACAAAAAGCAGAAACACAACAACAGCTCCTGCTTTCCCATTTTCCTTCCAAAAAAAAGTTTTCGTTTTCTCCCCATTTCTATCATATTAAATCTGAATACACTAAGCCAAACAGTATGCTAAAAGTGAAAGTGTTAGAATTGTAATTAATAGAGTAGCTGATTGGATTCAGATTTGTGTGAAACTCCTGGAGGAACAGCATCAAAGGAAAACTGAGAAAGAATTTAAAACACAAATATGACCCTAGAAAGCAAAGAAAAGTCAAGGTTTGGACCAAAAATAGTAGATCATAGCCAAAGCACTAGGCATATTGGCTGTTTCATTGTAATGCCATACATGTTCTGTTTGTTTCCAGAAGAAAATTTAAGGAATGGTTGCAGTTTGACTAGAAAGGTGGAAAATACCATGAGACAAGTTAATGTTTCTGCTGTTCAAAAACTGCTAAGAAAGACAAGTGTGATGAATTGTACTTCAGAGTCACTGTGGATAGGAAAAGAAAGAATGGACTTAAATTACAGCAAAGCAGGTTTAGATTAGACATCAGGAAAATGTTCTCCTGACGGAGAATAGCTAAGCAACTGAGTAAATTGCTTAGAAATCTTGTAACATCTCCATTGTTGGAGGTTCTTTAGCATGGGATGAACAGCTATCAAGCATGCAATAGGCAGAGATAATCTGAGATTATTTTATGTTTCTATATTCACTAACCCTGAGCCACTTCCCAAGTATTATTAACTGAAGTTAGCTTAGCTTTGATTTTCTTCTCAAATAACATAAAATCTCTAGAATATACAGAACTTGAGAATAAATGTATTATGGACACAGAAAGGACAGCTGCTCTTCATCAAACAGTATCTAGTTGCTTGACTGTTCTCTCTCCAAACTACTGTTCCCCAAAGTAAGAACCAGCAAAGAAAATAAAGCAGCCACTTATAAATAATGAAATAATCTAGTAAACTACAGACCTAATTTAGAAAATATTCATAAGATTTCAAGGCTGGGATATCTGAGGCAAAAATAGAACCATTCTCTTCAATGATTTATAAGATTGCTTTAGAGAGACAGGGTAGAACATACACAGTGAAGTAGTGAGTGAAAACGTCAGTAATTGTTGACATGTTGCATTTTAAAGAGTAGCAGCACCATTTGCCCTCCTGAATTTTGTATCAGTACTTCCATGAGCTTTCTGATCAGCACAGATGTGACTTTGGTAGGTATGGGAAAGGCATGACCTCAGTTATTCCCTTGACCTAGAAATGTCAGGGTTAATCTGATCTTCCACTTAGTATCTAGGTTGCCTGCCCTTCTTTCTGGGAGTACAACTTTGAAGACAAACACTAAGGAACAGTGATCTAACCACTAAGCTTTCAATTCAAAACTCTCAGCTGCAGTCTTATCCTCTTTGCCAAACTCATGAGTTTTTTATGAATGTAAGTAAGTCTGATTTTTGCCTACTGCATCAAGCCCCTTGAATTAAGGGCTACGATTTCATGAGTCTAAAATAGCCCCAGAGGAGATAGGTTTCCAGGAGCATAGCATAAACAAAATGGCAGCTCTCCTTCAAATGCCCAGTAAAAGACATAGACTTTCTTACACACGCTATTGTAAGATGGTCGTCAGACGCTGGGTGATAAAGTTAGGTGCTGTTTCATGCCATCTGAAACAGTTAAGTGACTTTTTGGATTTTCCCCTTAAACTTATGGGTTTACCTCCACCTACGTTTCTCCTTTGACCTCTGAACAGTGCTATGGAAGTTATCACTGCTGAAAGTCAATACTATTTATGCTTTGGAAGCAATTGGCAGCTTTTGAATACCACAGAACTAGTAATTAAATTTCTTCACTCTCGTTGTACATAGTTGTACATAAGAGACCTTCAGGATTTCTGAAAATCTTTGCTAAGGGACCTTTAGCTTTCTGAGAAAATGTTATGCCAATGTGAATGTGTGGGAACATTCCTTCCCTAGGTCCCAAAGCAGTACAAGAAGCAGTACAATCATGTCTCACGTCTGGAACTAAAACAGGTCCACCACTAACACTTTGTCCATTCATTTGAAAAATGGTACTGGAAGAAAATGTTTTCTGCTAGTTCTGCACGACAGTTTGCATAATTCTTGTTGAGCTTATTTTGTATGAAGAAATCTATGACTCTTTGAGTGTCATAAAAGGTCCATTTCTGTGGGGCAGAATAGGAAGGAGGAAAAACAGAGTATTAGTTATTTTCCTATAAATGCTAAATCCTACTAGTAGTCAAATCCTTGCAGTGCTCAGAACTTCAGCTTTTTTTTTTTTAGTCCATTTTTCTTCACTGATCAGTTAGTCGTATTGTGCCACCGTCCTTCCTCACCTTTTCTTAATTCTTCCATTCGCACTGCCTGAGACCTATATCAGCATCCAGCAACTGAGATAGCTCAGTCTTGGAAACCCTTTCCCGTGCTCTTAGAAAGCTTTCAAGCACCCTTCTTGGGTCAGTACTTCTCCAGCTTTTAGTTCTATCTTCCCTCATCTTCCCTTCAGCACTCTTGATTTTCATCAAACAGTATTTAATTATTGCTTTCACAGCTGTGGGAGAGTTCAACCAACAGCTGAACTTGTCTGTGCCGTATGAACACTTAAGAAGAGTTTCTGTTGCTGAAAAACTTTATGTCGAAAAGAGACAAAGAGTGTGAGAACACAGTATTTTTGTCATATTTTACTGAGGGTGAGTGGGAACATCAAACTATCACCTTCTGTTCACACAAGAAATCTCTGGTGTATTTAAAAACTCTGAGTCTCTGCCTAGGGTCTAAAAGCACCTTCCATTTCATCAAGGTTTCATATTATGCAAATTACATATATTTTAGAAGTTCCTTTTAATTCCCAACCTTTAACATTTAACAAATTTATTTGCTATTGTTGTTGTTGCCTTTTTTTTTTCCTCACCTTTCAAAAAGGTTTGCTTTGATTTCATGGTGTCAAAAAATCTAGAATCACCTTTGCATAAAATTGGCCTGCACTCATGGTTTGGTTGTATTCTTTGTGTGTTGGCCACTAGAGGGTAGCACAAACAGCCTCCTGGAGATCAGGACCAAGTGCCCCAGCCGAAGTCCATGGGACATAGATCAGGCCTGGCAGAGTGATAGAACTCTACTGTGGATGCATGTACAAAAGACCAAAGTTCATCCCTTGCTTCTGTGCATTTCAACAGCAAGGCTGCCACTGAAGTGGGCAGATCTAGGACATGCATGATCACTGCCCATTAACATAGCTATAATGCCTCAGGGCTAAGGAAAAGTACATATGGACATATATTAATGAGATACAGCAGATGTTTCGCTTAGTTTGAATGAGCAATGATATATGTTTAACACTTGGAGCAGCACACATGTAGGCCTTAATAAGAGCGCACAGATACATCTGCGATATTTACAGGAACAAACTGGATAAATTCAAAGATGATTGAATTAACCAGCAGCGTATTAAAAAAAAAAATATGTAAAAAGTAGGTATAAAACAATATGCCTTCATAAATTAAAGTCTACAATGGTCTAGGTACTCTGAATTGTTTAGAAACCTAACTCATACTGATATGCCTTTGTCTCTTAAGTCTCATAAATGCTACTTGACTTTGCCTGGAGAAAGATGCAGTATTTAGACCTTTAGTACCAGATTTTCTGTACATGAAAGGTTTACAAGCCTACCTAACCTAGGCCTGGATAGCAAAAGACCATGGAAAAAGACAGCAGACAGATACTCTGTTGATACAGCACATTTCGTTTGCAGATACTAGGAAACAGGTCAGGTCTACTGTAGCAATTTCCTAAATCTTAATGAAAAATAAAAGCAATAGAATTTCTAATAACCCACAGCATGTGGAAGTTACCTTGGCTGTCCTGACCAGAAAAGAAGGCAAAGAGGGTGAAAATGCAGCACAGTTATATGATGCACACTGACCTCCAGATAACACATTAACTAGAACTGCTGCACAGAGTACAGAAGGCAGCAGCAAAGTACTCAAAAGTGATCCAGTACAGAACAGGATGCAACAGCTGAGGAAGGCCTATTATAAAGCAATTTTCGTAAAGTCTCTACAGTAGGCCAAGGAACTGGAAAAAAAAAGATAAGAACGACAGACGGGAAAATTATATAACAGGTTGTAGATCATCAGTGATTTTTTTTTCTTCTCAGCAGTAATGAATCTGGTAGTAAAATCAGCAGAAAAGCAGTGTACAGGTCCACTGAATGCAGGAATAAAGCAGACCCAGGGGAAAGCCTAAATGGACAATAATTGCAGGTTATTATATACTGTGCTACAGTGCAGGGGAAAGCTGGTCAGCTATTAGCAAGGTTGGAAGGAATAATCAAGAGGACAGGGAAGAAAGTTTATATTCTTTCAAATACTGCAAGTCAGAGCAAGGCACTGGAGCTGAGAAATGGTAAAAGAAGCCAGTGATGTGGAGAAGGAACAGCATTATACAACAGAGTCGTATCTCTCATGATTAGGGAAGAATTTGTAGGAGTTTCTAAAGATAAACTTTTTAAATACTTTGACTCCTATGCATCCTATGCAGCTTTAAACTAGCTGAGGTGCCTAGTTCAGGTGCAGAGGCATCCTAGGCACCTCTAGAGGGGTTCAGCCCACCATCTGAACCACTGTCTGGATCTCTCTGTCTCTCTATTGACTTTACAGGAAGCTTACAGCAACAAGGCTATTAATTTCAGTTTCTTAAAAAAGATCAGCAATCAACTTAGCTGAGGGAGGTGCTCAGAGGCAAGGATGACCACAGATGCATCCACAGGGAGACAAATATGAACAACGTCCACAGGAAGCACCAGACAAGTGGGATTTCATGACATTCACAAGAATGATCTCGATTTTTCTGTATAGTATCTTTGCTAGCACTCACAGAGGCTACTGCAAGATCACACATGTGCACCCTCACCCCTTCTTAGTGGCACAGTAATATCTTTGAGACACAAATGAACACCCTGCACACACAGAGCAGCTGCCAGTCTGGGAGCAGAGGTATAGCAGACACTGTGCCTCCATGTCTTTCAAGACCAAGAGCACCTAATGGCCAGAAGCTGAGAGGAGGGGAGTTGTGTGCCATATGGTCTGCAGTGATGTCAGGAAATGCCACTTCTCTAATACTCCTTTGAATAATCACTGTGTGATATAACTTAATCTTACCCACTTGATTTTTTATCAGTCCTTACACCTAACCAAGCTTATAGCTAATGTTGTTTAATTAAAACTGTCAGAAGCTAAAAGCTGAAAAAAGAAGGTGGATTGAACAGGAAAGATAATTCCTATGTTTGATACACTTTCCAAGATATGCACAATGTTTTCTATCAGCAGAAGTCTTCAACAGGGTGTTACTATGTCTAACTGAAAATCCCTTTTCAATTCCTAGGTGGCCTTCATTTGCGTAGTCCTTGAGGCCAGATGTATTCACCTATGTTAGACACTGAGCAGGACTGTGTTGCCTACAGATAGGCTTACAATGCCACATTAAAACTGTAGGACATTCCACCCTGCCTCTAGTTACCACTCCAGAAAGCTGCAAACCTCCTGAAAGTCCTGTCATATCTACCTGCCCCATACAAATGTTGCAGGGCATCTGATTTATTACTAGATACCTCTGTTCAGACAACCATATGCCATCCCTAGGTACATAGTTACCCTAGCTTCAAAAGAAAAAGATAAACAGTTCCTGTAGATGACTCACAACTCAAGCAGGCTGAATTGTCTTCTGCAGATGCCTGTCCTTCTGGCTTGACTCTATATAGCTTTGCATAAATAATCTTCTTCTTGGGTACCTCAGATAGGTGTCAGAGTTAAGTGGGATGAGTCTGGCCATGAGTACCTCCCAGTCCCCAATGTATTTATCCTACCAACATTCCTGCAAGGGAAAGAAATGCTATAATTCTTCCCTGACATATGGAGAACTAAAACAGTCACGCGGAGAGTTTGTACTTTAGGAGGAAATCAACTCTCCATCTTCTAGATCCTAGCTATTGAATTGTTCAATTTTATATTGTTAGAATTGGTTCCCTCACAACTGCCAGAGGTCTAAAAACAATATTATTAATTTGACTCTGGTAAAATCATTTAGTTTAAGTGTAGCCTATTTGTAACTTTTCTTTCTGCATCTTTGGCAAGTGGCTCATTTTCCTTGGCATATCTTGATTCAGTTATGACATTAGGAAAAAAAAAAAAAGAAAGAGGAGCCTGACTTTTCTGCTGATTATTTCAATTCCCACTGCACACCATATGACTGAAAAACCCTAAAGATGAGTCAGAGGGTGAAATAAGAAGCATGGAGAGATTGTCTTAAATTAATGGGGAGATTGAAAAAATATCTAAGAAAACAAAAATAAACAAACATATTCACATTTTTAACAGAACTGTCTTTAAAGATTTTCTCAGTAAAACGCCAGAATATTTTATTTTATTTTTGAAGACAGAAAAAAAAATAGAAAGCAAATATTTCTTTTGATGAATTTGTGCCAAATTTGGAGAAAGAATTCAATCACTCAAATGTAGTGCAGAGGAATTTACACTATAAGGTATCACAACCCAGCTTTAATTATGGCATTGCCACTAATGCAACGTTACAACAATGTTTCGATGGGAGACCTGCAAGGGAAACCCAAGTGACTCAGGAAATGGGAATGAGTCAGTAAAAGACCTCATTTTTTTCCACTTCATGCCAGTTAAAAGCAGGGCTCCGCTGAGGTCACAGAGAGCATCATGCTTCTGCAGATGCCGTCTTTCAAATCAAGATAACAAACCTTGTCCTGCCTATTTACAGTTATTGAAGTTCCCACAACCATTTTTGCTTTGTTGTCCTACTCTAATTCCAGCTAATATAATCACATTTTATCTACATATAATATTGCTGCAGTATCACTGAAGGAGAGATTTTTTCCTTCACTTCCAGATCTAGAAAATTGTCTGGTTGCTAGCTGATATTAAACAGATGCTGTTCTCAATGATCCCTGGCCTCTTAGGACCACAGTTTTGCATCTTATCTGAAAAAAACTACATTTTGCATTGCACTGCCAGCTAACGCACTGCTGGGCTACTGATTCAGCACAGAGAACTGAAACTTCATCATCTTTTCTACTGGAAGGAAACTTTTCTTGACAATTTGGACACCTTTCACTGAGTTCTTCCAAAGGTCCTGGCATGCTAAAGCTGGTGTTTTGCATGCAGAAGTTGAACATTTCAAGATGTTCCTTTTAGATAATAAAAAGAACAGTAGTTTGGTGCAAGATTTTAGTTCAGGCTCAGATGAATGTAGCCCTAGTTGCAGGGTGGGTGAGAAATATTGTATTATTCATAGGAAGGAGGCACACAGGGTACAGTTTGCCAAAGTGTTCTTTATCAAGACAGTGTTTTTCATCAGTGAGCACCTGGAAGAGTCTGGTAGAGGCTAAGAAGTGGGAGGCTTGGAGGATTTTGTTGGAAAAGTAGTACAAGGCTCTGCGGCAAAATCTTGGAGAGGTGACTGCTTGTCGCATGACTTGAGTGAAAGCCTGCCTGGTCTCCAAGCAGAATCAACTTCCTAAGCCTTTTTTGACAGGAGTGCTTTGAAAGGTTTTGTTTTGGTTTGGTTTGGTTTGGTTTTTTTGTGTGTGTGTTTTTATTTACAGAAACATCTGTCATAAGCTTTGAATTTGATTCAGAACTGCCCATTCCAAAGAGGACAGGAGCACCTTTGTCTTTGCTGTTGGAATCAAAGGAGTTTTGCTTGGGTGAGGACTGGTAAGATAAGCTGATAAAGAGACTAGATAACTAGATTAGAGTGAATAGGATATAGCTGATAATGACAGTAAGTGAGAAAGCTGGCAACTGGGCAGGGATAACAGGATTTATTGGGGAAGTCAAATGTGACGACATATTTTTAGCTACCCAGAAGAAAAGAGAAAATGGGGAAAAAAAACAAAAAGCACAGAAGTCCTGAGTTAAAACAATATGCAATGGACATCAAGCCTTGAGACAACAGAATTACTGAGCCCAAGATGACAGAAGAGAGGCGTAAGATAAGAAGGAGTGGGAGAGCAGAGAGATGAGAAGTGATGCAAGGTGAGCAGGAAATGAAGAAGTGGAACAAACTCATTTACTTAGGTACTAGGCTAGGTTGTGCAAAATGGGCAAACACCATACTGTTCAAATTAGAACTGTCCATGCTTCATTATCTGCATTTTCCCTTGACTACCACAGTACTAGAAGCAAAAGACTAGAGTTTGCGTATTTATTTAATTATCAACACATAAATTTTCAGTGATTTCAGTGTCCCCTTTTGGGTGAAAGCTATACGAATCTTACAATTGCAAAGGTGGTAAAAAGCATATTCAAGGCCTGGAAAGGCATCCAAGCTCTCCTGTTCAGCTCTGCACAAGTGAGACTGAGGGTGACCCAGGTGCACTGGTTCTGGAGCAAGAAGAGCTGATTCTCTGGCATAGAGAGGAGATGATAGACTGCAACACGCATATTGTCTGTATGTGTGCTTTTGTAGGAGAAAATAAGTTGATAAGTTGATTTGCTTATGGATTATTTTGTAGAGGTGAGGGTTGCATGTTTCTTTTGTAATGAAGAGGACTTAAGCATAGGAATAAGATGAGTTAAAGTTGAGAGTGCAGAAGTGAATCCAACCATACTGCTGAAGGAAAAAAACCTTAATAACAAAAGAGCTTTGCCACTCATGAGCAAGCTTCTCTTCTCAAGCTCATATGCCCAATAGCTTGCCTACATCTTTTTTTTTTTTCCCTAGACCCATCTGTTGGTCTAACATAATTTGCTTTGGTTCTAATGTTACAGGGAAGGCGAGAATACAGGAATACAAATTGCACCATCACATTCAGAGGGAGCTTTTTCTTTCTCTGTGGGGGGTATAGGATCACCCTCTTGAGACAATCAGTGAAATTCCATAGGCAAACATGCAGCCTTGAAAAAGACAATGGTTTTCTACTGAGTTTCATTGAACGACTCTGTGTGTGGCAGAGAGGTAAGGGCGAAATAATACTGTTCCCATTTTAGAGCTCATGAAACACAAAGCAAAGTGGCCTACAGCCACACCAAAAATCAGGAGCGAGAATGGAGTCCAAATCATCACACCCCAGGTGTGAGACAATAAGCTAAACTGCCTTGCCCTTTTGCTGAGACTGTTTCTCTGACATCATTCTCCAATGTTAAATGCACAAGGAGAAGGATAATGAAGAGCCTGAGTGGAGGGACATAATGAAGAGTTGTGAGGTTTTGTTCAGTTATAACAATCTCACATGTTTATTAATAGAAGGTTGCCATGTATAAATATATAATCTTAGTTGGATATGGGCAGCATCTCTTTAATTATCTGAAGAAAGAGGGTACTTATTATGTAGATAGTACAGGAACATCATTCAGTGGAAAAGCAATGGAAAATTTCTAGCAAACAAAAGCATGAACTGATTTTTTTTTCATGTCTCCTGGTTTTCATTATGAGCATTATGAGTAATTTCTACAGACTCTATCTGTGTGTATGTATGGTATATATTTATATATGAAATATATAATATCTCTATGATATATGTAAAATCACCTGTGCTTCCTCAGTAACTCTGAAGGCAGGCAGAAACTGTAAATCCAGGAAAAAATATGTGAAATGAATGCAGAGCTGACTCAGCTCAGTGTGTGGTGACTGTGGATAGAATGGAATTTGGTTTCACAAATTGAACTTCTTTTCATAGCCAATGTGTCCCAAAGTGCTTTACATACAGTACAATGAGAGTGATGCCGGGAGTGGAGGCAAACACAACAGTCATTGTAGGCACAAAAATAGCTCACATGTAGCCTTCTGTATTAAAATCTGTTTCGGCAGAAGAATGATGGCCTTGGGAACATTATTAACTCTATATTCATCTGTTTCCTTGTTGACAAGGAATTCTGACCATCCCCCTGGACAGTCTATGGGAGGATGGATTCAAGGAAGAGTTGCACCTTCCATTCTCTTTAATAAATCCTGCTATTATCATGCCCAGGCTCCCACCCTTCATTTCTGAAGGTATTTGTCTTTACAGTTTTATTTCATCTTGGACCTTGTCTGATTGATCAGGTAGAGGATTTCAGACTGTTCTTAAAACAGAAACTGGTAGTGGGCCAACAACAGCATTATGTTCAGTCCTTTGCATTCACTGTAGCTACAGAGCGTTGAGTCCTGTTGCAGAAAAGTATTTCATTCTGCTAAGGTTACCAAGGACTTCAGTCCAGTAACTAAATTGTCTCCTAGAAAATTATTGCTAACAGGGGAACTCCTATGAGTTACACAGCATTTAGCAACCATAGTGATCTTTATTCTGTGCATTCATGGATCATTTACGAATTTTGGACTGACACCATCCCACCTGGTTTTAGGAATTCATTAGATATCTTAGGAGTCTAATCATGATAAACTTTGTATTTCATGGAGAGGCAGAAGCATCACCACTGGCCAGTTTTGACAAGTCAGGAATAGTCCTGACTTGTCAAAGACTGAGCTCCAAAGAGTGAACTGAGGTTTCACCTCCTAACTTGTAAGGTCTTGCCACTTGTAGGAGGCAAAATATAAATTCATTCACGTTAAAAACACAGAATGACTCTCATTATTCAATCCATTGTACAGAGAGGAAACTGAAGGTCATCATATATAGGTGAAATCCCTATTAAGATTGGTGTTCGACACAGGGATGAAACATAGTCCTCATCATTCATATCTCTCAATTTTAGCACAACACAAATGTGGGAAATCTTGAAAAGTCTACCGACTGCTTTAGGATTCAGGGTAGGCCAACATATATCAAGACTGGGTCCAAACTGACGAGCAAACAAATATTTTTTATTACAATGTTGTGGCTCTAATCTCCTCATTGCCCAAATCAGAAGAGTCTAAATACAACTCACAATAATTCCCATCCAGGCTACGAGTCTCACTTTTTTTTTTTTCTTTTCCATGGAAATGGTGACATAGGAGCTTTGATAGAGTCCTGAATCTGATCCTGGTATGAGTTCAGGGACCTGGAAACACTTCGCAGTTCACAAGTCCTGTAATCTGTTAAAATTAGGAACTAATAGCATTCAGCATAGTCCGTACTTACATGTAAATTCATTAACAACAGCATCTTCCAGTTTACACAGGCTTAAGTAAAAGGAGAATATTATCGTACTAATGTCACCATAGAAATCAAGAGCAGTCAAAAGCTGCATGTGGCAAAAAGTGTCCCAGAATATTAAGGTCAATATTAGGGAGTATGCTGAGACTGTTCAGCTGATGAACTGATTCATCAAAAGACACATTACCCTCCCCAGCCCACCTGACTTTATTGACTTTTGATTTTCAAAGCTTTGATATGCTCTATTGCAAGAATAGCAAAATCAATGAGATGTGATAACTGGGGATAATTTGGTATAAAATCTACTGCTCACCAAGTCAAGTGTTTTGAAAGGATGGAAAGGGGATATGGCAGCTGGAGGAGTTTTTTAAAAATATATATTTATATATTTTAAATGTCAGGGAGAAAAAAAAAAAGAATAAAGAATTCCTGGAAACTTTCAATGCTTACAAATATTTGAGATGATTTTCAGTGTTTCAAGCAAAGGTGAATGCTGAGGGTTATGGTGGCTTTGGGTCTTGTGTGTTAAGACAGGTATTCCCACCTCACACATTTCCAATTTTAATAAAGAAAAGAAATAAAGGAACTGAAGAGTATTACAGTTTCTTATTCAATTGTTTGGTATGAAGGAAAAGATCCTTAGCTAATATAGGCAAAGATCTTTTACACAAATCAATGGAGATAAAACTCATATTTGCTTTAAAGAGCTTTCTCTTCAGATGAAAAAGCTGAGGTTTCCTGGGCTGTAATCCTCTGTAATCTGATCCAGGTTTTCTGTAAAGCTCAGGAGATGCAAAGAGACTGGAAAGTGATGGCCCTTGGACAGCAGTACATGTTCTCTTGGGAAGCAAATTTCCTGCAGAATACAATACCAAAAACTGCATTCCCATTTTCAGGCCAGCACAGACTCCTGTGTGTTCTCCAAACAGACAGGCCCTCTGTCTTTAATGGGGGCGTACAAAAAGAAAGCCTTAGTTTGACCCCTGAAGATGACTAGAGAAGACAATGAAGCTTATAAAATCTTATAGATAGGCTAGATCTAATGTAGGTCAGACTAAGCTTGCTTGGGCCTGAGAAACAGGAGACCAGGAATGTTCCAAAATCTCCATCTACATTAGCTGTGTGGATGCAAAGAAGATCTCTTGGTGCACATATCTCTTTTTCAGGACTGCTCTTTTTTAGTAAACAGATAGTAAATATGTTATGTACAGAGAAGTAATCTCATCAACTGAAGTTTTTCACAGATATTGGTCCAATGACCTACCTAGCTAGTTGCCTCTGGCCTTGTTCTAACTCTTCAAGGGAGCAGGGTTAACACCCATCCAGGCACCAGCAGACGTACAGCATGAGCCAATGAATGGAAGGAAAACCACTGGACAGGCACCCCCAGTTTTGATTCTGATTCTTAAATCATCCTCTTTGGGATACGAATAAGCCATTTGATTTTCTTCCATGGGATTGAGATGACTTTCCATTTGCATCTGTGCCTTACTGCCTCATACTTTCACACAAAAGGGCTGAATGTTGACTGTACATGCAACAGTAATATTGGCATTTCCTAACTTTCAAGTACTAGGCTTTTCATTCTTCATTGCATTATTTACTATTAAAATGTTAATATATGTATGCAAATATTTGTGCAAATTTCTCTGTTCATCTTACATGTTTTGATTTGTGTGCGTGTGTGATGTGCATAAATTCACATGGGTCATGACATCTTTAGACTCATTGCATTACTTTCTGTCACAACATTTCACACTGTAGACAATAGCAATAGAAGGCTTGCAGTCTATATGAGAAACTGCTCTGGATGGAGCTGGAACATTTTGGCAGTCTTCTACCTGAAAATAATGACAGTGTAGATATGACAGGAGTCAGAGACTATTGTTCCACTATGGAATCTGGAAGAGTCAACATATTTTTGGACATTTATCTCCAAACTCAACCTCTTTCATTTTATGCTTTTACCCTTCCAACCTATCTCATTTCTCATATCAGACTCCCCATCCTAATCCTATGAATCTAATTGACCTAATTGTTCAGATCTTCCTCAGAAAGGCTTCACCTTCTTGCCTTCTTGCCCACCTAGTTCTTCTCTGATAGCTCTGGGTTTTCTATCCTAGATTTTTCCCTCACCAAGACTTTTTGTTAATTTTTCCAGGAAACTGTAGCTCTTTTGCCATCTTTTGCCTTCTCTGTGAATCACAGGTTTCCTTTTACCTCTACATTCCCTCTTGATTTCCTCTTCTTCCCCCTTCTCCAGGCTCTTTCACTTCTCTCAAAACATTTTGTCTCACCTGCTGCCTCCTAGAAATCTGGCACTTCTTTCAGACTTCAAATCCAGCATTTCCTCTTCAGATGGTGGGAATGTGTGGCCCTTAACACCACTTTGATATCTTTCAGCATCAACTACAGGCATGACTGGTGGTCTTAAATTAAATGGATAAATGCTTAAACCATAAAGGGTGGGCAATCTCTGTTCTAACTTCAGTGCTGATCCAAGGCCCAGGACAAACTATCAGAGCTGAAGCTGAAAATACTGGAAAAGATCTGTTCAATTTCCTTTTACCTGCCTGGACAAATGGAGTCTGAATCTATATTCTGCCATCACTTATACTACACCTATCCTTTAAGAAGATTCTGGGGAGGTACACACAATATACAGTTTCCTTGAGATGTTAGAAGGATGTCTGAGATGAAAACAACTCCCAGCTGCAGCGGACATTTTAAGGTGACCAAGATTCTCCCCTAGAGAATTCACACTCGAGTAGACACAGAAACTAGACATTCTCCTGTGTTCATTCCATAAGCTGATTAAAGTTGTGTTAGCTAAACAGTTAGCTAGAATCACCAGTAGTTTGTACCTTTTCTGTTGAAGCTTTGGGCAGTTTATATACCCTTTATTATTTCCTTTAGAGGTTCCATTTGCATGTCTTGCCTTTAAAAGGCAGCTGAAAGTATCAGCAATTTACCATTCTGGAAAGAAAAGGACAAGAGATATAAGAAGCAGAAATTAAAAAGGTAAAGAACCAGATCTAAAGTTTATTACATTCATAAATTCTAGAAAATTGACCATTAAGGAAAGTGAGTGTATTTGTAACAAAAATAACTAATAATACAGGTAGAGATATTAGACATAAGACAGCAGAAAACTGGCTAATAGGTAGATTGCAGACAGAGAAGAAAAGAGATAGAGAGAAGTAATATAAAATAAGAAAATATTATTTTTTTAAGAATACAGAAAAATGCTAACAGGAAGCTGATGAACGTTTTTGCACACTTGGCTGTAGTGTTCCCTTCTCTGTCTACAATACTACAGTATTTCCATGCATGAGTATCCATGCATGCATACCTACACAAGGCACACGTACACACACTGTCAACACTTGGTCATCTGCCATGCATCGGCATTAGAATAAGGCTGCATGAAGTTGGCAATGTTGTTGCTGGACCCTGAGTGACAATCCCACCGGCTACTTTCAGAATAAAATGGGAGCAAGAATAGGTTTAGTAAAACAAGTATTTATTCATGCAAGCAAATCCAATATTGAGGCTGTGCCTTCAACATACATTCTTCAAAGTGAGACTTGGCATAGCTTCAGAAGTTAAATATGCCACAGGATACCAGGACATTCTGGATTTTATCACTGACTTTGCCATTGTTTCCCTTGAAGTTGTAAACCCTCACTTTAAAAGTGGCCTCAGACTTGGATGGTAGTGATTCACACCTATTCTGCATGCTTGGTTTTCTGTAAATTCAGTGGGTAGCAAAAGGCCCAAATACAAATTAGCTGCTATGTTTGTTGCAGACATGGGCTTGATTTTCAAGAATATGTGCTGGCTGTGACTACAGTTATGGGAGGGCAACATGCATGGCTTAAATCCGTCTTTGACCTAAATTGAGTTAAAATCCTCAAATCCCAAGATGAAGATAACAGCAGCAGCAACAAAAGGCCCTAAATAGTGAAACTTTTTCTCCTTGCAGCTTTCTATCTCATAGTTATCATCTGGATAAAAAAGATAACTGCAAACACACACATAGATGGCCACACATACACACACAAAAACATACATGTAAGCCCTAATTAGGAGAAAAGAATTCTGGTTGCAAAGGCAAGCACTTAAACATTAAGAAACCCCAGACTGGAGGTTTTACGCACAGCTTGAATTTGCCTTTGTTGTACAGATGCATCCTAATTTAGCCTTTAATTACATGATCCCTCACAGAAGGGATAGTGTGTGCAGTTCCGTCTGTTGACTGCAGAGGATGGGGGGGATCCTGCCTCCTATATTGAGCAGGAGTGGGTTTTGTTGGGCAGGAACTCTTAATATTCTCCTTGAGGCAGGAGCTCTTGTGCTTCTAGTTCATCCCTGTGCATCTCTTCCTCCTCCCTGCCAAGTCCTCTAGCTGGTTTCCTTGGGCCTCTCTCAACCTGCCTTTTTGTCTTGTTAATGCCTTGTCCCTGCGTTCTCCATCCTCACAAGCTCTCAGTTCCGCTGTGCTTTCCACTGTTTGTTCTCTGCCGTTTTCGTGCATCTTATCACTTATCCTGATTTTTCTCTGGCCCCTGTTATTCTACCACAGTCAGTTCTCCATTAGATATCTTCCCTCCCATTTCACACCATTTTCCCAGTTTTTCCTACTGAGAAGCACACTGATACACCTCAGCACAGCCTTCCCTCCCAGTCTCTCCTTGGCTAACTGTGTCAGCAGAAATAAATAATCGGGGAATTTTTTCAACCTTGGGGCCAAATGACACGGCACAGCATGCCCATATGGCTAAACTCTCTTTTTCCCGAGAACAGTCTGGCCTTGTCCATATTGCCTTTGGGGAATACCCTATTGGCCTGGGATGACCTCTAAATTGCACCCAGAGGGTGTCTGGGAGACTGATAGTTTGCATGGACCAAAACTATGCCAAAAAACTGCTAAGACTGGGCAATCAGTACCGTTCTTAACCCTGTGCTCCAGACCTGGTTAATTTGCAAGGATAGATGCTACCCCAAGCCTGAACACCAGTCTCTGCTCCGTCTCTGTGTCTCTGGCCCCAGCCCATCCCAGTGTACTCTGACCTCCTTTCCCTTTCCAACTTTCCTGAATCCCCCCAGCTGTCTCTTTTCATATTCTGCTCTAGTCACACTCTTGGTTCTGCATGATGGTCCTAAAAGCAGAAGAAAGCCCAGCTCCCTGCTTATCTTGCAGGTATCCAGGCCCCAGTTGTTCCTGGCCTGTCCCAAAGCAGTGTTGCAAGAACAGGAATAGCTCTCCACTGGCATGCACCCGGTGACAGCAGAGGCATCAGGGAATCTGCCCTTGGAAATCTGCATCTCTGGTGAGCATGTGAACATTGCCATTTTCCCAAGGCTTTTAATTGGCCACTTTGGGGCAGATTTTTCCAGAGATAGCAAAAGGACTCGAGAAAGAGCTTCACCTCCTGTCGGCTGCTGGTATTATGCTGTAAAGCATGGGGACAGGAGAGCTTTACAAAGCATCTCATTTGACAGAGTGCAAAGCAGCTCGCTCCTCCTCTGGGTTATTCTCAGGAACAGACAGATCGCTCCATCTGAATTTTTCCCCAAATAAAGAATCTGAGTCTAATACAGGCACCCAACTTGGAGAATTTCAGCTGAAATCTGCACAGCTTATCAAAGCTGAAAAGGATTTTATTATAGGACGTCTCCGGCACCCTTTATAATTGGCAGCGCTACCAGCTCCTATTAAAGTAAAATCTCCCTTCCTCACAGGGGCGCTGTGAGCATTAATTTGTTAATGATTGCACAATGATTTGATGATGAAAAGGACCATATTAATGTGAAGCATTATTGTCCCTACAATACAAGCTTGCCTGCTTTCATTACTGATTATGTACAGAGACATACACACGATGGAAAGGGAATGGGGAGATAATAAACCTGATATTCTTTCCAAAGGACTATTACAACATGTTTACCGTGTTCACAGCATGAATAATAGGAATATTCTGGAGGTCTCTGTTTAAACAGGAGAATCCATTGGGTGGAATTTAATGACGTGTGTGTATGTATCTGCACAAATCCTATATCTAAACATACATGCGAACACACAAGCACATGGTCCTTTCTATTTTTCTGTCACCTATTAACCCCAAGTTCATACACAGCCTTCCCTTTATCACCTGAAAGGAACCAATACTCCTTTCATAACCAAAAGCTTCGATAAACAAAGCTCCTTTTTGTTACAACGGTGGCTTTTGTTGCTTATTTCATTGACTATAGTAAGCTCCTTTGGATGCAAATAGTTTTTCATTTCTCTCCTCAATCAACCTCCCTGATTCTAACTAATGCAAAAAAAAAAAAAAAAAAGAGAGAGAGAGAGAAAAGAAACACCCACACTGATTCACACATTAATTCAGGGACAATCTTGCAAATGTTCACATGAGTAATCCTTCCTCAGATGAATAATCCCTCTGACCACAGCAAACTGATTAACAACAACACAGATTAAGTTTTTCAGGATTGGGCCTATCCCCGATGCTTGGGTTCTCACCCAAATTCTTGCGGATGATTTTTTTCCCATTTTGTTAGATGTACCAGAGGCCCCCTCTCAGATATTTTATCTGATTACCCAGCTAATAAGGCCCGATTCTGCCAGCACTCTCTAGAGAGCCTAACAAACTGAAGTGAAAAATCCCATTTGGGATGGAAGACTTTGCAGCATTGGGCCCTTTCATAGCGGTTGAGAGGCAGACCTTTTACTTGTGACCAGGATGTTTGTCTTTTCTGAATGGTCTGATATTTTATTTGAAAACCCTCAAAATAAGATGGTAGAGAGAACTTAAGAGACAGCCAATTTAGCTACTGAGGTCTAAAGATGGATGATTTTTTTTAATACCTGTTTCGTCTGTTTATTTGAAATAAAACTTTTCCCCGATGCATCTGATGTCATTCGGTAGCTGATGGCTCTGTGTGCTGAGTGTGGGTCCAGGGTTTTGAAGTTCTGCAGAAGAATCCCCCCTCCGGCAGCCTCTCAGCCTATTCCTGCCTTTCTTCTTTACTTGCTGGTTTCCGGGAGAATGAAGATATTCGGGACTGATGTATCCCCCCCCTTCCCCTCACCAAACAGCATTCATTAAAAACTTGCTGCCAGCAAGGGCCTGATCCAGCCCTCCTGGAAATTGGAAAGCTGTCTCCTGACGTCACCGGGACGAGGAGCATACTAATGCATGCAAGTACCTCTTCTAATGCGCGCAGTCCTGTTAACAACACCGGAGTTGTTCGCGGGATTAACAGCAATCAATCAAGCTCTTTGAAAGGCACATTAAAAGCCAAAGACGATCCTGCAAACCCTTTCTCCCGCGAGTTGTGCATATACCTGTGGCTGGTCCCATCGTATCTGTCTCTTCCTGTGTATGGCCTAGCCGTGCCGGTGCGTTTTTCCAGCTGTGCTGAATCGGCGCAGCATTGCTTCCGAGGTACTGCAATTCACCGACAGCCTGTCCCAAAACAAATAGTGTGGCTGCTCCCAAAAAAGGCAGGGCTCAGAGTGAGGAGAAGGAGCAAAATGGGACCACAGACAGGCTTGGAAGGGATTGCTCTTTTTTTTTTTTTTTTCCCCCTGCAAGCAGATGCACAGAAAAGCATTTTTAATAATAATATTGGAATATTTCTTTTAACTCCTTTATTTCTCTTGTGAGCAGATAAATGGTTTTCCCTCTCTGGAAGAAACTGGAGTCTGTTACTAAAGATCTTGTTCTTGAAAAATTCCTGTGGACTCCCCTGGTTATGGATTGTTGGACTGGACCCACTGTGATTACACTGGAAATGTTTCTCACTCAGGAACAGTTTGGCAAAGTCCAGTTTATATAAAACTCTATCTGTTTAAAATCCAGTACAGCCCCTTATACATGGAAAAAAGTGAAAACATAAAAGAAAAAAAAAAAAGTGCTTATGGGGTATAGCTTGTTTCCAGCCACGGGAGCAGCTGTGTTCATCTCAGAGCCCTTGTAGCAATATTTGTGTCCATATTATTTCATCCTGCCACCCCTCACAGCTGTGCCTGTTCACCAGGGGGCTGTACTGGAGCGGCATCCATTTCCCAAAGCCTGCACTCCCTGCGCCAGGAAACCGGGGCACGGACCAGCCCGAAGTTTGTAAAAATATGTATCTAGGTATCCAAAAGCCACCCTTGCTGAGCAACAAAATGACTCGTTTCACTGTCTTGCTCTTTTAATTGGTTTTCATTTGGGATAAGCTGTGATTGCAGGCAGAGTGGCCTGCTTGTGGACAAGGTGTTAAGAGAGGTGGAGGTTTCACTTTCGGCTATAGCGAATACTCTTTTTAAATTAAAAAGTACTCTCTGAGCAAGCCTCCGGGCTCCATCGCAGGGGTGCTTTTAGGATTTGGAAGAAGCATATAATAAGATTTTCAGCGTCCTGGTTCAGGGTGAGGGGCGGGGTACCAGGAGATTTTTGTTCCATTAAAGCTTTTGTTGCTGTTGACGATTTGTTTTTTTAACCACAGCCCAAAGCAGGATTTGCAAGCGGAGGAGTCGCAGGGTTGAGAACGTAACAACCTTCCCGCAGCTCCCGGGCTGTCAGAGCTCCCCTCTCTCATCTTTTAAACGTCGGTACCAAATGCCCAGAAAGGGAGGGCAGGGAGCGCCCGGGCGGGCGCAAACAACGCGCTGCGGCTCCGCGGCCGCGCACGCGGCGCCTGGCGGCAGCTGCTTCCCCGCCGGGGTCCGGAGATCCTCAAAGAGC
>NW_010589622.1:0-18418 GCF_000705375.1 Tinamus guttatus
AAAAAAAAAAAAAAAAAAAGTGTGCATTAAAAACCATCAGAACGACCAAACGAACGCAGTGGAGGAGAGGAAAAGGTACTGCACTACACCTCCAGATACAGAAGCTCACAGCCTAGCAGCTACCTCCTGCCAATCCAGGTGTAAGGGTAACCACACAGCTCTGCATTTCACCAGAAGCTGCTGTTTAACTAACCCTGAATGACGGACGAGCAAGACCAAGGTGGATCTTGCTGCCTTGCTCCAACACACTTAGCATTTCAAAGACCATATGCAGCATACGTTGGCAAGTGGATATTTCCAAGGCACACATCTTAGAAAAATCCTCCCAGCCTCTGTATCTGCCATATGCTCCCCTGCTGATCTGAGCTCAGGTCCTTATCCAGAAGAGAAACAGTTAACTCTCGAGTGCCTTCTGTGACGAGCACTTTGGACTGCACTGCACTACTGCATACAATACTCGGCCTCCTGTCATCTCCTTAAGGCTGTGCTGATGTGTGGCAGGGGCACAAAACCCAATTTCACTCCAAGCTCTCATTTGATTTTTATTCAATGCTACGCCTTGCCCAAATTTAAGAGGATCAGAATGTTTTCTCCAGCATAAGCAAAAGTGAAGGATAACTTAACAACAAGCTACATATCTAAGACGTTACTGCACTTTCCTCTCTTTCTCCAGTCTAGCACTGTACATAAGAAAAAAAAAGAAAGAAAAGGTCTGGAACATTTCCATAATGAAAATATGTAAATTAATTACCCTCTTATGCTGATTGATGCAAGTTATTTTGGTTGAGAACAATGCAAGTCACCCACAGTTTACAAAACAATATGTCAATAGAATGAGCTAGACCTGCCGAAGAAAATATTTATTGTTGCCTAAAGCTATTTTTGCACATGCATAACCTTGAATTACAGCTTTAGGGGAAAAAACAAACAAACAAAAAGCTTTCTTCACGTTCTGATTAGCAACAAGTAAGTTGGAACTTGCTCCTCCTCAAGTACTAAGGAAATCTATTAACGTACCAGATAAAAATATATCAGAGATTACAGACGGCATATTGTCAACCTTCATCATTCCAACAAAGACGACAAAAGTGAAAAATTTACAGAAATACTTTTTATTGTGAAAATAAAAATGCTTCCAGCTGCCAAGTGTTATTCTATCGACATGGGGGGAGGGGTGGGAAGGGATTCCCACAATTCAGACATATTTGCATGAAGGCAAAAAGAAAAGTACAAAGAAAGCAATGCTGATGGCTGCTCCAGGCAGAGGGAACAGGGCACTTGCCTGGGATGACACTTCAGGGTCATTGCTACAGAAGAGATGCAGCTCAGAGGGGAACCATCAGATGACTGTGCATACACCACTTCACACCATTTTAGGCTAAGAGAGTATTCAAGCCTCCACACAGCCAAAAAAGACAGCATAAAGAACAGTCTAACATCTCTAAATTTTTCAGCAAAGAGTGAAGAAATATTGCAGAAGCATTTGACAAAGCCTGAAAGCCAGGTGTTATAATACCACCAAACACGTAAAGGGCGCTTGTAGGACACAAGGTCAACCACTCAACTTTGGGGTCTAAGCTTACACATCCAGTTTCACACCTAATCTCCCTGGTGCTCTGACTTTTCCAGGACTGTTCAGTCTCCACAACACGCCAGCAGTCCCAGGGCCTGCAGGGAGTCCACATCACAGCTGGGTTGGTAGGACAAGGAGACCTTTGCATTGAGTAGCCCAGCCTTGGGCATCCAGGGCTTAAAGTCACTACACAAGGATCCTGTACAAATTCAGAGGCTTGCCTGTTCGCTCTCTTTAAGACTTGGGCAAACCAAACTAGAGTCATAAGTACCAGAAGGCCTGAAATATGGAAATATGCACTGCAAAGAATCCAAACATTTATGTGACACCTGCTTGCTGGAGGATATAACTCAGTCAACAGAAATTCATGGGTAACTCCTTGCTGAGTAACTAGCTTCTTGTCACTATCTCAGCTTCTGGGAATGAAGGTTCTGGGATTTCTGTCAGAAAACTGTCTCCAAGTCCTATCTATTTTGTTATCTTTGGAGAGAGAGAGAGATGGGAGAAAACTGTAAAGTTTCACATTTCTCTACAATCTAAGTTGCTGGAGAAAGCTCACATTCTCACCTCCTCCCTCCTCTCAGAGTTTTCCTCCAGACAGAGCTATAGGAAATTTAGTTTTATTCACTCCCTCAGCAACCCCTTTCAACCTCTCTGAAGGATAAACGGCCTCGAGAAAGAGAGCAGCATCAAAATGGGAGCGAGAGGCAACCACCACCTTCACCAGCTCCAGCATGGGCAGCAGGGCAGACCAGGGGCTTTGCTAACTTCACTCTGCAGCTGCTAGGACAAGCGCTTCAGCTGCCTGCCTGCATCACGTTGCTTCCCTAGAAACTTAAGAGATTACAAACCCAAGTTTCCAAAAAAATTAATTCTGCAAAAATGAACATCTTTCCTCATTGTTTTCCCTCCACTTCTTAAAATGAATAAAATCCAATAAACAGCCAGAAAACCAACAGGCATGCACATGAAAAAGGCTTCCAATTACAGATAGGGAGCGATTTCCAAACACTAACACCACCGGCATCTTATTGGACATGATTGCGAGACCTAGAAATTAAAACAGTTAGTGCAATGAGGTTATATTATTCAAGTTCAATTAGCAGTGGATGTAAAATTGAAATGAGATAAACACCACTGCATGCCAGCAGTCCTAGTGAGTCTGGGACATTATCAGAGATCAAAAGAAACATCTTAAGGAAGCTCTTCTCACTGCAAAACAAACAAATACATTTTAATGAGAAGGAAAGCATCCTGCATTTCATAAATTAGCAACTTGAATGTGGACTGCATCTACCTGACTTGAAAAGCAAGGACACCTCAAAAATATGAGATTACTTAGAAGCTTACAGCAACAGTTCACCCTATCTTTTTTTTTAAATTAGAAATACAGGAATATATGTAAACTAATATATATACATATGCATAAATATTCCATTTCTGTAGAACACATAACTTTTTTCTATACACCTGCTCATAGACAGATATTACTTTCACATGGGCATATTATCTCGCCATATTTTTATTTCCAGAAAGCAATACAAAAAAAAATTAATCTGAGACTAACTCAGAAACAGGAGGAGAAAAAAAAAAAGTCCCCAATGTCACTCTCCCAAAGAGTTAGACAGAGTCAATCTTCACCCGCCACAGTCTCAGAACAAGAACGAGGAGCCTACATTTTTGGAAGGTACACATGACTGGAGGGGAAAAAAAAAAAAAAAAAAAGGCTTTTATAAGACAGGGAAAGCAAAAGAAAAATGTTTCTTCTCATAAAAAAATACAAGTCAACTCCAATATACATAAATTATATATCTTATGAGGTGTACCACTACAGTACAAAAACCATGACAGAAACAATAATTTTAAAATATTTTGGAGTTCTTTTTGCACAGTGACTTACTGAAGCTGTGGAAGGCAAAATGAGGCACAACCAGAAAAGGACAGACTGCAGCCTGGACTTGGATGAGAAACAGCACTAGTACTATACGAAAATCAGATTTATATCAAAGTGTCCACTATCATCATTCTTTACCCATTAAGCTGATGACAAGCCCTGCACAAGAGAATTCCTATTCTGGAGCTGCACAGTAAAACAAGTGCTGCCACGAGCTCTCGGTTTAATTGTCATGAAAGTGCAAAACGCACAATAGTAAGTAGAGATAATTGTATATAATAATACGATAATAATAACATATTCCCCTTCAATTTTAGCCTGAGATTGTAAAATAAAGCATAAATTCCTTCTAAATATCATCTCATACCAGAGGTTTTTGTTAGGACAGTTTTTCACTTATATTCATATGCCACCATCTAAAGCCAAGACTGACACAATAGTACCTAGACCAGAGAAGTTAGTGTTACAGCAAAGAAAGAATGTTTCCAGTTGGATGATACCAGCCAACACTGAGTACAAGGTACTGGTGAATAAGGATAATAGCTTTTATATATATATATCACCTTATTTCTATTGTAAATACACCATAGCAGCTAATATAACTGGAGACGCACAAACAACACAACCCAAAATATCAGGTTTCCTTTGAGAGACCACCTGTGCAATGAGGTCTTTCCAAAGGGACAAGGAGCACGGCCTGCAGTAACAGGATCCCACAACAGCAGCACATCACCAAGCCCCTCCAGAGGGGCAACAACACCAAACTCTCCCTCTAATCCTTTCATTAATTTCTGAGCTGGGTTAATTTAACCCACTACGTTTATGAATTCACTTAATACCTTGAAGGCTGAACTCGTCTTTAAGAGCCAGTGATTCAGTGGCTTGACTTTTATTGCTCCTGGAACCGATGTCACCATACAATTTTATTAAATCAAAAATGATTTCTTCTCTGAAACTACCTGCACCAAAACACAACTCTGTAACAGAAATTGTTTTACCATGTCGTACCCCCGCTCTGTACCCACTGTACAGCACCAGTACACTTACACAATTCCAGAAGACTCTAGAAATTGCTTGCTGAGCTTCCTTTTCTTAGCCCACAAAGCAGCAAGATGACTCAACTAATTTATTTACATTTTTTGTAATTTGGCACTTGAGTCCATGGAGACGTTATTTTGTTGCTGTCTCCATTCAAATTCTGCCTTGTTAGAGTCTAGAGACACCAATACATGAAGCACTTCATATCTGTAACTTCATTTTCTTTTAACCTACATCATAGTTGATCTGGAAACTAAGCAGCTGTATAGCTCAGGCTTACTCTGCATTATATATACACTTACACACGCATATAAAGAGAAAAACTAGATGATAATGCTTGTTAATTGTGTGCACACAGTTATTTTTTATTAAAATGCCCTATTTGATCTTAGGAAAGTTTTTTTAAAAAAAAAAAAAAAAAAAAAACTTTTGGCCCGAAAGTACAAGCTTTGAGCACCAACAATCATTTCTTCTGTTATTTCTTTTCCCCTCTGTTCCCTAAAGAGGAAAAAAAAAATAGAAGAGATGGAAAGTGAGAATAGTTTTGAAAGATTCTTAAGCACTCCCATTTGGGAGACAACCCTTCTCTGTCGAAACCAAAGCAAGCAAGCAAAAACAAACAAAAAGATCAGCTGTTCCAAAGCACTTTCAGAACAATGGATCTCATGGTTTCTGCGGCAGAGTGGGATTCCCTAGAGCACCATCAAGCTTCCTACTGCAGCCCTGTGGCCAACTGGTGGGTTCAGAGCACTGTTGGGCAGACAGCATCAACGCGTATCCCACCCATTTCTGCCATCTCACCAGCATCCCCAACCTCTGCAACAGCAGGTGACTCAGTTGTTGCTGCAGTTCAGTTGTTCGAAAATTCCTACACTGAAATATCGGTGTTTCAGTCCTGCACTTGACTAACAGAAGTCTGTATAAGGATTGGTTCGACCTTGGCAACAGAAAATTCTCTTAAAAAAAAAAAAAAAAAAAAAGAAGACCTTTAATGATAATAGATTTGATCTCTTCTTTACACGGACACATCTGAACCCTTAATCTTTTTCCTCTTCAGTTAGCCCCAGGATGTCTCGGAATAAATAAGCTATATGGTTACTCTCCTAGATTTAATTTTCCCCCCAGCAATCCTTTTCCTACCCTTGCCTACATGATCACTGGCTCCCTTCATGCAGTTGAAGCCTCAAGAGCCACAACTTCATTCATAACACGTAATTAAACGGTGAGATTTTTCTAGTGCAAAATGGAAGCACGAGAACGCTTCTATTCTGCCCTGCCGAACTCCATCCCTGCTTGCCGTGACCTCCTCATTACATGCAAAATAATTGGACTCTTACCGCTAATTTCCTAGGAGAGGTGAGACAGGTTTCTTCCTTCTCTCATCACACCACAACTTTCTTCAAGTATGAAACCAGGCCACCTCGAGGGCCCGTGGCCACAGCCCGGTGTTGGGGGTCCTGCTGTGCCACCACCACCGTGGTGCCCCTGCTTGCCTTGCGTTGGACGTGCACAGAGGCAGTGCCTCGCACCGAGGCCAGGACTCACAGGGGCTACACAGAATAGTCTTGCACAGCCCCAATTAATCTGCTCTAGCCCCTTCGGACATAAAGACCAAAGGCAAAAAAAAGAAACAAACAACAAAAAAGACAACAGATTTATCTCTCTCTGCATGCAAATAGAAGGCTGAAATCAGCCCCATCTTCAAAGTGGGAGATGCTCTCTGCAACTATGACCCTGCATCAGGGATTCTTTACTTTAGACCACCACCAGCTGATTAAATCACTGTTTCTGCTTCAGCATCTAATTCTCCCAGCCTCACTGCACTAGAACTGCAGGTCTGTCCAGGGTCCCTCTCAGCTCACTGACCTACTTCCTACCACAAAGGAAGATGTTAATGGACTTTTCTTTCTCTTCTAATTTCTGCTAATTCTTTCTTTCTAATTGCTGCTTCCTAAGAGTACGGTCGGCTGCTCTGTACGCACAGAGTGCTTAGCTTGCTGAAGATCTTTAGGCCAAAAATCGCTTTCACAAAACACAATGCCCACAGGCCTTCAACTGCGCACATTTTCCACGAAGCATTTAAGCATCCTAAATGACCAGGATCTTCAACACAAAAGAAACTTACTAGGGACATTAGCACAGTATTTCTGATTTTGCCTGAAAAACAAAACAAAACAAAAAATTTCTCTTTCAGTGAGAGTTTTTTCTAACAGACCCCAGTATAGTGGCACTTACAGGGGTCACCCAACCCACACAAGATGACAGGTGTGGAATTTCCCTCATCTAATGTCAGGCAACAAAAAGTTACATATCTAATCTAAACAAGTCATCTCCACTGCTGTGCAGACAGCACAGAGGGCAGTAGCACAACACACTCACCCCTAAGTGCCTTTCCAGATACCTAGGGAGGCAGAAATCCCATCTGGACATGTTTATCATTAGCCATAAGGGGTGTCTATGCTACTAGGAAACGCAGTGCTGTTCCAGCCTAGTGCAGGTGGGATTCATTTAGCTGTCTCTGATGATGCTAAGGAGCTCAGGACAGCTGGTTTCTTCACAGTTAGGCCCCAGTTCACAGCCCAAGCTCAGATAAACTCCATCTCTATGAAGCAGCCCTAACTCTCTTTGGTGGCTTCTGATTGCCTGCAAATCTGGCTCAAACTGCTCTTTTCTCTAGAGAAATACAGCCTTTTAATTACTTCTGATTATTTTTATACTACAGTTAAGGATCTCTTAGGGGGAAGGGAAGAGCAGGAGGGAAATCCCGAGTTAAATCAATACACAGAACAGGGCCCTGCTAAGGGGCACAATCCTTACTTTGCTATGGCAGTGGATTTGGCCCCCGGCTCACACCATGCACCATCAAAGATGGACTTACAGCCCACGCAGTGAGGAGGGAAGCTAACTGGGACTTCCACTTGGTCGTCATTCCCTACATATTCCCTTCTATGCATCATTCCCTGTGTATTTCCCTCTATACATACACATAGGCACTCTTCACAAGGAAAGCCCAAGATGGGGCAGGGAAGAAGTGCAAAGAGAGCCCCAGGGGGATTGAAAATGCAAATCTTTGGTTTTCAGAGAAAAGATAGCTGATTCTTGTTTCCAGCCAAACTTGATTAGTAGAAACACTAGTGGCGGCAAAATAAAGAGGTGCTAAAAACATCCTACACTTACCTCTGTGCCCTTCTGACTATGAGCAAAAGCAGCAAGCCCATAAGATACCAGTTTCATGACAGAAAGTGTCACATCAGCTAGCCCGTAGTAAAGGTGAAAAGTCCATACTCAGCAGTTTACCAGCCTGCAGTTCCAACACATTCATTCCAGGGTTGGTCTCTTCCTGTGCCCACCAGCTCTGTGCAGTCACAATAAGAGATCTCAAGCAAAGGAAACCACACAACCAGCTTGCAGTACCTCCTTCCTCTTGAGTGTAGCTGTTCAGAACTGTCTACAGCAGATGAAAAGTTTTGAGAACAGCTGACTCCTCTAACTTGCTATGCCATTGACCTTTGAGCCGCGATGGAGAAAGTTCATTCAGCTGTTTCTTCTTTGATTCCTTCATTTTTAAAATGGAAATGAATAAGGGTCCTACACCTCTTCAAAAAGCCTTTGAGGTTTACCAATGACATAAATCATATCTGTGGACTGAAACACCCAGATGCCAAATACTGAGGTATGAGAAATGTTTGCTTGGAGTTCATTAAAGAAAGGTCTCACTAGAGGAAAACAGAATCCCATGGCTTTCTAGTACCAATTCTGCTCTCATGTGAAGCACAAGTCCAACCAATTAAATGAAGCACACTGGTTTCCACTAATTCCTTCCTGATACTCAATTTTGGGAATTACTACCAAGAGCAAGATGAGCTCACCAGGCAGACACTTCAAAATCTCCGAGACAAAAATTCTCGAGAGCTGTGCAAGACAAAACCTGAAGATGATGTGCACTAACATCTCTCTCTCTAAAAGAAATCCTGGAAACCTTCCCAGAACAAAGAAAATTGTTCAGAAGTTAAGGGCTTCCACTTTTCCCTTCAATTTCTTGTTTCATTGGTTGCACAGAAACATGAATGGAAAATAGCTTCTCTAGGGGAGCTTCTGGGCTGCAGACTTATTTCTTGGTTGTATAACTACTATGTGACTATCTCTGTCTGGATTTGGAAGAGTCTGGATATTAAAGAGGAGGCCAAACACGAATATAGCCAGCAATGAAGTCTGCTCCATTCAGAGTCCAGGCTCTTAGAGAAAAAAGAGATACTGTTTTGGAAAAGAGGGCAAAGAGCATGATTCTTATGCCCAAGACCTGTTGCTCTTCAAGAGAGCTGCCCAACATCAACCCTTGAATAGCCATGGAAGAGACACTGAGGCTTAGAAAGGAAACAATACAGGAAAGCAGGCTGGAAAAAAATATGTATCTTTAAATTAACAGATTGACTGATAGTTTGGAAACCAAAAATCTGGTGTGTTAATCTAGCTTAATTCCATGGTTTTATTTGGCTCATGAAAAATAGCCTTGATTGAAACAAGTTTCCAACTGGCAATCGGGAAGAACAGATTAGTCCAGTCTACAACATTTCCACATCCATATCTCTGCAACCTCTTTATTCCTCTTGGCACACATGGAGTTGACATGCTGGAATAAACCGTTCAGCTGCCTCAATTTGAGAATTAAGGCAGGGGCAGCCCCACTACGCTGCGCAACGGCTGGTTTTAACACGCTGCTCTGTAAATAGCAGCAGCTCAGCAATCACTGTATGAACAGCCCTGCTGCTGTGCCAGGGTGCTCCCCGTCTCCGTGCGGGAGGCAAGTCTCAGCCTTACACTCCCCTCATCGCCTGATGAAAAGGAAAGGACAGACCTACTGGCCAAGTCTCCCTTAGGAAACATATACAAAATAGATCCAACCTTGCCTTTCTCAAAGCACCTCAGCCCTACCACTTCCTAACAGCTACCTGAAAGGGAGATGCTCTCAAAGATTTGATTTTTTCCCTTTGGCTGTGGAACCTCACACTGATTTTGTTACAACATAGTTGATCTAATGCCATGCCACAGGCAGCTCTGGCTTTAGAAGGCCGTTTTGACAGACCTCCCATTGCATATTACTGTGGATAAATGCACTGTAAAAAAATCCAGCCCTGACTATCATTCCTGTTACACTTAGAACTGTATAACCAAATGGGGCCTTAAATTACAATTCAGGCTTACATTTTTGAGTATTTGTTATAGTTACCACTGGATATTTTGCTGAGAAACTTGATCATCGTGTTGATATATGCGAGATTAAGTCATCCAGCCTCTACTGACAGGGAAATGAACACTCAGAAGAAGTCACTACTCTTTTTGAAGTAGATTTTACTTAGTTTCGCTGCAGGATATTGAAAGATTCCCCACAAATGTTGAGAACTGCTCCAGTGTGCCAGGAGGACGGGACAACCTAGGACTTCTACTAACCACCAGCACCAAATACAGTTGTGTAGTTAGCACAGTATGGAAAATCCACTCAGCAAGCGCACCCTGTAGGTGTCCGATCTTATGAGTAACTTAAAAATCAAATAACAGCAGGATTATTTAAACTCTATAAGAATAGACTGCAGTAACAGCCACATTCCTCAATGTACACAGGCCCCACTGCGCACAGGATAATGATCTACATCATTTGTGCTTAATGATTCTTACTAAAGCCCAGTGCCTTTGCAGCTCCTAAAGGGCGTCATAGAGGTATACAGACGAAAATGGCCATGTAAAGACAGCCATGAGCACAGTGTGCTTCATGACTGCAACCAATGCCTTGACCAGACTGTCTTCTACAAACAGCTGCCAAAAAGATCCAGCTGCACAGGAGCACCACTGACCATATTAGAGTTCCCAGGCTCCTACCGCAGTAGAGGACCAACCTCTGGATATTCAGACAGATGGCAGGTTTGGTCCTGGCAGCAAGACCTGAGCAGCCCTCAGGATGAAGGGTTGATGCACCCAACAAAACTAACCATATGAGTAAGGGTGCTCCTAGGACTCCAGCGATTTAGCAGTGAAGTAGCAAACAAGTGCCCTTTGCTGGAAACAGCAGAGCTCCATTCCACACCAACCTAGAGACACAACAACAGCTCAGCATTCTTGCAGAAGAGAAATGGAACAAAAAGAAATATATATATATATATGTATATATATGTGCATGACAGTAGAACATTGCAGGATGCTTCTGACACCCTCTCTTGCTAATGATGCCTTTCAGGCAGATCCAAGCCAGGTCCATACACTGGGCAGACTAACTCCTTGCAGAGCGTACGGCTCAAGCAGTCTGAGAAAGATGGTCTATGGCTTCAAGAGCGATGGAACATGAAATGTCTTTCAAAAACGCTTTGGCTAAAAGAATACTTACACAGCAAGAAATTATGAAACCAAAAGGAAACTCCCAAAAGAGCTACTGAAAGAAGTGATGTGAACTTCTGTAATAAAAATGCTCCTTTAGTCCTTTTTTCCACCCTATCACAATAGCTACTTACTCATGGTTTCTGGGAATAGGTAGTAAAATTCTTTTATTGCTATTATTACTCGCATTTTTGCAGATAAAACAAACCCACAAAAGGGAAGAGACGTGCCCACAGTTACCAACGTTTTGATAAGAGGCAGAAATTTGAATTTGGTTTGCTCTCAGTAGACTATCCTCAGCACATCAACTCCCAGAATCTGAATGCGCACACACACACAGTTAGCAATTGAAAAGTAAAGTCTGAAAGCACATTTTGGACTTGCTCACCTAAAAAGCTTCAAACAAAAACATTAACTATGCCATTTTAACCATGCTGAAAACACTGAAAATGTCAGGTTAAGAAAGCTTCACACAAACACATAAAGCCAAGGCCAATATGGCTGAAACTCCTTATCCATCCTTCCCCGCCTTCCACTCCCTTAGTGGGTAGGATACTCCATGATCCTAAAATGTCCACATTGCTTTTACTCAGTCTCCATTACCCAAACCAGCATCTTTCCACCGTTCTTTTCTTAGACTTCTCTCCTCAAAGCTTGTAAACCCATCCCCAGACAAAGAAGCAAGCTCTAAGCAGCCCTTGTCTCTCCTGAAATCCCCTCTCTCCTCCTTTCAACCTTATCTTCAGTCTTTCCACACTCACAGTCTACCTGAAAAGGCCAGCAGCAGGTCAGTTGGTATTTATTAACATTCAAGAACCATTTTAGCTGTTGCTAAACAGCTCTGAACACAGGAAAACAGGTCTAGCAAGGATGTTCCAGGATGCAGCATCTCAAAAGAGATGACAAGGAAGATTGAAAATAAAAATACAACTCCTCACCCTAGTACTTTTAATCAGTAAGTAGCACTTTTCCCTTATTACCCTGTGAATTTCTAAGGAACGGCAACAGGTTTCCTCTAGAGCAGGGCCCTTTAGGCTGCCCACATCTTACCACAATCTGACAGGTTGCTCCAGAGCAGATATGGGGCAGGCTCCCTGCAAGCTCAGAGGTCCAGGACCCCGGCATGAATCTGGCTAACATCACCGCAGGACAAGCCACTGCCAAACTCATCACATGATGCAGGGAGTCAACTCTCACGGCCCCATCAGCCACCCAACACGCCTTTCTGCTCCCTCCTGAGCTCATGATGTCACTGCAAAAATTCAAAGAATATTTGCTTATGCCCTTAATGAGTAGATTTATGTTGCTTTTTAGCAATGCAATAGACCAAACCTATTTGTCAGATGCAAGCAAAAAGGGAAAAGCCTTTCCCTGCCCCGAGCCAGGTGGAAGAGCAGGAGATCTGCTGAGTCTTGAAAGTCTCCAGCATCAGCCCAGCCCCAGGTGTCTGGCCAGTGGCAAAGGTGCTCAGACCCTCACCAGCACCCCACCACCATCTCTGCGTGACACCTCGTGTCACTCTCCAGATAGGGAACATCTGAGAAAATTGAAGCTTTGGGTTTACTGGAAAGTAGCAGCTGCTTTTTCACTCTGTTTGCATCCTGGCCCAGAATAAAAACTTTCAGCTTAAAATAACACTAGTAATTATTATTACTGTTCCACTTGATCCTTTAGCTCCTTTGCCAGAAAAAAAAAGGTGTCTCTGGGTAGCAAACAAGCTTTTTCTAGGCCCAGGCCACTGCAATAATACAGACACCCACCATCAGGGTCAAAGCAGGAACAAAGTGCAGGAACAAAGCAAATGGCTGGGCTTTTCTAAAGCAAACCAGCAATTAGGCTCTCTCAAAGATGCGAACTGTAAAGAGTGGTGTTTGAATTTTGACTGAAAAAAATACCCTAGCAAGCCTCCGGTCAAAAAAAAAAAGTCCATATAAAACCTTCAGGTCTGGTGCTGGTGACAAAATTTGTCTTTCCACAGCACACATCGTATTGCACTAGAAGGCCATGATGAGAAGTCATCCTTCGCTAGGACAGGAGCTGCCGACTCCACCTGGCACCCTATCACCCCAAAGAAACCCAACTCACCTGGTGACATCAAGCACTGCCATTATCTAACCACCACTTAGAGGAAACACAGGAAATAATTCCAAACACCAGGTTTTAACTACAAAAAAAATCATATAAATGTCAAAATTATTAATTAATCATTTAGAGAAGAAGCGTCAATGGATTGTTTCACCCTGTGGCAGAACATGGAGACAGCCTCTTCAGACTCGCTGGATGCCGTGATTTGTTTAAGCAATGCGGGACAAAATCGTGTTTAATATTAAAAAGATACCAATGCAACATATCTGATAGCCAAATTGACATTTATGCTGTCATTATATGCACTTGTCACTAAATTTAATCTGCGTTACTATGAGAAGTGCTCCAATGGTTTGGAGGCAAATTGTAATGTATGTTCAGTGTTATTTAGAAATATTAATAACCTCCTTTATTTTAAAATGTAAAACATTAATAGCTGTTCTGAAGAGGTCTCACTTTTAACCTTTAATAACATTCAAGTGGCTGTAATTTCTATCAGATTGTTTGGATTCTGATTCAGTTCAGGTCCCGAAGCTACAATTAAACTTGCAGCTACCTTCTCTGACAAGGCTTCCTTCAGCAGCTGGAATGATCTTTGAAGTGTGCAAACCCACAGAAGAAATGTTATTTACAGGCACTTGGCGCAGAGCAGGCAGAGACAAGTCACGCAGCGCGTTCCTGGGGCCGGTGACAGACCATTTCTCACCGGCACTCCAGGAAGTCATCACAACTATTTCTCCCCTCGGAGATGCTCCTCAGGACCCGGCTAAGAACCTGGAAGTGCTCGAGGGCAGGTGTGAAGAAACACCCAGCACAGCCCTCTACCCACTCTCAATAAAGTCAATGCAAAGCCTCAACACAGACTCTCCTGGCCAAAGAACTGTCCCATGTGAGCACGTTAGAAGCCACCGGAGAAGGCCAACACTTGAAGGACAGGATGACAAAGCCGTGAGCCCTCACACACACCTGCTAAAGATAAATCCACCAAGGCAGACAGAGGGGGAAAAGGATTTTGTCACAGAAGAGTTGCCCTACACTCTGCATAGCCACTTCTCAGACCTGCTCTCCATCCAAGAGATGGTGCCCCACACGTCACACAGGCAGAGGGTCGGAAGACCCTCAGGAGACACAGCAGGACTTCTAAACGCACGTCACCATCAAAGGATGGTCGCTCACTGATGCCAAGGCAAGTTACAACCACCAACCAAAAGCGTAGTTCCTACACACATAATCCAAAAGAAAGAAATAAAATGCTGTTTTCTTCCAGGCTAAGCTACCGTTTCTGTTTGTTTGTTTGGGTCAACTTGCTCTGGGAGCCTGCAGGGCCTGTGCTTTGATTAGCTGTGGATGATCAGCGGTACAGGCACAGACACGTTTAGGTGTAATTATTACAGTATCCAGGCTCATACACCAAAAACAGCAGCAAAATCAACAACAGCTCAATAAGACAATGGAGAATTTTCCAACACAACTCCGGGTGCCTCGTGTGAAGGTCTGGTCCTGACTCTTTCCAGAAGAAAACACAGAAAAAAGGCAACAAAAAAGTGAAGCTAGAAGCCTGCGCAGACCCCCAGGCAGAGGTCTGAGCAGCAGCCTGACGGGATTTATTCCCATCCCTTTTCACAGCATTGCCAGCTTTAGCGTTGTGACAGTGTTAACGGTGCCCCAAATCTATTTGTCAGTGATACAATTACACTGATTTTAACACGAGTAGTATGACTTTAGGGTCTGATTCTACATCAACAGAAAATTTATCATTATCTATAACGGGACAAAATGAGGCCAATGCACTTAGAGATATGAAACTAGGACTGCTTTGTTTTAGATAGACATTTTCCCAGAGGAGACAAGCTAAGAGACACTAACAAGGTATGATTTGCAACTTTTTAAGACTGCCTGCTTATTTAAGTCTCTTAAATTAAGGGCATGAAAACCCCTATAAAAGGCAGATTACTCCATTTTGCACTTACTCACATTTTCTTTGGCAGTTTTCACCAGTGAACAAAATACCTGAGAGATGGGGTAAACACACTGTAGAGGAATGCTTAGCCTCAAGAAAGCTCTCTCTCCTGGAATTAAAGGCATGGAAATAAGGGCACTATAAAATGTTTCTTGCAAGAGATAACCAGCAGATCCAAATACCTCAACCTCTAGTCAAAGCTTCTTTTTATGCTTCATATTAACAAATCCTGTCCTATGCCACAGCAAATAATGAACTGAAACAACACATTCCACATGGAAAGACAAATCTGACCAGTTTTATTTCACAGCCATGACCTGGACCTGCCTTCAACCTGCACTTATTAAGTAGAAACTGTGATAATCATATCACAATATCATTATAATGCCCTACACAGGTTCCACATGGTAAAAAAGCATCAAACACCTCCCCTTGTCACCGTCATTTAACAAAATCTATCTGGATGCCAGATATGTGATGCGTCTCTGAGAATAGCTCTCTTGATCGCCTATACATGGAAAACTCGTCCAGTGGGCACAGGTTAAGCAAAGTTGAAATAAAAATGAAAATGAATAAACATATTTATAAAATAAACAAAGAGGCATTATAGGATGCACTAGCTTCACTCAGCCACTCCCTAGAGTAATGTTAAAAAAAAAAAAAGCAATCATGTCCATTTCGGAGCTCCTGCCTGATCCATCCTCCTGGGAATGGCTGCAGACACGAGCAACAAGATAGCACACAGAGTGGATGCACGCTGGCTGTATTTCCACTCTCATTTGCCCCCGTTTCCTTCCCAAGAATGCCGTGCTCGTGAAAGGCACAGCTTGACATCCCGAGAGACTTACACCTCCCGTCTGCCCAGGCACAGTCCAGGCAGCGGGAGCAAAGCGAAACCTTCCCTCCAGCATATAGCAGGATTAAAGATGAGAAGGAGCAGAGCTTTGGTCTGTCGACATCTATGGCAAAATTCCCACTCAAGTGAGCACAGCCAGGATTTCACCTCTGCTGCAGCAGGTCCGACTCCCTGTGGCCGTCGCAGGACGGCAGTGCCAGCAGCAGAAGTCAGGCAGCTTCACAGAGACAAGTCAGGAGGCAGTCGGAGCTTGGAGGCACTAGCAAATCGGGAGGGATTCAAACCTGCATCCAGAAGGCTTACACTCTGCACTGGCACATCATGCTAAAACAAACCTTATTCGAACCAACTTTCTGTCCACAGGAAAAACCTAGCTGCAAACACACGGGGATGAGCGCAGTTGGCATGTGTCAGAAGGCATTGGAGCACTCGGCACACAAACACATCTGTAGCGCGGCTACGGGCTCCTCCTAACGAGCAGCAGCTAAGCATCCTGGCCTGCTTATAATTGCTCACTTCACTGTATTTGACACGACCCATCAAGCAGGGTACATCAGGTCACAACAGCCGGACAGGACGGTAGCGCAGTGACAACGCAACCTGACAAGCTGGCGCTCGTGGAAGAAGGCAAGGAAGTGCTTAGGAAAACTAAGGGTTTACACCCCATCACCTCCCTGCACATACACGGTAACGACGCAGTAACACAGCGCACGGCTCAGGACGGACGAGGCCAACACTACATTTTGCTAGTAGTCCAGCTTTCAAAAGAAACAGCAAAAGTAAGGGAAGAAAGCCAGCAGGGTTTGCTGCACGGACGCAAGCACAGCCAACCTGCTGCTTTTCTACAACACTAGCACCACCAAAGGATCAGGCAGAGGGATATCCCTAGCTCCCAGCCCTGCAGCTCCTACCTGGCTCTCCTGACCAGACTCCGCCGTTTCAGCAGAGATCACGGCTGCAACCTCCTCCTCAGCAGCACGCTCCGAAGGCGGCCCGGCTCCCGAGGGACCATTCCGGCTTGGCTCGCATCCGCCACCGAGCCCTCGCCAAGCCACAGAAGTAACTTTTTGTTCAACCGAAGGAAAAGCTCTCTATGTCAGCAGAAAAAATAAATAAATAAATAACAGCCAGCCAAGCACTAGCCAAGCTATTCAGCGAGGGTCTGCTTTCCCTGCTAACGCTTATACCCAGCGCACGACTGCTCCAAAAATAAGCACCCAGTGAAAGCACCCAGTCCGGGCAGCGGTGCCGGGCTCCTCCTCCACCATTCTCCTAGCTCATGAGATTTTCAATCCCTTTCTGCAATCCGAGTCACGTTCTCAGCAAAGCAAAGCATTCGCTAAACGAGAGAGAGTTAAAATGACTATGCCTGGGGAGAAGGGATTTTTCTCCCCCTGCCTTTTTTTTTTTTCCCCTCTCTTTTTTCCCTCCCTCCTGGGCAGAGATTGGTTAAAGATCCGCAAAACCCTGATCAAACGCTGCACATCTGAGCCTGTCTGACAGCGCTGCAAAGAGAAAGCGAGTGGCTAAGAAGGAAAGCATTCATTTCCTCCAGTCTTCCCCTTTTAACCAACCTTGGTGCTTTAGTGCCTCTGCCGGGATGCCAGCATTGGCTCTCCCATTTATGTCCCATTTATGCGCATTTATTTTAATTGGATCTGGAACTATGGACATTCATCAACCCTTAATCCTCCCAACAACAAAGCAAGGGCACCAAGCCACCAGAAACAAAAACAAAAAGGTGAAAAAAAAGAAAAAAAAAAAGACACACGCCGATGTGTTCTCCGGGTGGCGCGGCTCCCTTTCCCTTCTGCAAATAATCCAGCGGGGCTCAAAATGAAGTGGGCAGGAGAGGCTCCATCGTTTCCTTTAATAGCAGAAGTTATAGCTGGGAAGAGCCCGTGCTTAACCCATCGCCAGCCAAGGCGGGTTCCCTCTCAGGAGCTCCCCAAATAGGCGCACACACACGTGCACATGGGCAGCAGCCCTTGCACACGCACATGCACCACCCCTGGCGCACACACAGACACACGTGCACCAGCCCTTGCACATGCACATGCATGTGCATCAGCCTTTGCACACTTGTGCATGCACCAGCCCTTGCACGTTCACACACACACGCATGTACTAGACCTTGCACACACACATGCACACATGTACTAGACTTTGCACACACACACATGCACCAGCCCTTGCAAACTCATGCGCACACTTGGCCTTGCACACTCACACACATGTGCACCAGCCCTTGCACACACATACGCAGCAGCCCTTGCACACTCACACACACGTGCACCAGCCCTTGCACACTCACACACACCGCAGCCCTTGCACACTCACACACACGTGCACCAGCCCGTGCACACTCACGCACAGACATACACAGCAGCCCTTGCACGCTCACGCTGCAACCCCCTCGTCTCCCGGCACCAGAGCGGCGCCGCTCGTGCAAAGAGTGACGGAAAAGCGACCCCCCCGCCCTTGCGAAAGCGCTGGGAAAATAAATAAATAAATAAATAAACCTAAATAAAAATACCCAAGTGCTCTCGCACCATCTCTCTCTCCCCGGCCCAAGCAGCTGCAGCCAGTCCCCAGGCTCAGCCAAGAGCAACTGCAGCTGAAGAGCAGCGACAGACACGCGCGCGC
>NW_010589622.1:18628-53517 GCF_000705375.1 Tinamus guttatus
CAGCGCCGGGGCGGGAGCGCGGCCCGCCCGCGGGGAGGAGCCCCCGGGGACGCGCCCACGGGGGACTCGTCCTTGGCCCCGCTCCGGGCGCCCGCCTGGCACCCCGAGGGGCATTGCTGCTTTCTACTATTAATATTTGATTTTTGTGATTATTATTGTTGTTGTTGAGGGGAGGGCGATGGAAAGGACACACCTGGCTCAGAGGTGCTCCCGCTGTTTTGTTACTCAAGAAATACATTTAACACCCATTTTCTTTGCCTTCCAACTGATGTCAAAGTTGCCAGGCCACATGTGCTGGCGGGACGTTGTGATGAGGGGCCTTCAGTTCATCCATCCCAAACACTGCGCTCAAGGCAAAAGGATGAAATGAGAATTTTCTATCCAGTTTCTGTGAAAAAATAAAAATAAAAGCAGTGACCGAAGTAGTCAGTTGCGGTCTCCTCCTCTTTAGAGTGCTGCTAATTTTGTTTACTTTCTAGTCTGCTGCTCTTTGGCTCCGTCTGCACCTCCCGCCTGACCTCGGGCCACATCAGCCAAGCTGGAGCTCAGGTAGAGGGTCCCTTGTGAGGGCCCCTCGCTGAGCCCCCCCCAAACCTTCGTGTTGCTCATCCTGCTGCTCACATGAAGCTGAGAAAAACCAAGTGAACAAACAAACCCCACGCGGCCGCCCCGCAGCAGTCACACAGACCCAGGTCTGCACTGGCGACACAAATGAGAGTGGGAGGAAAACGCGTGATCGTGCAGATGGCACCGAGAGAAACTGCTTTGCCCAAGGTCATGCAGGAAGTCTGTGGCAAAGCCAAGAATCAAACACAACTCCTGAAACCCTGCCTAAAAATAGTGCCTGTTAATTCCACACGAGCTACAGAAAACACTGATTACGTGGATAATCATCTTTTGACCCTTTTTGAGGAGCTATTGGGCTCTATTTCATTATAATTTTCAGCCACACTAATAACTGAGCAGTCAGTTGCTAAATTTAAACATCATTGGAAAGTGCTTGAGCCAGAAATTTGGGCAAAGATACTAGATGGGCAACATCTGGGCACACGCAGGTGCTTGCTGAGTGTGTCAGCATCCCTGCCCCACGCTCACTCCCTTCTGCCATCCCATCTTTTACCTCTCCAAAATACTCCCCCAAATCGTTACCATCTCGGCCTTCTCCTCCTATTGCCACCACTGTTTTTCCTAACTGGTATTTAGGCTTCTCTTCCATCTCCATGTGAGAAAGAACTTCTTTCCTGTGAGGGTGACAGAGCCCTGGCACAGGCTGCCCAGAGAGGTTGTGGAGTCTCCTTCTCTGGAGATCTTCCAAACCCACCTGGATGCCACCCTGTGCCCCGTGCTCTGGGTGTCCCTGCTGGAGCAGGGAGGTTGGACTAGATGATCTCTAGAGGTCCCTTCCAACCTCAACTGTTCTGGAATTCCCTTAGATTTATTTTTTTTTTTTTTTTTTTCCAATGTAAAACCCACAGAACTGGAAAACAACAGTGCCACCCAACATTGCACCCTTCAAAGGGACCCTTGTCAAAGCTCTCTGCACATACATTTAGTGCCCATTCCAATGTATAAATGCTAATGAGTATTAGTAGAAGTAGTTAATTAATTTTCCCTTATTAATCAACCCTACCAGCACGGTAATGGTTTTTGTTGTTCTTCTTGAGCTGTCTCCAGCAGGGAGTGAGCTCTGTTGATTAGCAGGACCATTTTGCATGGATATAACATTTTGTTCATCTGTAACAATTTCATTATAGGTTTTTCATTATTATTATTATTTTTTAATTATTTCTTTTCTCAAGGAGGTGAGCAGTTTCCAAGTTGTGCTTATGGAATAACTAGTGCAGAAGGAATCGGGTGTCCTACACTGCCATTTTGCACCGTGTATCTGTCAGGTTAGGACGAAATGCGCCACCGTGAAAGACGAGCGGGAGCAGAAGGGCCGAGGTGCCCTGACCCAGCGCAACCAAGGGCTGATGAGAACGAGAGCTGCTCAAACCTCAGAACTGTCCTCTATTTTGCATCCTCATGAAAGGCAAACAGCTTAGAATGACTATTGGGAATTCAGAAACTTGACTGATTAATACCACTGCCATACTCATCAGATGCAGATCAGGAAACAGCTCTGAGGTTCCCACTTCCTGAGAAGCAAGCCAAGATGATCGGATTCATGAAGACGCGAGCAAACCGCTGTGGCAACACAGTATTTTACTTGCTCTGTGCTCAGTAATTTACATTGAAATGGTCATAAATAATTCAGCTAATAAAAATAAATCTGAGCAAAAAGAAAAGGTCTTCCAAAAGATTCAAGGTTCAGAAGACAGGAAGCCTGCTTTTAGACCTGATGTTAACTCAACCTGTGGTGTGCTATTGAAGCTGAATCTCAGCATACTATCATAAATTATGAAAAACTGACATTTCACTTTGAATTAATGCAAAGGGCTATTTATAAACTATTTTAGAATCAACTGCCTGGGCAGATTAATACACGTTTTCTTTCACCGGGCCAAGTGTTAGCTGCACTGCTATTTCTCAAAACATCAAACTATTTGCATATTGAAAGTGTTGTTTTAATCCAAGTTGCTCCCCAGGGCTGCGGTAAGAGCTACTCTGGAAAGGTAATCAGTCATCATTCACTAGCTCCTTGATCCACAATCCGACGCGACTCGAAATGCTGCGGATGATGCTCAGAGCTCTCATTGCCTGGGAGCTGCTCTCAGTTTGTGGGGCTACCAGCCGCCGGCCGGGCAAAGGCCACGACGGCCTTTCTGCGCTCACTGCCCGTGGAAAGGCTAAATCAACACGAAAGTCCTCCTGGCAATGGGCGTAGCACAAGAGCATTTACTGAATTTGCTGCAAATCTGAGCTTTAGATGTGAAAACATGGCAAAATTTAGTTAACTGGTGCTTTGTGTATTAGCAATACATACATTCCTTTTGGCAGTGATTTTGTCTTTGAAGAAGGAAGGGCGGGGGGGAGTGTACCATTCCAAAGTGCTTTTTGTCAGATTGCTCTTTACATGTTTAAAATTTTAGGCATCGAGTCTGCAAATTGATGTCTAAGGATGTGCTTAAATACTTCATGACTAGGCTTAGAAACCTGCTTAAGCGCTTCACTGAACAGTGGCCTAAAATTAACCAGGTACTTTTAGCAAAATCAGTGGTTTTTAGTCCCATCCTTAGGATGAGGACTCTCTGTTATCTCCTCAGAATCTTTTATTTAGCCCAGAGATGAGAAACCCAGATTGGTGTGAACGCAGTCCCATGTGCCGCATGTGAGTTTCTCTTTGCCTTCCCCTCGGGAGAGGGGCAGAGTCCTGGTCATGGCAGGGACTTCTTGCAGTTTCTTGCAGCTCTTCATGTCCCTTCTCACTTCTCGTGGTAGCAGTTAACACCAACATAGACTTAAGAAAGTTAACAAATTGTGACAGTGCTCATGCACGTCTCCAGAAACATGATGTGGCAGCGCAAGACAGCTTAACGGTGACAACACCAATAATTTGCTTTGAGGCTATTCTTGTATTTCCTTAAGAAGTGATTCCTACACAAGTATAATTCAAGGGCGCCCTTCTCAACACAGTGACCTTTAACAGGGAGCTTTGCAGCTGTAGGTGCTACCACAGAAGGAAGGGAGATAGGTATCACGTAGAGCTTATTTCTAGCAAGCAGTGCCACTTGACAAGAGAAATGTCCTGTTGATGCAGAGAAGCACAGTTGAGTTTTACTGGGACTCTTCATCTCTTTTAGCGACTGCAATGAGATCGCACATCAAAAAATCCATTTTGACAGTTCACGTTGAAGCATTTCTCTTGTATAATGCTAGACTGCGCCTTGCAGCACGAAACTTTTAGCATTTCTGGCAGCCAAACGCCAGAAGTTTGACTTAAACTTGAAGGAGCAAGGTCAGGCAGCATAAAAGGGAAACCTCTGAGCCGCCGTGCCTGCAGTTCCTGTCGTTTCAAGGGCGCAGTGATATTTGTGAAGGACGGGGTCAGCTTTGATTATTTAACTTTGATTATTTAGCCTCGCTTTTCCTTTTGCTCTTGCTAGCTCCTCCCCGCTGGAGGCCCGGCTCATCCACGCTGGGCCGTGCGTTGTGCTGGCTCCATGCGGAGCAGAGCGGATCCGCTGGCGGAGAGGAAACCTGCCCCTCTGCCAGGGCCGTGGGGTCAAAAACGAGCCAAAGGCAACGAGCAGGAGGGGATTCTGGAGCGCTCATCCTCCATCAGTGCAATAACCCGTGTTGGATAGCTCGATCAAACATACCGAATCCTGTGCAGAGAGGGGTTTGATTTTTTTTTCTTTTTTTTCTCTCTCCTTTTTCTTCCATTGAAACAGATCTGAGAGAGGAAGAAAGTAATTTTTGGATGTGCAGAGCCAGAAGTTTCCCATTCTCCTCACAACTCTGCCACTGAGTTTCCAGATTGCCCCTGACCTCATCCTTGTCCTCTTCAAGCTTTGCCATTTTGAAAAAATAAAGTAGGAGAAAAACTGGGATTAGTAAGACAAGAAAATAAAATCTTACGTTAAATTGTTGGTTAAGTTATGGATTGATTGTTAACCGTGTCTTGTGAGGCTTTAACAAAATCACAATAATGTCTGTGCCTCAGTTTTTCTGTCTGTGATATGAAGCAGAAACACTTTTGGTCTGTGCCCTCTTTTCAGACAGGTAAAAATACCTATTCTTATGTATCAGGACAGTGATTTGTATTCTAGAGATCTGGTTTCAACTGAAGTCCTGTACTTTTGGTAACAGAATGCGATAAACAGTTTTGAGACTTCTCCTTAAAAACCTGTGAAGTCAGTGGAAAAAATGTTGTGAAAAAGAAAGTATGTCATGTTGTTTCATACACACAGAAGAATAAAATGAGAGCAAATTTCTATAAAACCCATGGATGGTCCCGCAAAGAGACAGGAATCCCTAAGGATTCAGGATATCATATAGCATAAAGAAAGGACTGATCTTACCCACAATATTTTTGTGTAAGTTTTTCTGCTCATGGTACCAAGAACTAACTCCAGCAAACATTGAAACATGAGCTTACCTTGCTAGACATGATTAGCTTTTTTTGACTTCAATTTTAATGCATGTTTAAGCTCAGGCATAGCTGTTTGCAGGGTGGGGATTTAGCGTGGGATTCCCTGGTCCTTTACACCACATGATTTCATTAGGTGTTGTCTGCTTCTATAGCCCTGCCTTAGGGCATAATCCAAGCCCTGCTCAAGTCAGGGGGAATCTCTGCAGGTTTTGATGGCATTTGGACTGGACCCTTTCTAGGAAACAAAACCAGATTTTGTGTAGCATAAAAGCCCCCTCCCAAAAAATCCTCCTAAATTGTGGGGATGAAATACTCATTTCCTGTTTTAGGACCAGAGACTTTATAAATAAAGTTTCTAACCAGAGCAAAATTCTACCAGCTGTTCTATAAGCTACTGAAAATAAGAGGAAACTGTAACACTCTCTTAGCAAACCCCGAGCTTTAACTGAGCAAAGGCATTGCTTGGCTGCACATAATGGTGCAGCAGAAGGTAATGGTTATGTTTATTTGGGTTCACAGCTTTTTTTTTTTTCTGTTGCTTACTTTCATGGTTCTTTATTATTATTATTATTATTATAAAAAACACATTATGAAGAAATTATATTTACAAATGCCAGTATGTCTGTGGTGTCATGCCATAGCTGTCAGTTCACATTAGGTGGGATGGCTTTCAGCTGTCATGCCAAGTCACTCTAGCTCATCTTGTACAACAGCTCCATTTTTTGTTGTTAGCAGAGTTTGGAGTAACGAGTAACGAGTGGTGTTTGAAACAGATTTGGGTCCCATTTGATTGTGTAGTTATTCTCCCTTTTAGATGGCCATACTAAGGACCGTCTGGCAGGTGCAATTAAAACTGATGCTGTTGGTTTTGCATGCCGTCCTCTGCCCACTGCTTCCACACAAATCATTCCCTAACAGTGATCCCTGCTGCTTCTCTGGGAAAACTCTTTTACCATCTTCCTGGAGAGAGCTGCAAAGATTGCTGCTGCTACCAATTGCATCCCAACTGCCTGGGACCTAAAGGAAGATCCAAGGCAAAGCAAGGGTGGAAACTATTTTAAAAATCTTAATCGCTGCTGCTTCAAGTTTTGGGTGGGCAATTTGCAACAACTATTTGGTTAATTGTTATGGTTAATTGTTGGCTCCTCAATTCCAGCTGAGCATGAGGAACCCCTATCATATCCTTACGCACTGGCACCCAAGTCAGTGTTTCAGTTCTTATCCTGGGGCCACAAAGGCAGAAATGGATTCTCTGATTTTTATTAAGATTCAAATTGAGAACTTTTCCATTTTTAGAGGAGTGATGGCATCTTTTCTTGGAGTGAATTCAGTGGTATCTAAAAACATCTGTTTCAGTCTTTTCACTCTTTCTTGCAAACTATTTTTGTAAGTCTTATATAAATTTAATATCTTTGAAATCCCCATCCTTCTAAACAGGGATTCAGAAGTTTTTGGAGCAGACTGACTGACACATAGTCATACACAGTCTGACTTAGTAAGACTCATTTCCTTAGCAAACTAAGCTGCAAACACAGAAGGCTTGTAGCGAACATTGCACTGAAATCTGAACTATGGAGTTCCTCAGTCGGTTGACACTCGTGATCTACACCTAATGAAAAGCTGCCCCTTGACTGAAGTAATTTTGCTTTCAGCCCTAACTCAACAAGCTCAGTGGTGAAAGTGTGTTGTCTCCAGTGGGATCAACTTTTGTCTCTTAAATTCCATTTAAAACAACTTCATATTGCAGAGCACCCATCCAAACCTACATTAAAAAAATATGTTACAAAAGAACCTGCCTCATAAGCCATACAAAAAAGCAGCTCTTCACTTTCCTCCAGACTAAATATTGCTCACACCGTCATCCACCTAGACAGAAAACAAATCAAAGCTCTGTCATTCTACCAATAGAAATTCCACTCTCTTCCCTCACCAATACCTTTTCAAACAGAAGGCAGCGTTTGACAACTTTATGGATATTTACATGGGATGGAAGAGGCAGCATCCCACAAGAAAGACATCCCCTCAGAGCAACAGCCACCTCTGTGTTATGTTTAGGAGACTGCTTTACAAAACACCCCACTAATATCAATTAAGGAGTATGCTTTAATATGAAAAGCAATCTCATTCCTAGTAGCAAGATTTCTGGTCTTTTAAAGGTATTTGTTACAGTCTACTGTTGCTCTATGTATTCCATTAGAGTATGTGACATGCATAAGATCCTTTTAAAGGTATTTGTTACAGTCTGCTGTTGCTCTATGTATTCCATAGGACACCTGGAGCCATTAGAGTATGTGACATGCATAAGATAAGATTGTCAAACTGCTCTCATTTCATGTATGTCAGTGAAGCTGCTGGGAGTAACTGCACTAGCAAGAGGTGGCTGAGGGAATCGCCTAAGGGCAGGCTTAAACAACAGGAGAGCAAGCGCAGGGATGGAGGAGATGAGATTTAAGAGACATGCTTAGGAGAGAGCTTGAGAGCACGAGGACGGAAAAAGCTTGAGGAGCACAGGTTAGGGGCCACCTGGGGAATGATGCTTCTGGGGGAGACCTATTAAAATAGTAAAACAAAATAAAATAAACATGAGTGCAGTGGCTGAGGCACTTCTGGCACGGGATGCAAGAATAGAGCCCAGCTGGTGGTCAGGAAAGCAGAGGGCTGTTTGAAGGGATGTTTATGCATCTTGGAGAAGATAGTGCAGAGTTATGAGACAGAGAGGGCCCGCCAGAACTTCCCAGGTGCTCAAGGCAAAAGCTGAGACTGTGACCGTTCTGACAGTGGCAGTCATCATACTGTTAAGAGTCCTCTTCACCACCTGAACATCATGATCCTGGAGCAAGCAGCCTGGCTTAGTCCTTTCCTATTTGCTAGCTTGAACACAGCAAGGAAATCTCCCAAAGAAAACGCTGAAAAAAAAATCTATGTAGTTATTTTGTCAGTCATGAATTTAATGGAAAAAATCCTGGATTGGTCTTCATTGGAGATCAATCTTCTGATAAAGTGAAGTGCTACATTTATTTATGCATTGCAGCAAGAACGAGCGCATTGCTAGGCTGGACCCAACCAGATACTGATCCAGGTCAGCAGCCTGGATCCAACTCTGTCCACTACGTGATGTTTTGCAGGGAGGGACAAGAAATTCTGTAATAGATGATTAGGGAATAACTTGCTGACAGAAAGTTTCTTCTCAATAACTTCAGTCAGTCATTGATTGGCTTCTGCCCTGAGGCATTACAGTTTATATCCCTAATATCATTTTATATTGCCTAATAAAACTGTTGGCTGTTGCCATTACATGGGTAATGGACATTTATATAAAATTCTTTATGAGCTGTAGATGGAGATCTCCCTGTTCACCACACACATGGAGCCACCTCTGGAGTAAAATGCAGCAGCTGTTTAATAGCCTAGCATTATTAATAGAGCAGAGTAATATTGAAGAGGAAGAATGCCTCCACATCAAGTGGAAACTGCATGGGAAATTCAGAAAATCAGATTTTCCTTCTCCCAAAAGAGATGAGACCACCACAGGCATTTTTATATTTCTTGGAGGTCAGTAGGTCCAGACAGTCAGGATTTCAGTCGTATATTGACTTCTGAAAGAGGCAAAACCAACTGTACCTTGGCTGCTGTGCTCCACGAGAGCTGGGGAAGCGGCTCTTTGATGAAACAGCCTCTTGACTCAGCACACCCCATTTCTGCAGTTCTGAGGAATTCCTCTGCAAGGGGTCATCTTCTGCGCTTTGAGAAGGACAACAGTTTTCAGCTGTCAGACTTCTGGCTCAGATTTCTGAATAACTCCAGAGACTATTTTACATTGAGTTTTGAAGCAATTCTTTACCTTCTGAAATAATTTCCTGTGTTTTTTCTTTTTATTTTCATTTTTTTTTCTGCAGATCACAAGAAATTGTTCCTCTAGAATGAAGAAAAGGCATTATTAAAACTAAAAGTCGTAACTGATTGCCATCTCCTTTCATGGCACTATGGACAAACTGAAACAGAGCTACAGAAGGTGTGAAGTCCTTGATCCTACCAAGGGAAAGGGCTGTCTGAAAGACGTGTAGCTACAGTTGAAAAAAAAAAAAGAAAAAAGAAGAGAAAAGATGGAAGCAATCTTTGCATAGACTCTACATAATATTTTAAGACTCAGAAGAAAGAACAGTTTTGTTTTCTGGTTTTTTTTATTTATTTGTTTGTCTTTTTAGCATATAACTTAGATGTAATAATCTGTTACAAAAGGAACTGGATTTTTTCCTCTGATTGTTTTGGTAAACTTAATGATATCCAGCACTCATGTAAAAAAAATCTGTCTTAAAAAGATGAGAATTAGCAAAAAGTATTAACTAATTAATCTCCATAATCTCCCAAGGAGAAATATTCTTTCATATTACCTTTGGGGAAACTGAGAACAGATCTTAAGTGGATTGTGGAGGGTTTCCAGTGCCTGAGCTCGTGTTCAAACACTGGAGTCGTTGTCTATACTTTTTTTGCTCCTAAAGAGGTAGAGGGGGTTGTACCCACACCATTAATTTCCCTGTCTTTCTTAAATGCATGCCATCATTATAACATACCTTACCCATCAGAATTAATCAGATATAAAACATGAATTTTTGCAGAGATATTAGTGCTTCACCAAGGAGCACTCGCAGATCTTATAGAGTAACATCAAAATTAGCACAAAAGAAATGTAGCCCTTCAATTTAAATGCCTTCAGCAAAAGATTAAGATTTTGCCATCACCACTCCAGTACTTTCTTATATACTCCCCACTTACTGTGCTCCCCTGACTTATTATTGTGCTAATTTCCTTCTTCTTTTTTTTTTTTTTCCTTGCATAAAAGCAGGGCAGGGAATCCTTTCTTTCTGTTCTTGATGGTTCCGCCATTTAATTCAAAAAAAAAAAAAAAAAGAAGCATATGCCAGTGTTTTTTGTCAGTACCTGTCTTATACATTCCTGTAGATCCTACCTATAGTATAATATAATAACCAGATGATTTAACATTTGTGAAGCTCCTCACTGTCCAGGACAAAGACTGAAATAAATGTTGGTGTGAGAAGGATTTGGAGAAGGGGAAGGCAGAAGTCATTAATACACCCCAATAATGTCAGATGAGAAAGCCGTGCATATTGAGGTTGTGGATTAGCAATGAAACAGGATAAAGCAAACATCTTCCTGCTGGTATAGGAGACAGTACTGAATAGGCTGAGGACATTTTGACTTATAGGAAATAAACTCCTCATCTCCCCAACGGTAGCAGGTGAAAAGAAATGTTTCTACTGATGGTAGATGGCAAAAGATAGTGGAAGTGAGCTGCAGATTTAGCCCTCAGCATTTCTTAACTTTATACAGGTGGCATTTCATGTGACCATTGACACACTGATCCAATTTACCTGAACCCCTTTTCTAGGTAGGAAAGGTAGGTACTAGGTATATCTCTTTTAAATGGCACCTATTATGCGCTGAATATAGAATGTGAGAGAAATGAATGTTTGCTTGGAGTCTCTTTCTGATGAAAAGAAGGGAAAATTAATGAGACGAAGTATCAGATGAGATGAGATGTGTATCAGATACAAGGTTGCCCTGGACTGGAATGCAGGAGCACTCCAGGTTCAAGGGGCTCCAGATAGCTATTAAAAGCCTAGTTTTGGAGAGAGCAGAGTCACAGGAGAGATCACAAGAGAGAGCCTTTTGTTGTTTCTTTGTCCTGGGAGCCATTTACATAACATTGATATAGGTGGTAGGAGGGTGTAGAGGGATATGACTGAGGTGGCAAGCCTCTGAGGGAGAGTTACAGATTACACTGCAGCAAACAACTAAGATGCCATCAGCAGTATAGTTCAGAATGGCAGAAGAGAGAAAATGAGATGTCATGATGGAAAAGAAGCAGAAGGGAGAAATGGATACAGGAAGGTTGGAGGCAGCTTCAAGCAGAAAATAATTCTATAGGACAGGAAACAAGATATAGTCAGTACTTGGATAGGCCTGTTAATGGGATGGAGCCTGTAGAAGGGGACACCACCCATACTTACATATATTCATCAAAATTTAGACAGCTTACTCTTGAACTGACTTCCATCCATCATATAGCTGAGCTCAGAGCAGAGACGAGAGCTTGTTAAAATCCAGGAGAGATTTAACATCCAAAAAGGGAGCTTGGCTTGGTAGGTGATCAAGGGCAGTCTCCCAGTGACGAGAAATGTGCAGTTCAGAAGTGAACATCATCTCAGCTGCACAGGGAGTTGCAAAAATGGGCCCGTGACCTGGTAGCAGCTGTTTGCTGCGGTTGGCAAGATGTCTTTGCTGGAAAGAGACAGCTGAAGTCTGAGAACTGACTGCGGCTGAGGTGCTGGAAGTGAGGAGAGAGACTTGGGGGCAACCTCACGTTACAGCTAGGGGAGATTGTGTTGTCCTATGTCGAATATGTCTGAATCCTTATTTAAAACAAAACAAAACAAAACAACCTCTATATAATACTTGGAGTCCTCTTTGAAGAAGAGGCCATAGTGATATTGTCCAATGGTGAGAATCATAGGCAAGGCAGCCTTATAGTTTATCCTGTACACAATATTGCACATTACTAGTGCTATAATGGACCTGGGTCTGTGAGACACCCTAAGCGCCTGTTCCCCAAACTGAGATGGCCTGCAAGCTGCAGGATAACCCTGCTGTACTCAGGTATGCTACTGAGGAGGACTTTGGATCTTTCCCTTGTATTGTACTTGTAAAGACTGACGGAGCAAGAGCATATGGAGCTGTATGTGAATACCTTTTTCCCGTTTTCTCCCTTCTCAGGTCCTGCTTCAGGTTGCAGAACTTCTCCTACAAATCCTTTCCTGGCTGTACTAGGAGAAAGAAATAGTGGCCTATGAAAGAATATTTCACCAAGACTAACACAGACACATTTAGGACCATCCTCTGTCACTGAGGTCAACTGGGCTGTTTCCATGCTGCTAAACTCTTTTACATTACTTTTCCATTACTGCCTGGCTGCTCCCAACCTCTCTGCTGGGAATCACAGAATCGCTGCGGTTGGAAGGGACCTCTAGAGAACACCTGGTCCAACCCCCGTGCTCCAGCAGGGACACCCAGAGCACAGGGCACAGGGCGGCATCCAGGCACGTTTGGAAGATCTCCAGAGAAGGAGACTCCACAACCTCTCTGGGCAGCCTCTTCCATGTCACCCTCACAGCAAAGAAGTTCTTCCTCACATGGAGATGGAACTTCCTGTGTTTCAACTGGTACCCATTACCCCTTGTCCTTCTGGGCTTCTACGAAGAAGAGTTTGGCCCCAACCTCTCAGGTATTTGTACATGTCGATAAGACCTCCTCTCAATCTTCTCTAGGCTAAACAGGCCCAGCTCACTTAATCTTTCCTCATGAGATAGACGTTCCAGTCCCTTAATCATCTTTGTCACTGTCCGCTGGACCCTTTCTAGAAGGTCCCAGAACTGCACCAACTGCACCCAGGTGCAGCCTCACCAGAGCTGAGCAGAGGGGCAGGATCCCCTCCCTCGACCTGCTGGCAACACCTCCCCCGATGCAGGCCAGGAGGATCCTATTGGCCTTCTTGGCCACGAGAGCACATTACTGCCTCATGGGTAACTTGCTTAACCAAGACTCTCAAATCCCTCTCCGTGGAGCTGCTTTCCAGCACGTCAATCCCTAATCTGTGCTGGTGCCTGGGGTTATTCCTCCCCTGGTGCAGGACTTTGCACTAGTTCTTGTTGAACCTCATGAGTTTCTTCTGTGCCCAACTCTCCATCCTGTCTAGATCTCTCTGAATGGCAGCACAGCCCTCTGGAGTGTCGCCACTCCTCCCAGTTTGGTGTCATTTGCAAACTTGCTGAGGGTGCCCTCTGTGCCCTCATCCAAGTCATTGATGAACAAGTTAAACAGCACCGGGCCCAGTCCTGATCCCTGGGGCGCAGGCCTCCAACTAGACTCGGCCCCATTTACCACCACCCAGAGCACTGGCCTCTGTTCTGCACTAACTTCTGATCTGCGGCTGAGGGAAGCTACTTGACCTGGGACGAAGCATGTCAGGGACTCTCCTTACACATTCACAGTGTAAATGATTGAATTCCAGCACTTGGGAACATTCCTGGCGCTGTTTGTAAGCAGAAGTATATATACGTTTATAAGCATATGTGTAAGCATACTCCCCAAGTGCTGTTTCCCCACAAACCCTGTCATTTCTTTATGATATTTCATTTATTCTATTCTAGGAGCTGATTCATTTAATTTACATTTTTGCACTCTTTCATGCTTCTGCATATTTTAAAGAGATGCTTGTGATTTCCAGTCTGATTGCCTTACATTTCCCCATCCACTGAAAGAAAAAGTGATATAGTTAAATGGTTAAGGTGTTTCCTTAACAAGCAAGTCACCTTAATAAGCAGAATGTTAATTTTGGCCCTTTTTGGTGCATCTGGGCATGTTCACTGATAGATTTAAATTAGCAAGGTATCACTTTTTTAGCTTGGGAACAAGACTTCTGTGATAATATTCTCTGTGCATCTCTCTTTCACTCCCTTCTCTTCCCTGGGGATTTTTGACTTTTGGGGCAATTTCAATCACCTTTTACAATGGTCCCAAAGAGATTATTTTTTGGCAACTTTTATTATAACAGAAGGTGGGCTGATAAGGGAGACTCTGTTAAAGTGCCTGGGAGAAAGTTCACACCATGAAGTGTTGTTAGATATTTTGCGGGGAGTACACCTGCAAAAAGCAGAGCCAGTTGGAAACCAGGTTTCCTAAGACACACTGCTTGCTGGCAAGCATGTTTTCCATTTCTCCATATTTACCAACTTAGCCATTTTATAGATCTCTTGGATTTTTCCCATTCCTATTTCCAAATTCAATAGCAATGGGAAGTACTGCCTGACAGAGAATTCTGCCTTTGCTACTCCTCCTGTTCAAACTCTAAGGTATTCCTGGACCTGATCACAACATGCCTTTTTGCTTGGAAAAATCAGTATGATCAGAATATAGAACAACTAGCTAATGCTAGTTGTAATGCTAGTAGTCCAGAAAAACTCAAAACCTTTTTTTTTTTTTTTAATGAGAATGAGTAAGAATCTTCTGGCAATTTTCAGCTCGAATGTCTATTCTGTTCATGGATCATATCAGAAAGGAGGAAAAAAAAAGAGAAATAAATTATAAAAGTTGTAGTTTGTTGTAGCAGAATTAGAAACAGAAAAGATGTTCCCGAAATTGCCGCTATATCATGATGTCTAGTGAGGTGCCCCAGGAGCTACTACTGAGTTTTTTTGAACAGAAGCTATAAACTGGAAAAGTAAGCCTAGCTGTAGCTCCAATTCTGAAATTTCTATGCACTGAACTAAATCCTAGCAGGATGGAACTTTTTTTTTTTTTTTTTTTTTTTCCTGGTAGCAAGGGGTAGAATTTAAAGCAGCTGGTAGCCCCCAAAAAAAAAAAAAAAAAAAGAGAGAAAAATCTTATGCAAACACCGGCGAATCATTCCCACGGGCTTTCTACTTGCCCAACGTGCTTCCTGAATGCCAAGATGAAGGGAAATCACACCGCTCTATTAAGGAAAGCTGCCGTTCCAAAGGCAAGCCTCGCATCTGTCTGCTCCAAGTGAGGGAGCACATTGCAGTCCTAGCAGAGCCCAGGACAGTGCGTGGCTGCTTAGGCCATGCCATAGCATTCAGAGCAATGGGGGAAGAGTTTGCTTCTTCTTCCAACCCCAATCTAGCCCCAGTTAGTTAGATTAATCCTATTGTGGTGGCCTGGCTGTTAAACTGGTGGAAGAGCCCCATCATGCAGGAAAACTCTGTCCTGGGGATCTGTTCTTCTGCTGGTTTGGGTTCAAGTACCAAAAGCACAAACTATTATTTCACGTTTTGGAATATATCATATTCATTTATTTGTTCCAGCTGCTTTGGGTAAGCAATGCAAAGCATGATTAAGCATCAGGCTCAGAAAGACACTTTTTTGTTTTTTTTTTTTAATGAAATGATCATTGCTAGCTAAAATAGTTCTGTCTGTGCTGTGTTTAACAAATATTTATGTTGTTTGTATGCAATGGTGATTGCAGTGGAGTTCATATAAGATAAAATTTCTTACACAAAATAAATTTGTGAAAACTACATTCAGATTTTGGGACATCCATTGTCAACAAATAGTATTCCAGACTGCAGAAACAAGTTCTGATGAACATTGCCTACATATTAAAATGAATATGGAATGAAAGGAATAGCTTTTTCCTTTAATGCCACTAGAGTAAATAGATTGGCAGTTTTTAGAAATCAGCAGCTGATTTTCCTGAAAAATCATGATCTTTTAAAATTATTAATGTCTTTAAATGGCAATTTAAACTTAATTACAACTCAAAACTAATCAACAGATTCAAGAGAAACATAATCATCCTTGCTTATAGAATGCATGCTGCACATTGGAAAAAAAAAGATTGAGTTTTCAGTTTTTGTGATTTTTTTTAAATACCAGTTTTGTTTCCTCTTCCCCGCCTGGCCTTTGCCCATAGTGATCTGAGCAACACCAGCCAAGCGGGACTTCTCCCCTGAGCTGGTGCTTGATGGGCCCTTACCCTTGCAGCAAGGAGGGAAACACATCCCAGTTCCTTGGACTCCCTTTTGCATTTTGGGTTGCAGCTACTCCCTTTTACTCTATGCCATTGCTGTAGGGGGAATTCATTTATTTTTGAAAAAGCGTGTGTTTTCTGCCTGTCAGATTTGCTGAAATACTTTTTAAGAGCTAGACGTGCTTGAAATTAAGGCAACAAGCAATGTGTTAACAGGATTAATTGCTTATTAAATTGGGAAGAATAAGAAGAAAACCGTGTAAAACAGTTCTAGATTATGCTTAAACCCAAGCTCCTCATTAGCTGTTTCAGTACCTCAACTGATATGAGAAGCTGCAATAGAATTAAATTGTCCTCATTATCAGTCTGGCTTGGCTTACGAGACCTGGTGCTACATTTTCTTCTTTCCTTTATTAAAGGTAGATTTTTTTTCTGTCTTCTGTTATCTGTCTTTCTCCTAACATTCCGTAGTTGTTTTCAAATAGGAATACAGCACTAAAATTTATACCAATTACAATTATAATTACAATAGTGATGATTCACAGTTCTCAGGTCTATGCTTCCATGGTCTGAACTATTTTCTTGAAGCTGGATTAGAAAATACTATTATATAAACATGGATCTTTCTCTCTGCTCTCACAGCATTTCTCCAAATTTATTTCTCAGTTATATTACACTAGTGCCTAGGCTTTTGCCATACCTTGCAAGTCACATGAGAGTTTCACGTTACTAAGAATTCAGCCTAAACCATTCCTCCCTCCTGCACACTGTATTTTTTGCCTCCCCAGGCTGCAGTGTGCAGCTCTCCTCCTGCCCTGTGTGTGCTGACAGAACTGTTTGTGGGATTGCCCTGTGAACTGCTTCAGGAAACTGGTGTTTTTTCGGCTGTGGAACACCTTGTATTATGAAACCACATCCTTGTGCATTGTATAAGGTCTCCTTTCTCCAGCCATTTATGCTTGATCTTGGATTTTTATGATGCTCCCCGATTCAGGCAAGAGGAGGATGGACTAGATTAAGCAACTGCTATACAGATCCATAATCCATTTGGAATGCATGTAGAAACTTAAAATCAAAGTCCACAAATGTGTCACACAGATTTTTTTCTCAAAACTTGCATGCAGTGTTTCAGTTTTTAGTTTTGGGTTGCTTCACACTCGAGGTCAGAGTCTGACATGCATCCTAGTGCCACATTCATAAAGAGTAACAAGGACTAAGTCCTGAAAAGGATGTGCTGAATTATCCTTTTTTTTTCTATAAAAAGGTCTTGCAAATGGCCACTGTTCTCCACCACTTTTTCACGAACTGTGGGTGAAGGTATTTGCAAATAGCAAAACAGAGATCCCCTCCAGCCCTATATCTTGCAATTGCTGTAGTCTCTTTAAAATTGTTTCCCAATGTATCCTCAGTGTTTCTTTGAGAATGCACATGCCATTATAATAATACGGACAGCAGATGAAGTATTTAGAGTACTTTTTCTAGGTTATTTCCCCTTCTTGACAACCACCTTCTGTCAGGCTTGGGGTCCTGCTGTCACAGCTCTATCCTTCAGACAAGGCAAAAAACATTGAATCTAGCTTTAACTATGGATCCCCTAAAAATATCTCCAAAGACCAGATTGCAAATCTATCATGCCAAATTTGCTTTTGTGTCAAACTTTGCTTCAGTCCATGGCTGTGGGCCAGGTTTGTCCCTAAACTATTCCGATCTGTCTGACTGCTGGAGCCACAAGGTCATTTGGCTGAGCTGAGCTGTGGTACTGAAGTGGTAAAATGTATATTGGTTCAACAGCACACGGTGAAAAATGTTGGTTGAGCTGTTAGGTAGCTTGGATCAAAGCAGCTCTGACAGCAGGCAAAGAAAGAACATTTTTTTCCAAATTAATGTGAAAGGATATGAACTTGAGTGCGGTTGTGGAAATGGTGATCAGGCCTGGAGGATACTAAGAAACCTGAAGAGAAGATAGGGGGTCAGAAAAGCCTCCTTGACAGACTGAGAGCAGTTGAAAGACGTCCAAAGGTAGAGCTGTATGGACTAATGATACCTAAGACAGCATGAAGTCTGGCAGGTTGCTTTTACAATTTCAGTCTTTTGAGTAAACCTTTGACCCAGAGGACTGACTTCATGACCAGGTGGTTGCAACCATGATGAAAGGCTGAGAGGATTGGGGCTCGTCAGCCTGGAGAAGAGAGGACTGAGAGGAGATCTTATAAATGTAAGTAAGTGTTTGAATGTGTAAGTAAGTATTTGAAAGAAAGGTGTCAAAAGGATGGGGCCAGACCCTTGGGGGGGAAGCAATAGGGCAAGAGCCATAAACTGAAATGCAGGAAATTCTGCCTGAACATAAGGAAAAACTTACTTCCTGTGAGGGCGACTAATCACTGGAACAGTGTATCCTTTCTTGGAGATACTCAAAGGCTATGTCCACATGGTGCTGGGCAACGTGCTCTAGGTGACCTTGCTTGAGCAGGAGGACTGGACAAGATGATCTCTAGAGGTTCCTTCCAACCTCAATCATCCTGTGATTCTGTGAACTGTGCTGCCTTTACAGGACATGCCCTAAAACCAGATATGCTATCTCGGAGCTCTTCATTTTTGACTCATGGCACCAGATGGAATGAAATTGTATTGCATCTGATGCATCTCTGCCATGAGAATACCTTCTAACTCTGCCTTAGATTTAGCAACTCTCTGTCTAACTGAATGCGTGTCCCAGAAAGATCCCAGGGCCTGAAGAGCTGGATAAAGATGCTACTCATTTTACACCTCTGTATGTTACACTGAAAAGGCTCTGGGGCTTATGTGACCCAAATAAATATGGGAGACAAATTCCTATAGACCATATACCCACATGCAGATATGAAAAGGTTAACAAACAAAAAATGAAAAAAAACAAGATGCAGTTTAGCACAGTGTTGGCTCTTAACAAAGCCTTAGTCATGAGCAGCTGAATGCAGAGAACTTAAGGCAAGATGGGACCATCAAAGCGTCTAATCTAACTTCCTTCAAAGAACACACTAGCACATTTTATTGAGTTACTTCTGCATGAAGCCCAGAACTTGGATTTGCCTAGGGCATAGCTTCCAGAAAGGCATATAGTCTTGTTCTGAAGGCACTGAATGATGGGAAATTCACAGCTTCCCTTGGCAGTTTGTTCAAGGTGTTAAGATACTAAAAATGTGTGTTTCATTGTATTTCCAATTTGTATTTCTTTTTTTTTTCCCTACTTCTATGGATTCATATTTTGTCTGTTTCTGCTAGGGCTAAGAGCCTTTTCATAGCTTGTGTTGGTTATCCTTGTGGAACAGTACTACTTTTGAATCACGTCTTAGTTCTTCACTTCTTCTTTTGGATTAGCATGTTGAAGCTTTAATTCCTTTGTGATTAGATATTTTTATTGACTCTATTATTCCTTTATGTTTCAATATTTTTTCTGACCCTCATATAATTGTTTGTGGCCTGCTCTAATTTGCAGTGTAACTTTGACATGTGATTGCCAGACCAGGACACAGGATGTTTGGTAATGTCTTGCTAATGCAGTACACAGGAAGAAAAAAAAACGTTTTCTTCCTTTTTCTCTCCTGATATGTAGAAAGGCTATGTTAGAAATTTTTAGTAAGTATTATCCCAGAGAGCAAACCCTGGCTCATAAGCACAGGTTATAGAGTTCAGGAACACACTGCTCAGGGCTAGCACCCTCTAGAGAGACCACACCACATAGCGCTTGGCCTGGGTCTCCCCTGGGCCGCATGGCACATTTTTGGTTATGCATCTAAGGATGTTGTAAGGAAATGTAATTAAGAAATCTTAACACTTTTTTTTTTCTTTAAGAGAAAGGCAATATTTAAATAACTATTGAGGGAAGAAAACTTGATTTAAAGATCCAGTGATATAGTATCAAACTGGGCTGCAAAAGTAAAAAGAAGAGTGATAAAAAATTGCATTTTCCTTCAAGTTTTAACTTTTTAAAATTAAAAGCACAGTATCTCTGCAGTATTTATATACATTTTGGTCCCACCAGTACTAGCTCAGCTCTATCCTGCCTTTAGGCAACCCATCATAAGTATTAATCTTGTAGCTGCTGCTTCCTCTGTGTTGTAACTTAACTTTTCTTGAAGCTCTTGTCAGTGTAATATCACACCATAATAACAGCTAATGCAAAGAAACACACTACTATTTCTCTTGCTCCTTTCTAAGAAGAGATACAGCCCTTCCTTTCACTGCATCAGGAAGTCCTATACATTTGACAGAGTTGGGAATATTTAAGAGGTCACTTCATAAGTGAAGGAATAAATGAATGTAAGTTTATAACATACAAATTAATTTAGCAATATGATTGAAGGGTGTTCCTTCTTTAGCAATGAAATTGCTCTGGAAGTTACTATATCTTTGTGCCATCTGGTAAGTCCTTTCCACGTGTAACAGAAAGCAAGCTGACCTTGTCAAGAGCTGTAGGGTGCATTGACCCACCATGGGCCACATGTTGATCATGGGCAACACAACTGTCCATTTGGTGCCGAAAGAACCAAAGGGCAGCTTTGGGCCCAGGTGATAAGAATTGCTTTGCTGTGACGAGTTCTGCTGGATGAACCACTCTGACAATACATCTGAGCTGCTTCTAGTTCTGGAAATGGCTCAGATTGCTACCAACTTACCACCAGCCCATGGCAAAACTTCAGTGCGTAGGTGAGTCTGCTTTACCAGGCAGAATGTGCACTAGAAAGCAAACAGCCTGCTCCTTTGCAAGGTCTTCTGCGCATTGTTGAAGGACTACCCAAAAAGGAAAGGCATTCAGCATAAACTGTGGTGAGATTCATATGCTTTCTGCTATGCGTTGATGAGCTGTGAAACAGTTAACCATGTTAGCATTTAAGCATCTGAGTTAGCATCTTTGCTGTGAGGAGTGAAGCAGTTTATATTTCTTTAAGCAATTGTTTCAGGCTCTTCTGCTATTCCAAGCCCACACTGCTGCTTTAGTTATGCTCAGCTTGGGTTTTCTTCACAGTTTTGACAGCTAGAATTTTCCAAAAATATAGAAAGCTGAGATTCCTCCGAACAATTGTGATTTCTCTCTTCACTTTCTCTCCACCTATTCCTTCTGGTTGATAGAGAGAAAAGTTGTTCGGTTTGTGGGGTGCAGATGGGGCTTGTTTTTTTTTTTTTTTCTTTTTAGAGTTTGTAAGAAGGTTGCTTTGAGTTTAAGGTGCAGAGTCCAGAAAATTAAGGAACTGATAGATGCACCCCCCTATACAACAAACATGACAACACAGCATTTGTAGATTAATTCTCATCTCTAAATACCTGAAAAAATGTTACATTAATGCAAAGCATAATATATAATATAATATGTACAGCAATTAATCCAGAGATGCCACTGAAACTTAAGTTAGAATTATTATATAGATCAGATATATTCATGACTTAGAAAGAAAAATAGATATCTTTTTCTGAGTAGTCCTTGCTTTCAGAGCTTTAATATTTTTCCTAGTCCTGGAGTGATTTTTTTTTTCAATTCTATATGTACTGTAATGTCCCTTTTTTTTCTGGGGGATATGCTATGAGTATTGGTTTGCAGCTTGAGACTAGCATATGGTTTTTCCTTTCAAGGAATTTCATAAGCATGTCATTTGATCTTTCATGTTTAGTAAGACTTTAGGAAACAAAAAAGTGCCAAAAATGTAATATAAATTGTAGTCTTGTAATAGAAAATCTATGCCTGGGTCATTCATGTCAGTTCATTATCAATGTTGTGATCTAAATTCTTTAGGAAGCAGCAGAAGGCAAGTAGAGGCTTACAGTAAGCAAAAGGGTCTGCAGAGCTGTTGAGTGGAAGAACTGGTAAGGGAAATCCTGTAGTCCTTAGTCCCAGCACACCAATTTTCATTCTCTATCATGATTCCTGAATGTTAATATTCTCATTATTTTTTTGGCAATTGCTACTTTATACATTACTGACCTAGAAAAAAAAAAGAGACAATACTTAAAAAAATGTCCACCCCCAAGCAAAAAAAAGAGCACTTGTTGCAGTTAACAGTCACTAAAAACTTGAAGTTCTAAATTGGATTAATTGTTTCTATTCTAAATTGATGGGGGAATAACTATGCATTAGCCCTGAATTCTGATTACCTGAGAGGTTCCACTTGTAGTATAATTAAGAGCAACTTCATAATAGTGGTAGGTGTATGATTGAATAATGCATGCATCCCCTGCTGATGAAATTCAAGGCTAAGTATTCATGAAGAAGTAGAGCTTTTTCTCTTGTTCCTGCACTTATAATGTTGAGAGATTATTGCAATTACAGCCCATGTTTACATTATTAGCAGAGACATGCCAAAGCCCTTGATGCAAACACCTTCCAACTTAAGAAGGTTTAGCAAAAGAATCTGAATTTTGTGGCTTGGCTCTTGTTCTGCATATCATCAGATTCCCAGTTTCCTGTGGTGGCTTGTTTAATTAGAAAGGTACATCAGTCCTGAAAGAAAGGGACCTTCGAAAAATACAAGGGACAACTCATTACGTAGTACATATGCCCACGAGATGGCCGTAATTGGTGTGGTCATTTATTAATTTTAAAATATTTTGCATATTCATGTCCTTGAAGCCTTATTTATTTTTGTCCTTATGTCCTTTCCAATGCTTTTTGTTCTGGGTATATGCAAAAAAAAACAACAACAACAACAACAAAACCTACCACCAAAAAAAACCCTTGCAGCTGTTTTTCATATTCTGTCTGACTATTCGTAGGCTCTAAGGTTGGATTCGCCCTTTGGATGCCCCTGTCTGACCTCCTGCACTGCACAAGGCTTCAGAGCACTCTACCCACACGCTTGATTGAAGCCTTCCATCACTCTGATGACAAAAGCTGGCCAGGCAGACATATCCTTAATAAAGTGACTGAATAGCCTCTGTCCTCAGTGAAATTTCTCCCGTACTTAATATTAAACCGATGAAGGGATTCAAGAGCAGGGACCCAAAGCGATGGGAAAAGGGAAAGCTGCAACAGAAGTTTAGTGAGCAGTGTACTGGACACCACAGGACTGTCCATTCCTCAATTTCATGGCCTGATCAAGAAGTTCTGGTTCCTCCTGTTTTGCTGTCATGTTGGTAGATGTTTAATTTAGAAACAATACGTTTATCATCCTTGTTACCACAATGACAGGTTGTTTACCTAATCTCTTCATTCATCATAATATCAGGGCTTATCATTAGTATGAAGGCACATCTAATCACATTTTACTGATATCAAGGGAAGAAAAGCTGGGGTAATGCTTAGTGGTTTTGAAATCTCGGTCATGAATTACAGATGGAGGGACACAGAGACATTACCTCCATGTTGCTGCTTTGACCGGCAGTCTCAGTATTAGAATCCACAGCTTATAATGATGTTGTGGAGTTGCGGGCTGATTTAGTAGTCCCCAAACTGCAAATGTGGTAACCCAAGGGAAATGACCCACAGATAGCTTTGGGAACCATTTTATTGTCATAAGACCTTATTGTCATAAGACCTTCAGCTGAAAGCTGAGTAGAGTGGCATATGATCACCTGTAAGAGTTTTGAAGCTCCAAAGGAAGTTTGAGGAACCCCACATGAGCAATTGTACACATGAAGAGCAATGATATATGAGAAGTGATCATACAAGTCAATCTAGGCATTTGTGAATTCAATAGAAAGATGCAATTAACATTTGCTCCAGTACATGGTGGGTCAGTTGGTGCACTGTCTACTGAAGTGCTGACTGCCTTAATTTTCAGTGATGTTGGCATTTGATGGCACAGTGGCCCCGCCTATACAGTTCTGTTGACACAGTCCTAAGCTTACTCTTGAGGTATGACACCAAATATCTCCCAAATGCCCTGTCTCACTGCAATCTGAAGTAGGTTACTGCTGTCTGCTGTAGTGCAGGTAAGGTATAATCTTGGAACACAACCATCAGTATGCGAGCCCTGACCGAGCCTACTGTAAAGATGACATACTTGCACTTCAGAGAAAGGTTGGCAGCCTTGCCTGTATGAGCGTTTCACCTTCCGTAATTTTTGTAGCGTAGTGTCAGGAAATGTCATTTTTTCTAATGTGGTCTTCTCAGAAATCTTCCTGCTTGCCCTCTGCAGGGTGAAATCTTAGCGGAGCTGACGGCTTCACCTCTAACCCTCCACCTTAGGGTCAAGTACAGTCTTTTCTGGACAGTCACATGATCTTAATCCCTAGGGAATGAGCACTCTTCTGTATGTCAAGTGTTTTTCAAACATATATTTTTCAGTTACCTATAACTTTGAAGTGATCTGTGCTCTAAAGTTACCTTTAAACTATTCATCCTTTATTTTTTTTGGCTATATATTTCACATACAAAACCAAAACAAATTAAAATGTAACATTTTCAGGGACTCATTGCATAATGATGATAGCAAGAGCTATCATTTTGTTTTAATGGCCTGAAGCGTTTATTTGTTTATTTATTTTCCTCTTCTGCCTGGATATGTATAATATGCCTATCACGGATTCTGTGACAAAAAGAGCTAGCCAGCACATTTTCTTCAAACTGAGTAGTTCATAACCCTCTAGTACACTTTCCAGTGTTTCTGTTGGAGCAGTGAAAGTAGAAATTTGCAAACAAAACTCTGTATGTCTTCAGCATATGAGGATAGGAAAGACTAGGATAAGTCAGCAGCACGTTGTCTGTGACAGACAACATGCTGTCAAAAAAATTCTAATCGTCTGGGTGCCTGCAAACTTTTGCCTTGTCTTTATATTCCCTTAGCGCAACCACACTGTGGTCCCAGTTTTCTAGTAAAGGAGGAATCCTTTGTCCAAAAAATATCAAGAAAGGATTTTAAAGAAATACAAAAGGATTGGGAGAAAAAATATAGGAAACATGAGGTCCAAACTGAGTAATTGACTTGTTCTGTGGTCACACAAGGAAACACGCATAAAGACACTATACTGAAGTTTTATGTGCTAACCCTAACAATGGTCCTGGTTATTCTACTTTCTAAACCTTGTATAAACACATCTGCCTCACTAAATCTCTCTTTGTTCTTCTGCCTTGTAGCTCAATATCACTGCTTGGAAGGGATTTCTTTAGTGAAATGTAGTGAAATATGCTTAATTATTCACTGAAAGGAGTGTTCCCTACAGAAAATCTCACCCATTCTGAAGTCAGACCTCTGTCCTTTCTCTATAAAAGCTGGTGTTTCCAATCCCCGTTGGGAGCTATTAAATTTTGACCCAACACATACTATGTCTCATAGCCATGTGTTTTATGGGAAAAAAAAAGAAGTAAACCACGTTTCTCATCCTTTTCAGCAAATCACCATCAGTTGAATTAAGTGATAGCTGGAGAGCTGATTAGGAATAGTTAACTCTGTGAGGATCAGAGACATTTTTGGTTAGACTGAGGTGGGTCTTTTGTGATTTTCTTCTCTGAGTACATTCCTATAGTAACTGACAAAGGTGTTCTTTAGCTTTGGGGCCATCAGAACTTCCAGTAATTCCAAGACACATCCAGAGAGACATTTGAATATTAACAGCCAACAGCCAAGAAACCTACTTCTTGCTGTAGCTGAAGTGATGGAGGTTGCTCCTGTGGCAGACACTTCTTCAAGCAGTCTCTTGCCCTGCTTCCAGGATAGTTTGAAAGCAAATGGAATCAATACAGAGGTCTAGTTTTGGGGAGAAGGAAGAAGGACAAAAATGGGAGGATGTTGTTACTTCCCAACCGCACTAGTCTGGCTTGGAGAACAGGCATCTGGGACTGTTTGTCACATCCCACCTACAAGAGAGGGAGAGTGGTATCAACATGCCACATCCCATCTCTGAGAGGGGAGAGTGACTCAGATTCACAAATCCCCTCAGTGTGGATTGAAGTGAAATGACACTCAAGGTATCTGCATAAACATTGATTTAGTGGATAGATACTCTGCAGATGTTGGTGCTCTAATGTGCCTAAGCTGTGTGGCTTTAGGAGCAACCAAGGTGGGCCCTGTGTTACGTTACCCAGCAGCCTGAAGGGAAGGATGACAGAGAGGGCGAGAGGGAGGGTGATCATCAGTCCTGCATCCAGCATCGGAGCTGCCAAGGGGCTGGTTGTTGCAGAGGGCACCTACAGAGGCTCCTCCGTGCCCCTATTTATTGGCCCAGCTCCTAGACTTCTGATTCCAGGAATGGTTATTCAGACTCAGAGAGCCATCCGTTAGTCCTTGTCCCTACAGATGTTTAATTCTGTCATCCCAAGGCTGTCCAGGAAGGATGCCCAGCTACTTCTTTCCTTTGAATCCCATTATTGGTCTCCTCCAAATGCATGAGATAAATGCACAAGATTGCCAAATCAGAGAAAACAAAATTTTCTCTCTCACTTCCTCGAGTGTTCTTTTTTTTTATGTTTATTTTTTTCAGACTTTCTTCTCCAGATGCAAAAAAACTGCAAAAATATTTTTTTTAAAAAAGAAAATAAAATTGGCATTTTTGTATAGTCACAAGACCCAAGAAAATCAGTAAATATCACAAGCCTCTTCAGAACAACAAAAATTGACAAGTCTGGAGCACAAAGAATGTCACATTATTTATTTTCCATTCTTCCTTTCCTGTGAGTGTGTCCAGAAAGCATCACATCTTTGTATAATCCTTGGATTCACCACAGTTTCTGGTGTCACCCATTGCAAAACCATTTTCTTAATAACTACCATTTTCAGGAATATTATTAGCAATCCTTCACTCTTTCTTTCTTTTCTTTTTAACCTTCAGGTCCATCCACCCTGGGCAGTCTTAATGAATAATTGTGAATTCGTAAGCTTCTCTGATGGATAACAGCTTTAATGATCTTTAATGATGAGATATGTCCCTTAATGTGGGATGCACAGAAAACGGTGTAACTGACTGCCTTAAAAGTTTGGAAATCCAGGTGCGTGAGTTAGAACATAGTGAGGTAGCCTGTAGTTAGAGGTGAGTCAGATCCCGTGGGGAACAAGATCCATAGCATAAAGCCAGGCCTTTGTATTTTCTCAGTATTTGCAGAGAGGTGATGCCTTTAAATTGAGAATGTTCCCTGCCTTTTTTTTGCTGTAACACCTATATGCAGATGCATATCTTGCATCATAGGATACAAGATACTTGTCTTCAAAGGATTCCCAGTGAGGGCCCAAATCATTGTGCTCTGCAGAATCTACTCAAGAAAAAACCTTCTTGTTATAAATGCAGTATTTGGAGTAGTTATGTGAATAACTTCTTGATGATATTTTTGGATGAAAAGAAAATATTTTGAATGATTCAGAAATGCATGTGTGTGGAGTCAAAGAATGCTGCATTTGTTTTGACCAGCAAAATGCGCATAGACCTCCCGTTTACTCAATCTCCATGTTGTTTTTACGATGCAGTAGATATCATATTTCAAAGCACATGCCTTTTTTTTTCTAGTGTGGATAGAGCTGAAGACAATTTTGGCCTCTCAGTCCTTCCATCAACTTGTGCATTAGCATATAATTCCTCTGGGAGAGGAAAAATATTATAAGCCACTTTCATGCTCTCTGTGATTTAGAGGCATGGGGATTTGAGAAGTTTCCCATGCTGAAAGGTGATGTATTGATGGTACAAAATGTCGATTCCCTTGACATTTGAATAAGGTAATGGTAGTTTCCCTTGGGCTGTCTAATGTTGGAAAAACCCCAGGAATTCTGACATTCAACTTGCTAGAAGTAGAAATACAGATGGCCACTGAACTCATTTCAGTAACCATGAAAATTGAGCGCAGGGAGAAAGAAAGAGACTGGCACAGCAGCTCTGTATTCTTATTGATAAAATGAATGTCAGAGCTGTATGCTGTTAAACAAACGTCTCTTAAGATGTAGGATGGAACAGCCATCCCAGCTTTATTCAAAATTATATTAAGGCAAAACAATTTTGGAGGCAAAAAGAAAGAGAAATTGGTGTATTTTACAGGTAGGAAAGAAAAATGAGGTGGCCTTTGCTAAAAAGGGACAGCTGGAATGTGCTGTACCATATTTAAAGAATCCAATCAGTCTTTTTTCTGGGAGGAAAAAATACCAATTTATTTGAGTAACTGCCATGTTCCAAGAGACTATACTGAAACAGCCAAAAATACATTCCCTAATTGTCTATAGAAATGTTACTTTAGTTTCCCTTCCTGGGATCCCCAAAGGCTTTTGACAGAACCATGTAAACTGATGTTCCTTATCTCAAGTTGCACTATACAGGCTTAGTCCTAAGGAATTCATTTAATTTCCTTCAGTTTCCACAGGTAACTTCCATGACCTTCAACCTCTAATGCATGCCTATGGAAGGAAAAAAAAAAAAAAGATAGTTGCTCTATAAGCTCTATAATAGTTTATGTTTGTATCATTTTGGAAACTTCAGGAAATCATACTGGGTAAGATACCCATTTCTTGATGTCTCATAAGTGACATGATAACATTTACAGTTTTAATTGGAGCAGGATATTCTTAGTGGTCCCATTAGCTTTATAGCATCTTCGGCAATACGTTCTGATTTTCATGAAGTTAAAATCAAGAGGTGTAATCTATTTCTGACAAGGTTTTGCAGGACTGAGAATACGCCCCAGATGGAGTCATTCTGCACTGTGCAGAACATGCTGGCCCTGATCCAGGAAAGTGCTCTGAACACCATTTTTCTAGAAATATGTGTTTAATCCCCATTTTCAGTGGGGATGAAAGATGCTCATCATCTCTCAGCACTGAGATTTAAGGAAAAACATTCTAATGCTGTTGAGGTCAGTAACAAAATGCTGCAGATTTAACAGTAACAGTGTGTAACAGCATGGTCTAGAGTCTAGTCTTCCTATCTACTGACTGGTTTCTATTGTCATCAACATAATAGAACAGAACTAGCATTTGAGAGTTTGATCATACTTGGTTAGGTCCATGATTTGTCTTGAAGGGGTTTATACTTTTCCATTTAAGCTGAAGATAGGGTTTATTATAAGAACTTAGGTGGAGAATGTAGATCACAATTAATTATGACACTTTTTGTTTTCCTCAATGGGATCATTTTTGAACCACATATTGACTATATCTTCCTAGAATTTTCTAAATCTGGGGCCAATATAATGTGTTAGAGCATGCTCAGATGTGAGGTACCAACCTTTGTTATGCCCTGGCAATTATGTCTAAGATTAAATTTAGTTTAAATTTAAAGTTTGAATTCTAATAATAATAATAATAAAAAGTTGCTCCTGCTTTGAATTATTTTTCCTATTGTTTAATGCAAGGCTATATGGGAATTGTATTCATGGACTGTGTAATTGAAATCTCTTGACGGAAAAACTCATATCCTAGACAAGAATGATCATTTTGTGGTGAAATGAATGGATAAATACTCAGGAGACTTGTCATCTATTCCTGCTTCAGCAACAGATGTCAAGAATGGTTTGAGACATATTACTTAATATCTCTCACCAGGCTGTAATATTCTAAGGCTAGGATGGCAGTGAAAAAAGGGGGATCTGTCATTTAACTTGCTTGTAGCAAGTGTTATAACAGTGCAAAGAGCTATTACTACTATTGAGTTTATTTCAATATGTTGCTCTAAAGTAAGCGTGACCAAAAGGAAATGATGTTGCACTTTGGAAAGAGGATAGGAGCATTTCCTTTCCTTAGTCACTGAATATCTGAAACGTAAAGTTCAGGTTACAAACCTTGAAAACAAATGCTATTGAATGCCTTGAATCCAAATGCCTTGCCATATGGATGAAAGCTGGACATCCATCAAAGTTACAACCATATGTATAAAGCCACTGAAAGCTGTAGAAAAATATTAGGTATTAAATGGATTTATAAAAATATTGAGATTCATCAAAGAGTTCACCAACCTGTTTTTCTCTAAGGATATCCTGGAAGGAGGCCAGCGTCTCTGCTCTGGGAGACTTGCCATTGTACAGCTGAGAAATGGGCAAGAGAGGCTGAGAACTTCCTTTGATCCCATCCAAGGAGGGTGTCTTGGAAGAGCACCCTGGAAGTAGCAAAGTCGTTTCTGCATGTGAGGGATCTCTATCCCTTTCTCTGTCCCAGTCAATCCTCTTTCTCAGTATCTTTACTAGCTATCAGGAGCTTCTCCCAGCTGCTACCCCTTGTCTAGACCTGAAGTCTCTTTATCTGGGTAGCAGCAAAATGATGCAACAGGCCTTGGATGTTTTTATTGCCATGAATGATCTCCTTTGCCCTACCTGTAAGTAATATCTGGTCATTTTATGAGTGTTATCTGCTTTTCATAAAATTTGTATATATTTTGTGGTAGGAACCTTGAACCCTTGAAAATAACATTGAACACTGAACACTGTGGATTTATTTGCATTTGTATTTCAGAAACCTCTGTCCTCTTGTGTATGTCCTGTTCCTGCACAGGACTTCATTTCTCAATACTCAACAGAATCATTTTACTCTTACTGAGACAGTCTTTCTTCCCTTAAGAAAGGTAAAATGAAAACAGTACAATAATGTGACACAAAAGCGAGATTTCTGTTTTGGAGCAGTACAGTCGTCAAAGGCGTATAGGAAAGCTAGGGATAGAGACAAGCCTGTGCAGAGAGTGTCTCTATGGCCTGATTTCCAGAACTGAGTATCCACAGTGAAAATAAGATCAGTGGAGTCCAACCAGTTCTCCCTGGTGTTTCTGTTTATCTGGTTAGCTGATTTGGTGTTCCAAACAACATCTCAACCTCTAAAGTGGGGTCTAGCACCAGCCATTAGCATGCTTAATTGCTGAACTGTGTGGTGAGATATGTTACCTCTGTGGCAGGATGGATATGATACACGTACTATTGAAAAAGTGTTGTAAACTCTCTGGAGTTGAGAATGCATGTCCTTAAGACGTTTGAGAGTTAGGAAATATAATCTTTCTTGTGCTTGTTGAGGTAACCTGTTTGTATAACTAAGTCCTTTTGACATCCCTGAAGTAATTCCTGTTTGAACTGGAGTAAATATTTTAGAGCAAACAAAATAAATCCAATCTTGGTTTAAAAATTACTCATGGGTGAAGCTCAGTATATCCCTCATCCAGGTAAGTCAACGAAATCAGCTATTTCCTTTCTAGCCTGAGTGTATCTATGTTCAGCTTTCAGTCATGCTCGTGTCTTTTTTTTTTTTTGTGGACCACATGCCAATTATCAAAGTGTTATTCCATAAAGGATGATTTATAAGCCTTTACAGGATCTTCACAGTTACAAGCACAGTACTGGAATGCAGCTACTTAAAGCAAAAGCATTGCAAGCAACATGGAAGAAGGTTTTCAGACACAGCATGAGAAGTGAATGAGGCCAAGAGCTGTTTCAATGACTTTATTATATAAATGAACTGCAGAAATAGGACAATCCAACAGAAGAAACCAAAGCAATAATGCAGCTTGAAAACTCTCTGGTTTTCACATCAAATTGAGAAAGAACAGTGAATTCTTTGGAAAATAAGAGCTGAGTAGAAGACCTCGTTAAGGCAAACAAGAATCTAAGCGAAGTAGAAGATAAATGTTACAAAGCTATCATTAGCTTATGTCAAAGACGAGAACAGCAGGAGAACAGCAGGGGTGCTCACTTAAGTTGCAGACAGATGCTAGAGGCATTTAAGTGGAATTCTTTGCACAGAGCACAGTTATTCTGGGAATGTACACTGGAAGGCAGCAGCAGAGACTGCCGGAGTAGGAAGCCACTGAAGGATGGCAAGAGGGGGACTGTGGAAGTCTTTGATTTGTCACAGTTCTTAAGCATCTGTCTGACCCTGAGCACATGAAGACGATGAGACTACCTGCGTATTGAAGATGCAAGATTTGAGCCAGACTGAAGGTTCAAATCAAAGCCATTAAGGAGTGATGGTGGTGTTATATTACATAACCAATCTGCTTGTTATTTCTACATGGACTTCCATACATCCTATAGACATTCACATTTCCTTCATACAAGAGTTCGTGCCTTCCCTCTAGTAAGTGAACCACATAATTTATCCCTTTTTTTTTTTTTTTCCATCACCTTCCATCTCTAGCAAGACCCTGTGTTTTATTGCATTGGGTTGAACTATGCAACATCTTCAGTACACAGATTCCCTTGCTGTATGTTGCATTCTACCTTTTCCATTTTTTCTCTCACTTGTATCACTTTCCACACAGCTAGAAAACAGGAAGGCTTTTTTTTTTTGTCTTCTTGTCATTTAAATAGCATTGATAAATAAATAAATAAAAGTTCTTGGGAATCAAACTCAGTCTGTGGTGCATTTTCCCACTTAACCTTTTTCCAAAGTGAAGGGAAAAGGTCCACTTATAGCTCCTTTCTGTGTTTACTGAACTGTACAGCCCGTTTTTGATGCAGCAAGAACCAGAAAGCTCTCCTGCAATATTCATTAGACATTAACCTCACAAGTAGAACTTTTCTGAGTACATACTTGAAGCTGAAAGATTACAATGGCTATTCCAGCCCTTTTGTTTGCTTTTAAATGGGGGAATGACATAGTTAAGAAATGTGCGCTCCTGTTTTGCTGGGAGGAGTAAAAGTTTTCTTTCCTGATGGTGTTTCTTGTCATGTCTCTGCTGTGTTTGCAGAGACTAGTAGATTTCTCAGATTGATTTTCACAGTGGTAGTTCCAGCCTCACTCCCACGGAGAGCCAATCACTGAAGAATAAACCTACATTTCCTATATGTTTCTTTAGATTGGATTTTTTTTCTGTGTAAACAGTCCATGTTTAATCAATGATGTTTGCATATAGTTATTATATATAGCCTCTGAAGGAGGTTAAATATAAAATATTTCAATTTCTGGACCCAGATACAAAATGTACATTTTATGAGCAACATAAACTTAAAGAAGAATAAAATGTTTAACTATCAGACACAGAATAAATGAAGCACTTTCTTACATTATCCAATATTCTTCATCTCAACTGATCCCCAGCATGCTAACAGGGATATTTAAACTTCACATATGGTTTCTACATCTACCATGGATATTCATCTGTCTCTGAGGGGGAAGCTTCTTAAATATTGGAAAGAAGCATTTAAAACAATCAAAAGAGGCTGTTTTAAACATGGAATACAATTGGTTAAGTGGGAATACATTCAAACATTATGATGGAGCCTGCATTCTTATGCAAAATATTTTTGGATCTTTAGTAACAGTTGCCAGAGCTATGATTCTATATCATGCATGAAGAATAGATGTTTCATATTAATATCTTGCTTTCTCTTCTTTTGTTGATTTAAAGTTTATTTTAGCAATGCAAAGAAAACCAAATCACACAAAACTTTACAGATGATGAAGCAAGAGCACAAATCTTGCCTTGCTTTATTGTCTTCTCATTTGTCTTGCAGCTTCATTTACATCCGTGCAAGACACGTGCCCCTCACCCTGATGTTCTGATTTAGAGCCCTTTTGCAATCACTTTGCTGTGCCACAGATGAGATGCAAGGCAGAGGAGAACACAGTTTTTTTATTCCATAGTCACCAGACCTCAGAAGAAGACAATTTACATCCTAAATGACCTGATTCTCTGGCCTGCAATGTATGGTGCAAGAAACTTTTCTCTAGGAAGTGCAAATGCCTGCAATCCCCATGCATTATCTGGGAATCAGGTGAATGCAGTTTCAACTGATGTAACCTGGCAGCTAATATAAATAAATAAGACAGAACAAACTCTTCTCCCAATCTAAGAGTCTCCTTCAAAGTCCCAGATAAGCTCAGGAGATATGTAGTGCAAGTGAAAATAAGAAACTTAATGTGATTTCCCAGGCCGCTTTGCAGATATGTAAGTGTAAAGGAGTAAAGGAGAAATTTAAGCTCCTGAAAAATTCAAGGAGTCCCTGCACATTTAGATATCTCCCTCTTTGGGTAAGGAAAGGAGCAGTGTGCCTCTCCGAGCTGCTAAGAGCTGCAGCTAGAAATAGTGGTTTGGTCCTTGTCTGTTTGGTTATGAAGCTGTTCTTACACAGAAGGCAGCCTCAGCAAATCAGTGGAGAAAACTTGGAGCTCAGAGAAGGTGTTACTTTTTGTTTGTCATAGGTAATGAGGAGACAGATGGGTAACTAGAGGGTTTTTCTGTGGATTGCTTAAAACCTTCCCTTCCCTTCCTTTCCCTTCCCTTCCCTTCCCTTCGCTTCCCTTCCCTTCCCTTCCCTTCCCTTCCCTTCCCTTCCCTTCCCTTCCCTTCTTTTTTTTTTGGACTGGAAGAGAGTTTTCCCCTTCTAGCCCCCCAAAATATCTGTTGCTCCAATTCACAGTGGCATGGGAGGATTTTGGGTTCATGTCTGATCTCGGTCTCAAGGGGGCCTCAAACCCATCTCTCAGATCAGAGGACTCACTGTGCTGCGCACATGTATGTGTATGCATATGTGCAGTGTGAAATCCGAATTTGTATCCAAGTGAACTTCATCCCATCTGTGGCTTTAACTTAGTTGGATGCTGTTCAAACCCTACTAAAATGGAAGTCCCAAAGTTTCAAGTAGTGCAGGGTTGGCCATGGCCCAGTCTGCAGGGGAGCCCCTTGTGAGCAGACGAGAGCTCCACCAGAGCTTCAGTCCCATGGATCACCATCATCCCAGAGCTGGAGGAATGCGACCTTGCTGAAACCTCAAGCTATCTGCTCAGCCTTTTGCAGCTAGCTAACGATACCTGTGCAGTGGAGGGAGCAGAGTGTGCCATGCTGTTTCAAAGGGTGTTGTATCTGCTGCCAGGGTGCAATATCTGCTCCACGCTCTCCCAGGGATCCTTCTGAATTTCACCTCCCACCCCAAAAATGCAGCTCTGCTTGTGAGAACTGCACAAGAGCAGCTGTTTCCACATAGATCTCTCAGTTTCAACACAAGGGAGCCGTTTTTCCCCTCATGAGAGATGGGTGACAACAGGAACGTAAGCCCTGGGTTTACTGAAACACCCACAGTGTGCAGACAGCAGGCTGGAGCTCCCAAATGGGCCACCTTTCTTGTTCTTCAGAGTGTAAAGAGCTTCATATTTGGACAAATGACTAAACTGTCAGAGGTAGTGGGGTGCTGAGGGGTGTCCCATGTGAAAGGGGTCCTCTGGGCATGGGCATGCCCCCCAGCATGGTCATAGCATGGTCATTAGGAATGGTCGTTCCTGGCAATCATCCTGTTCTGAGACTCCCATCCTTCCCTCCCCCCACGTAGTTATGTATGGCTGAGTCTGGCAGGGGAGGTCACAGGATGGGAAGGGGTTCCCAAGTTGCATTTCTGCTCTGTGGGGAGGAGGAAAGTGGAAAAGGAGCAAGCCGGTTGCTCAAAACATAAGCATTGGCAATGTGTATGTTCTGCATGGCTATGGCTGTGGCTGTGTG
>NW_010589624.1:0-31235 GCF_000705375.1 Tinamus guttatus
CCTCAGTTTGCTTTTTTGACCACCATTGATGGATATTCCTTGAGATAAGACAGTAACTTTAAGATATCTTTTTTTTTAGTAATATCTAGTTTAGAGCTTGTCATTGTAGATATCACGGATATTACTTGAGATAAGATATCTTTTTAATATCTTAAGATATTAAGATATCTTTTTTTTTAGTAATACCTAGTTTAGAGCTTGTCATTGTAGATATCAGTGTTTTTACTATGTGCATTATTTTGCATTTATCAACTTTGAATTTCATCTACCACTTTATTGTATAGTCATTTAGTATAGTGAGATCTTCCCACAGTCTGTTTTAATTCTGACAGCTCCAGATGTTCAAAAAGCATGAATCGGGCCTTACGAAATCATTGGATTGTCTTTAAAATCATTAATTTGGGTGGATTTTATTTATTCCTGTCTTATGAGAACTTTAAGCTTTTATCTGAAGAAAGCAGGGTTAGAAATAACATTTTAAAAAATTGTATAAATTTATATATATATATTCTGTAATAATCTTTTGGTTCTGGGATGTAGAAACTTAAAAAACATACTAAGTATTCCAAGATTCATGCAAAAATTTAAAATGTTGCTAGATTTTGTTCTGTGCCTCCATAGGATTCAGGTACTTGAACAGTTCTAGAGAATACAATTGAATGTGATGAGATTGCCAGGACATTGTAAGCTACCATACCTCAGCTGAGGTGCTGTAATTGGACATGAACTCTTTTGAAGTGTTCTATCCTAGGACAGTCACTTATATCCTAGAAGAATGACTTTTTTTCCAAAACGGATCCAAAAATTTGTCTCGTGGATTGAAATATATCCACACCAATAAACCCAAATGTCTTTTCAACACACCTTCAGAGCAATACCTAGAGATCAGTGTCTCTAGAGGACAGTTCCACTCTTTAAATGTTTTGTTTTGTATTGACGATATCTAATGATCAGAAAGAGATTACTATTTATTAACCATTTTCTATAAGAAATTCCTTTTTCACCGTGGGGGTGGTTGAACACCTGACCAGGTTGCCCAGGGAGGTTGTGATGTCTCCATCCTTGGAGATACCCAAAACCCAACTGCACACAGTCCTGGGCAACCTGCTGACCTGCTTGAGCAGCGGGTTGGACCAAATGATTTCCAGAGATCCCTGCCAACCTCAACTATTCTGCAATTCTGTGATCATTAAAAGATAGGTAACTAACTGGGCAGTTTTAAATTTGTCTCCTAAAGACATATTGTAGCACATTATAATGCCAAGGATTTTGATGGAGCAATACAGTCTGGTCATTTTCGCTGTGAGACCATCCTGACTCTTTGCTCTACATGATCTTGTCTTGCTCAGTAGCTTGCTGTTTGGTGGCAGATCCCTTAGCGGTATGCGTAGGGCAGTTTTAAGACTTTTTTTACACCTCTGAAATGAAGCAGACTTTTCAGTCCTTTGTAGCTGGAATCCAATTTGCACTGACTTTTTTTTTTTCAGTGAAAGATTCTTAAATGCACCTTACTTATAAATAGAGTTAAAGGGTGACCTGTTTAGTAGAAACTAGATAATTTTATAACAGTTTTAGTGTTACTGGTTGCACTTTTGACACTTAAAACTAGACAAACTGTGGTTAAAAGATAATCACAAATGAATGTTAACTTTTTTGTGTGTTTCGCTCGATTTGAACAACAGAAATGGCTTATTTTTTATTTCTAGATTTATTTTCGTACTTCTCCTAAGGGACCTAAGAGTAAACTGCTGTAGTAGATGAGTTGTAGTGCTAGGTACACTTAACAAGAAGCTTGTCTCTTTTGAACCTTTTATTATGAAAACCTTTTAAAACATTTTCTATTTATGTGAACATTTGTTAAGATGGAGCGCTGACATTTTCCAACATTGTCCCTTGCCTAAGTACAGTTGAGAAAATTGCTGCATGCTCAATTACTTCACATAGTATAGGCTGTTAGTAAGTGGGACCAGGATCTGGCAGCTTGTAGCTCCATATTAGCTTGGTTTGTGTTATAGCCAATTGCTGTCTGACCTCTCCACACTGCAGAGGAAATGCGATGCCATCTGTACATCTCTTAGTCACATTAAATTAAGTCATTTATATTACATTGGAATGCAGGGTTTACTTTATGCTTTATGGCAAAATTAGCAGAAGTAATAAGGTATAAGCAGAAGCACATAGGTGGAAATTTGAGGGCCCTATTTTTCCAGCTTGCCGTATTTTTGCCAGGTCTTGTATTCACCTAGGATTTCAGGAAGAGGAGAATTTATTCAAATCTATAAAGATGCTAGCATATGTAGATGATTTTAGGTTTGAAACACCCACTGATCTCAGGCAAGCTTTCTATGTGCTTGGTAGTACAGGATGAACTTTCTCTTACTGAATGATACTCATAAACAAGATAAGAAGGAGAAAAAAGCATATTACAATATCATTTTAACCATCTCCATTACTGTATTTTACTCTGTGAGTACAGTCCCGTAGCTTTTTGCTAAGCAGAGCTAAAAGGAACTAGGATTTCTCTCCAGGGGGTCTGTTCCAACTCCCATGGAAGTAGATCCAAAAAGTGTTATGGATTTCAGAGGAGTTGGGTCTTAAATGTAATTTTTCTTTATTTAATTTTTATAACTATACCTCTAAATATACACCTGTGAATACACTATCAGCTGCTCGAACAAAATATCACTCTGCCCAGCATATGAGAGTTATATTCCATGTAGAATAGCTTTAAGAATATGCCACTTTTTTACTGTAGTTTTGCATAAAATGGAAAGGCAATAAGACTGTCAGTTATTTGCTACAGCGCATGCAGCCTGAAACAGGATCCAGCTGCTCTGTGGACATTTATTGCTTCAGTTCTTTCCTGTTAAATGTCCACTGTCATTTTGGTTTTATGTGGAACCCTTCGTTCAAATATACGATCACAGACAAGAAGGGCTCTTAAAATAAAAAGTTTTCTATGTGCTAGCTGATATAAAACTAGACTATGGCCCACTTGATAAACTTAAAGAAATTTTAAATGTTAGCTTATGTCTAAAATATTTGTAAATGGTAACAAATTATATAAATCTTTGACAGAACTCATCCTATATTTTGTTCTATAAACATTCAGAAACTCTTCACAAGGAAACAGGATGTACATTGTCTGAGCAGCTTTCTGCTCTTTCCATAAAAGGATCTGCTACATGCATATTATACAGAGCTGTTGTACATCACTTTAGTCTTAAAGAAATGTATATATATAGAAAGGCCAAGGATGAAAACCTTGGATCCTTGAAGTCAATAACAAAACTCTTATTGATTTAATTGGAACAGAGATTTCACCTTAAGTCCTCAAATGATGAAAACTAGCAGAACTTTATTGAAGATGATAGAACGAAGCTGAAGGATGCTCTTGCTGCATTATAACAGAGGATCTTCTCCTGAGAATGACTGTATTTCTTAGGGTAAAAAAAGCAGTGAAGAGGAAGTCTTTTGAAAGACAAGTAAGTGATGCAAATTTTGGAAGAAGTTTAACCCTGGGTTAAAGAACAGAGCAAAGCCTGTGCTTTAGTCCTCTGCTAGTCATTTGTACTGGAGCAAGCATCATATTAAATGAATAAAATGAGGTAAACTTGTGTTCATATGGGATTTATCTCCTCATTTGCAATACATTAACAAATAAAGTGAAAGTGTATTTATACACATTATATAAGCCAGTCTGAAATCCTGATATATGCATCCACAGATTTATAAATTATACTTGTAAATCAATGTAAATTGCTTGGTCAGAATGTTCATACGTTACCATCACAGAAATGAGATACAGAAAAGACTTGATTCATTTTCTTAGTCCATCTTCCTGCCAGTGAAGAATTATTCTTGTTCACTGTAATCTCTTCTCATGTGTTGTCCAATGTAATTTTAAAAGACTCTGGAGATTAGGATTTTACTTTTTTCCCATCTTTTTTTTTAATGTTATGTCTTGATTGTTTAAACTGAAGAGCTGGCAGTGATTTCATGGCCTAATACTGAGGGAGTACTGGGATGAAACATCTCCAGAGCACCTATGCCTTTCAGGAGCAATACAGTTAAAACATAAAAATATGGAGTGAAAATGAGAGCTATATAATTAGTGTACTTCCCCTTATCCACGCCTAGTGCCTCTCAGTAGTGCAAAGCCTTTTGTCACTGTTTCCAAAACTGGCTTATTTCCATTTCAGAATATGAGAAGCAAGGAGTTTATTAAACAAGTGCTCACGTAAAGCAAAACCTTTAGTTATGAAATGAAGGTGTTATTGTCTTGATTGAGGCTCTTAACATTAAGGGCATACTTGGTTAAGTTTTATCTCTCATTTGCACAGATTCTTTTTCCTAGCTCCGGATGTACAGGAGATTATATATAGAGATCTGACACCCATCTCTATTTGGCTGTTGAATCTTGGCAACTGACTCCATTAACCCTGAAGCATCACATACTTCTGGAGCCTACTTGAGAGCAATATAATATTAGAGGCAGTGGCGTTTAGAAGTAAATGAGTGAAGTGTGAGACTAGCAAGTTCCACAGTTGTTACTGACACTGTGTGAGTAGAGGCTTTGTCCGGTCATCCCTTTCTGCACAGCACGAAGCTTTGCTTGTTGCAGTGAGTGACTGATATGCACTGATATCGTGAATTTATTCATAATACAAAAAGAGATGACAGCTAATTGGAGAAATCTGTTGCTGGTTTGTCATTTACTGATCAAACTGTCCTTATTGGGATGGTCTGTAGAGATCTCTGTAATGTGACCTCTGTTTATCAAAATATAAAATGGTCCTATTACATTCATCTAACTGGAACAAGAATGGCAAATGAACTTGTGCAAGACCGAATTAAAAGATTGAGGCTGTTGCTCTGATCCTAATTCACTTTATTTGGATCTGATTAATGTTTCCAGAAGTATCCACTAAAGTCTGGGGTGCTCAGCTAGCAGTTAGCAGTCAGCAGGTGTTATTTGGCAGGTTTTCAAAAGTAGGGAGCATTTATTCTTCCTGTTAATTTGCTGGATTTTTTTTAATGTAATCCTCTTCTGAAGCTCTGGATCTTTCAATATATTTTAAGAACTGAGGGTCTCAAATCGTTTAGGTGATTGTAGAAATCATGTTCTTAATCTTTACATCTTCATCCTTATTACGTACAAATTGATATAATGCTTTCCTAACTCAAAGGAATGATGAGGTTAATGTAATTCAAGATGGTAAATTCTTGATATCTTCAGATAGAAAGAGCACAAAACCAACTCTTTATTCTCTGTTTTTTTCATTTTTCTTCTGTATATTTTATTGCGTGTGTACTTTCAAACTGATACTAGTTCTCTGGCTTGGGCCTGATCCTCTTCTGAGAATTAAATCATTTAGTACAACAAAATGAGCTCAGTAATGCACTCTATTCTTTAATGGAAGGCTACTATACTTTGATCACCAATACATCATCATACATTACAATGCTCCATATCTGATTTTCCTTTCATTTATAGTGGCAAAAGTCAGGAATGACTTCAATGAGGTCTGTGGAATTAAACTGGTGAAAGTGAACATATTCAGGCTTTCCTTCTATTCAGACCTCCTTAGTCTGACTTGTAAATTGACAACCTTTTTACAATAGAAGCCATTTAGGAGTAAATTTCCAATGCACTATATGATCATTAGATGGGTATGTAATTCATGTGTACCATTTTGAAAATGCCAGTGCCCCTTTGAAAGGGTATGAAGGAAAAATGGTTACTTTTATAATGTTACTTAAAAGGCTTCTGTTTATCAAAACCTCATTGTGTCATGAAGGTAGTGTTCATGCTTACTGCAGAAAAAGCACACTTGTCTTTGTGACTGATCTACTGAGTAACTCTTGAATAATGGAAACTTATTTTGTACGAATAAGAGGGATATATAATCCTCTCCCTGCCCCTTGAAAAAACTAGAAAATTTGGCTCTTCTATTCCTCAATTTAATCTTAATCTTCAGAGCACTAAAAGTCTCCAGTGGGGCCAATGGCAAGTCTCCAGTGGGGCCAATGGCTGAACTAAGCTACTGAATATTGCCTGCAGAAATTTATTACAAGATTGAATATAAAGTATTGTCTCTGTGCTGTTTTAACCTGCCATGTACCGTTTACACAGAAATTTGGTGTTGGACGATGGAGGCTCTCACTTCTGCCTCCACAGAGTGTTTTCATTTTGGGTGCAACTAAATAGTAAGTGGTGTGCTCCCTTTTGCCTTTTTCCTTCTTTTGAAACAAAAATAGTCTGGCTGCAGAAGTGACTGCAGAAGTGTTTAGCAGTGCAGCTCCAGTGTTGCAGATTTTCAAACACAAATATAATTGCTGTAGTTGTTAACAGAATTCATTTCATTACATGGAATTGTATTCCGTAGGCAATGTCTCAGGGACTTTTGTGCCCAAATGGGGGTCTCAATAAAGCAAGTTCTGGCTGGTCGATGTGCTGTTCTCAGTACTGTCCCTCACAGGTATCTCTGATGCACTGAACTATCAAAATGGAAAAGCATTTAAAATATACCTTAATTTTATATTCTTGGCACTCAGAGGCCTCTAGGTCTGTTAGCTAAACATATGCAATAAATTATAAAACAAATCAAAAAGCCCATGGAAGGCACGAGAAAAAAATCCTGAAAAGATATAACTACCACCACCTTCCAACATGTACACACACCTGCCCTATATACATCTTCTTAGAGATGCTCAGATATGCAAGTACAAACCCTCACAAAAATGAGAGTCCTGAAATATCCTGAAGGATGCCAGAAGTCAAAGCTGTAGTCTGTGCCCATGTGCAGATGCAGTAAAAGGGACTAGGAAGGAGGAGACAAGTAATTTCTCTTTATTGTAGCATACTATCAGAATATTGTATTAGCAGACAGCTACTATTGAAGTCTTGATCACAGAAGAGGCTGTTTATGCTGTCAATTTGAATAACTATTTGTTTCTGTCTTAATTTTGTCCCCCTGATTGTCTACATGGCATTTATATTAGATTGCTCCTGGGATCCTGTCTGGATCAACCAGATCTTGCTCTAGATAAAATCTAGGAAAGGATTGGTGGTTTACATTGATCTAGGGACTGAGTCCAAAGGGAGTATGGACTGCACCAAATCTTGCTCCCTTCATTCTAGTCTCCCAACATTCTCCCAACACTCCTGAAACCATCTCATATGCTTACTTCATCAGGGTTTTTTACAGCAGTCACTGGTACCATCATGCTGTCAAAGCTTAAGCACATTGGATTGCAAGAAAGTCCTCTCGTTCTGTGGTTATGGCATGTGGAAATATTAATTATTAAGGGATCCCAGGACAAAATGAGGTCCATAGAGGGCCAGAAGAAGAGTTGGACCTTTGTCCTTTGTAATCAAGGGGAGAGAGTATTTACAACTGCACTAATCTCCCTAACTATCTGGAAAGATGGCTTTCTCAAGCTGAGAGGTTGGAGCACAACCCTACATGTAAGTAAAAATAAATGAAGGCAGCCTGGAAAAAGGCTAGATCTGCATCGTGACTGCTCCATTCCTTGTCTGCATACAGCTTTTCATCTGACAATTGGCAGCAAGTGTTGACTTTTCTCCTTGTGGTTTTCTCCTTCAGGTTGTATGGGTTGGGTTTCTGAACAGGTAGCTCATGAGGGGCTAAGTGAAAGTTATTCCTTTTCTCCCAGATCTTAGGTCTGTTTGTGAAAGCCAAGTTGTGCAAAGAGATAGCGGAGCCTCTAGAGCAGCCCATCAGGAGCTCACAGCAGCTGAAACCATTCTAGCTCAGAGGCATTTGATTTCCTTTTAGAAATCTGGAGACTCCTCTTTGAAATTAGCTAGTGTTTTGCTCTGCCTTTAGCCACTATGGTTCCACTGACAAAACCTTAGCAAACCACCAGCAGAGCAGAACAAAATGAAGGGAATATAATGACAAAAACAAACAAAAAGCCCACAGTATTCTGCCTGTGCTCTGAAGTGCAGATCCCTTTAGCTCAGTGCCCTAGAGAGGATAGTCAGGTGTATTAATAAGTATTCCATAATAATGGTAAATGAGTAGGCCCTCACTAGAAAGACACGTTTCATAGTGACTGTGAGATAGTATTTGATTTACAAAATGTTGACCAATGTGTTTATTTGATAATTTCTTCCCTGATTTGTTGAAATAGAGCTTTAAGGCACACCTTGTGGAGGACTAAGTAAAAACAGGGAAGTTGAAATTTATTCCTTGTGCAGGTAGAAGAGAAAGTGTCTGCAAATCAAATGTGAACAAGAAAACCCACATTCCCGAGTTTGTTTTACATGGTTGTAGGAAAATAACTGCTTTCAGTTTTGTAAGATTGACCTGAAATGTAGAGCTGTTTATATGGGGTTTTTTTTGATATTTTGTTGAAGCTTTGCTTTATCTTTTATGGCCACTAGCAAAAAGACTCCTCGCTTCAAAAAATAAATTTGATCTTCTTTCCTTGTAGATACTCTTCTACCTTTGCAATTTTTTTTTTTCAGATACTGGAACTGAAAGTCAAAAAGCTCAGAAACTGCAGATCCTTTCATTTCACTGAGAAGATCTGTCCAAGTCATTGGTAAGAGTCAGGATTATACAGAGAACTCTGCTTTGCTTTTCATTTAACTTTTTCTAATAAATGCCTTTCTGCTATGTTGTGTCTCAGGTCACTTTAGAAATGGATTTAATTTTTGTAGCAAAGGGTAGATAAGATCAATTTCTCCCTGATGAATGGAATTATGAGTTCTGGTGTATGGAAAATGAAGGGTTTTTTTTTTTAAAAAAAAAAACAGTTTAATGCAGTTTTTATTCTGACAACCAGGGTTTGCTTTCTTTTCCCATCTCACCAAACATAGCTTGAATGTATTTATGGTTAAAAGCGCAAGGGATGGGAAAGAACCAGTTGGTAACCCTCTTTCATAGTGTTCAATTTTTAATATCAAATGGAAAATAAATTTGCTGGTTGTAACAATATTTTAGAGCAGTTTCAATGGAGAACAATCAGATTAGAAAATATATGGCCTAAATAATGTCACAGCCCACTACTATTTTATTGTTAGTATTTTTTTTTCCTTTAGATTCCTTTAGTGTGGTATTTTCTCAAAAGGGGCAGTTTCCTAGGTAAAATACTGCTAATCTGCCGGATACCTGATAGTAGGTGTATGTATTTTTTCTTTTCTCAACCACATACTGAAAAAGTATATATTCTGAAAGTATATATATATATATATACTGAAAGTATATATACTGAAAAAGTATAAATACTGAGGTATTACATTTCCAAAATGGTGCCACTCAGTCTTAAGGGAACCATGCTTAACCAGCATTGAGGTCTTATTCTATCTTATGAGTATGTTTCTATTCAAATAGTTTCCGCTCAGGCTGGCTGATTGTACTGCTGTCGTACTGGCTTCCCACAAGCTGGCAGGATTTCTCAGTTTAGTCGCTTTGATGCTGGATGTGTCAGAGCTCCTGTACACGTGCACAGCAGCTGATCTGCAGGTTGCACAGTCACCCTGACGTGGCCTGGACCCATCACACCTGCTCTGCATGTACAACAGATCTCTGTGTGTGTGTGTGTGTGTGTGTGTGTGTGTGCAAATCATTACTAGGGGTGGTCAAGCCTTTGTTTTTCTATGGAATTTCCACCATCTAAACTGGGGGACATTTGTGTTCAGAATAACCTGAGTGAAGGAATTAAGTTCTTATGTTCTTAAGTGCACACATTTTAGACAAATTCTCTTCTACGATATTCTTAAATATAATAAAACATTTTGAAGGAGTATATTAGTACTGTACAGGATGTACCAGTTGAAGTCATGGTTGCTGTACTTTGTAGGAGTGTTGCAGCTACCTTAGTGATGAGAAACCTCTGTGCAATAAAAGTCTTTGAAGTACAATTAGGCTGAAAGTATAGATTCCATGTCCAGATTTCACTCCTGGTAAAGTATGCAGGGTTGATAGTCAAGGCCTCTGGTTGATTAATTTTGTTAGAAACAGGAATCAGCTGAATTACTTGAATATACCTTTCTGTTTGTATTTCAGACCACATTAATGTATCTATACTAGTGACTAAATTTCCCACTGCAGACAAGTCCCTAAGTTATACCTTTTTTTAATGGGATACATTCATTAGTGCCTTAGCTGATATTACTCATAAACCAACCCTTACGCTACCAGGTTTAATCATAGTTTCGAGGCAGAAGCTTATTAGTGCAAGGTCATTCTTAACTTTTTTATTTCGTATTTTCCCTCAGAGAAAGTGAGCTATGTCTCCAGAAAAATCACTTGCCTCCTGCCTAGCATATCAACATCCACAGACTTGCTGCAAGCATAGATGTAATGCCTCTTGGTCAAACTTCATGTTGCACCCAAACAGAGAGCTTACATTAAAAGAAAGATAATGAGATCAAGTCTTGAAACTTGTATGTGGCATTTTATAAACTGTTTAAAGAATTAATGATAAAACTTCTGTTTAAAAAGTGAACTGTTTCTTAAAAATAATAAATCTCTTAATGTGAATTTAGTGCTTTGAAATGCTGGATTGATAACTTTGAAGATCAAAGTTTTACCCTTGACTGAGCTACTTAAACAGCCATGGTCTCGGTGCACCCCACAGTCCCCACTCAGTGTTGGGGAAGTGCTATGATTCATATTACTGCTGGTAAGAAAAAGATCTGCAAAAAAACAGGAGTGCCTTATTTATGCTCACATTGAAAACCCTTGTTGAAGTGTGTGCGAACAGATTTGAGACCAAGTGTCTGATCACCTTGGATACATTGCAAGTTGGAACTATAGCCCATCTCCTACAAAAGAGGTGGGATGTCTCAACCCTGGTCAAAAATGCTGTGGTATTTCCAGCTTGTGTTAAGCCCATGGCCTTTTAGTAGAGAAACAATGAAAAACAGAATCAAGACAAAGAGTATTTTGAGTTAGTTGTTACAAGTGTGTTGAAAACTGGACCGTGATCTGTCAATAAAATAACATTATAGTGGATAATAGCAAAATCTTTTTTTGCAATTCTCTCCAATGTTGACTATTGGTTTTTATTGGGAGTGCAGTTCTAATTGTACTTTCCATAGCTTGATTCACTGGCAAAAATTTCTGCTGCTCCAGTGTTCTCAAAACCTGCCACAGAAATGTCTTAGATCAAAACAAACCAACAGAAACATGTCAATGTCCTTAGAATTACCATTTTACCTTGTTCTCCTGTCTGCCTTTCCAGGTTCCTCATCAGCATATGCTCTGGGTTTCTGGACTTTTTAGCCCCTTAGCAACTCACTGGATAAGGCACTAAGGAGCCAATATTTCCAAACCTGCATGTTCATTGCTTCCTGGTCCTTTCCTCCTGCAGCATCTTGCAGAATTTAAGAAGAATCCAGATTCAGAATCTGCATGACAAATCAAAGTTTTCTGCATGATAGCAATTGTAGTTCTTTGATCTGAAGTACAGCTATTGCTTTGTTCATTTATATCAGTAGGAAAAAAATCAGCGTATTTTCTTTCCTGTTTTGTACTTTGTCCTACCCCCATTAAAATAATTATAAAAACTATTTTTAAAAAATTATCAAGAATTAATGTATCACAGTTATGGCCATGTAAATTAAAGAAGTCTCAACTAATAATGTGAATCACATAATTTAAAATAAATAAAGTGATATAGACAGAGAAGCAGTCAACCATATGGTTTCACCATATGCTGAAGCATACTTACTGTCCCATATATCCTGTATTCTTTGTGAAAACCATGTATACATATTCACTGAGAAAAAAATACGTGAAAGAACTTCAAAGCTGATAAATCAAGTGCTCTGTATTTAGATTATACAAAAATTAATGCAATCATTATTTTTCTATTATAAGGCTATCTTGAAGATACAGTCTTTATGGCTTTGATCACAGTACTCTTGTGGAAGCTGTCCCTCATTTGGTGGAGATGGTGTATGGTAGTCACTGAATGAGCAGGAATAGCCACAAGAACGCACTGATCCATACCCTATTGATTGGTTTTATTTACCATCTCATCTTTTTTTTTTTTCAGTGAATATGTAGTTCTAGGTTGCCTAGTGTATGTATCTCATATCCTTCTGATGAATTAAGGGGATCATGCATTTTCACAAACAGGCCACTCACTGTCAGAGCTTTAAGGTCGGGATCAACTTTTCCTGTTTTATTGGCAGAAAGGAAAAGGAGAAGTACTAGAAAGGTGTACACATACCGTTAGGACTGGTCAAAAACTACGGAACATTTTTCCTTTGAAAGTTTTTTTTTCTGGGAAATAAATACTAATCACATTTCCTTTTACTACAGAAAAATTCTTTCAATTCTGAAATAAACTTAAATAATCTGTGAGGCCATTTTCTCTATGAAAAGTGTAGGCACTCTGTCCCACCTTCCGTGAAAATATATTCCAGAGGAGCAAAATACCCCAAAGGATGGTAAATCCTTCTTTAAATGGTTCTGTAGAGAGAGCGTGCCATAGAAAGCTCGGTCTTGTGAGACATTTTTGGAGTGTGTGGCCCATTTGGAATCACCTGCCAGCGTGAGTATAGCAGAGTATACACCCCACAAATGGGCAGAGTCTCGAGCTCCGCAGGACATGGGCAGTACCACCACTCCTGCAGGCAACATCAGCATCAGCCTCCATCTTTGGGGGAAAAAGCTGCTTATCTGTCACATTGATCTTGGAAGGTGACCAAACTCAACCGTTCTCTGTGATTGCAATATGGGTAGTGACTGCGGCACAGTTATATCTTACTTGACTTTAGAAGCTTTCTATCAGATAAGTGATACTCTTCTGGTACCTTTACCAGATTGCTTTCTTATCATAATTCATGGAGGCAGGACTGAGCAAGTCTTTTCAGTTAAAAAGTAGATACACTTTTTGTCAGTGGAAAAAAAATAGAAGTGTGGGAATAATCAGAATTTTGTTGCATCTTGGAACAAACAGAACGGAATCAGAGTCTGAACAGATGAATTATGTTTTTATGTTCACATTTTCTGTATATTCATAACAATATAGAAGGCTTCACATCAACATTTTGAAATCTTTTTGACAAACTGATTCAAGTTTTTCATCAAAATTGGCTTTTGTTTGGATTTTTCATCCATACTTCAATTAGCAGTTGCACCCAGCACTTTAAGCATATGATATGATGATGTCTTCAGTGTATACATGTAATTTAAATGTTTCAAATTATTGCTGCTACTTCTACCACAAGTGTTATTTCACATCTGGGGATTTCAGGAGCTAATTTTATGATCACTTACATTACCTTTAAAATGTTTTTATATATATATATATTTTTCTAACATGTATTTTTTTATTTTTAGAAATACAGAAAACAGCTAAGATTATATCAATAATGAAGACACTGAAGTCTTAGGCTGAAACCTATCTTTCAAAGAGGAGTAGGTCAAAAGAGTTAATGGCTAATGTGTGACTTAAAGCTAAATTTGAGGAGAGAATATGGTGTGATGCTGCTCTTATTTTCTGTTTTTTTCTTTCTCCTTTTTTTTTTCTTGTCTTGCCTTGTGCAGCAATTGAAAATTGTTTACTGGGAAAACAGGCTGGAAAGAAAATAAACCAAGAGGTGACATATCCAAATTGATAACTGTACTTTGCTTAATATTAACGTGTATAGGGCAGTGGTTTCTTAAAAAAAAAAAAAAAGTGATAAAGTGATCCATATGCAATTTATACTGGATTGTAAGCACAAAAATGTAGGATTTTTTCCCAGTTTGTCCCTATTATGATAAATAAAATGGCCAATACTGCTTCTGCCTCTAACAGTGTTAATATGAAGGGAATATAGTGAACTAGAAAATAGAGACTGTTCCAAGCGGTGAAGACCAGGCCCCCGTGTAACACAGACAGAAAATAGGGAAGTTTGTTGTGTCCCTTTGAAGGGAAGTTGGTCACAATGAGAGATACAGTGCTCAATTTTGGGCTCTTTGTGCTGGCTCAGCTGCTGGAAAGGAGCCACAGGGTTAGATTGATCACCCCATGTGGAATACACCTAGCAAGAAGGATGCAGCAGATGTTTGGCACAGTGACCCCACACTATTCCCTTGATTGGGATGGAGGGAGGAGGCAGAGCACTCCACTGTTCAAACTGATCAGAAGTCGTTCAAAGACACAGTAAATTAGAGAAGCTTTTCTGAGGTGTACTAATTTGTACTGGAATTGGGAAAGACATGAACCTAGAGTCCAGGATGTGTTAAAAGGGACTCTCAGCTCCTTCCTTCTTATTCCTAGGTTGTACCTCATGACAACTGAAACTATTAGAGGAGTCATCATAGCTAAACCATTTTATTGCTATGAGACATTGTAAGGCAAGGACAACCATGACTGTCCAAGTTCGGAGGACTTCAACCACATTATGCTCTCCAGCTCTCCTGTGGAGCTATAGATCATTTCCTCTGCCAGAGCAATCTTTTCTGTGAAATGAAGATGATTACCTATCTCTGTAGTGCGTTTTAAGAGCTGTGGTTGGAAAGGACTATAGGAGATATATACATTATATTTTTTTCTCTGTGTCAGTCCCTGCCCAAGTTTTGCTTTGTAGAATTCAAGCATCTCCTTGTCTTTCAAAGAGGAACACAGCTGAGGGGAAGGAGGTTGATTTTGCAACAAACTCATTTTGCGACTTTCAGATTTTTATCTCATTGTGCTATTTATTTAGTTTATAAACTTCCTGGGGGCAGTGATCGTCTCTTAGTATGTATAGCTAGCCTACCACAGAGAAGCTCTGATATCATTTAGGGCCTCTATGTACTGTTATAAAATATCCATTAAATAATTAGGTTATGGAAGATGGTGCCAAATGGTCTTGTCTCCTTAGACTTCAAAAAAAAAAAAATTCTTAGGGCAGAAATAAATAAAAAGAAAAAGTAGTCTCAGATGTCTGAAAAGGTTTTTGCTTTTGTGTGGAAGGCTGCACGCAGAACTTTGGAAAGAGACCTCACCAGGTAACAGGAAGCTTAGTTCCTAGTCTTGTTCTTTACTCCCAGTCTTGTTCCTACCTCAGATGAATACTTACAGCAGAATGGCTTCTGGAGGGTTGTTGAGTATTGGAGATTTCTCTGATCCTATTAAAAGGAATCCTGTAAATCAGCAGAATGGTTGTCTTGTGTGCTGTTTAGTCATTCTGTTGCAGAATTAGCACATACCCACATTCTTCCCACTTCTCTGGGGAACTACTTTGCAGAATCTTGGGATATCCAATACTGCATTATGTTGAGCTGTAATGGGATCAGAAGAAAGGCCATACATTTGGTTTGATGTCTACATGCATCTGCATTTCAATTTATAAAACAATATACATTCTGGCTTGGCAAAGAGAAGACAAGGGATAATGCTGAGGATAAATAATTATTTTCTTTCAAAGAGAACCATACCCAAATTCTAGGAATCTAATGTTCCTTGACTATGGAAAGCTCAGAATTATTAAGGACTTTTTATGTCTTATAGTGGTATATTACTAAAGCAGAAAATTCAATACAGTTCTCTTTAAAATCAAGTCCAGATTCACTCAAAAGATTTTCAAGCCTTCTGATATATTCTGAGTTTCCAACAAAAATGGCCAGTAGTCATATTTGTATGCTTCATATATTTATGTGAAATAATTGCTGAACTCCATTGCTGAGCTTTGTCCACAGGGGACTAAAACCACCAAACTTTATTTCAGGTGTGATCTCTGCTAGGTAAAACTAGAGGAACTGGTAAGTGCCAGTTAGTCTGACACAGAAAATTGCCTGAGAATCAGATCCCTTTTAGAAACAAAACAAAGAAAAAAATAAGTCCAGCTTGATTTAGGGGAAATTTTGACTGTTTTAGTCAAATTAGTCAAAGATCAAAAAGAGGGAAATATGATGATAGTATAAAATGCTGGGTTAAAAAAAATGCTTCAACATCCAGATCTGCCTGTTTTTCTGCTTTCGCTCTTCCTCCCTCCCCTACAGGAAATTTGCCCTCTCCCTTACAAGCTTTTTTTTTTTTTTTTTTGGTGGTTGCAATAAGACAACTCCAATGAAAGTGGTTGTCATGAGATAATCACACCTCTGGGGGATTATAGGCATCTGGCTATGATTCATAAAATCCCCCAGGATTGATCCCCCCTCTCCCCCCTCCTTAAAGATAACCACACCTCCTGCTGTGTTTTATGACTTGAAAAATGCAGTCTTTGTGATTATTATGTACGGATATTATTTACATTGAGCTATTTTGTTTCATTGTATTGTGCATTAAAAAAAAATCAAATGGATTTAACTCTCATTTTTAAAGGAGTTCTCGCTGCCAAGAAAACCCAAGTGGCTGATGACTACTTCAAAATATTTCCTGAGCATCCATCCCAGGTTGTTCTCCCTTCACCAACACAAATTAATGAGGCTTGCTGACTTCTTTCTTTTCCTCTTCCCATCCCTTCCCTTTCCTTCTCTTCCTTTTTTTCCTTCCCTTCTATTCCTTTCCTTTCCTTTCTGTCTCCCCACATTTTCCTTTTTTCCTTTCCCTTTCCTTCTTTCTTGCTTTCTTCTTTCTCTCCCTTCTCTTGTTTGATATCTCTCTTGGATACATGTTCTGGTGTACAATAACATTATTGAAACATATTATAAGCACTTCCTTCTTTGATACATTTTTGATTGCAGCTGTACAACACCTTAACACTGAAATTGCTTGGCTTATCCTAAATACACTCATAAACCCTGCCAATAAGCTCCAGCGTATCTGCTGCCAGCTGTGTGTACACATCAAATCTTAAAATAATGTGAACAACAGCTCATTCTGCCCATATTTTCTCTCCTTTTCTATCAGTTGTGAGAGTTAGAAATTAAAAATGCCTGTTTTCTCCAGTTAGTGTGTTTGTAGATTTTAAGAATTGCTATGACCAAAGATATGATCACTCTGACTACTTCAAACCAGCAAAGGTAGTGGCATCTGTAGCAGGAACGGCTGAAGGCTTGGATAGTTTGTGCATATATTTCTCTGAAATTTGTGCATATATTTCTCTGAATTTAACTCTGGATCTTGACATTTAGATTTATGAAAGTGTTAACATCTCCAGAAAGGTTTAACTACACTAACACTAGGCGCATTCAGTATTTTCCTATTCTTATCATCTGGCCTGGATTTAATTCTTTTTAACACACACTATTAAAAACAAGAACCTATTTGCCACAAAAATTAAGTTGAACATAATATATATATATATATATACACACATACAAATAAGCATATATATATAAAAAAATTTAGACTGAAACAACAATGAAGAAATAAAAGGCATGGGAGAGACTCAAAGTACAGCATTAATATAATGCAGTTAGTACACTGTAAATACTTTACTTCTTCTAAAATTCCCTAACAAGGTGAGTGAAACTGTTCTAAGAACACTATTATCAAGAGACACCTTTGAACTAATCTATCCTGAAGAATAACCCCCAGAAAGATAAGGTGAGGAGGAAGGGAAGGAAAAAAAAAAAAAACAAGGAAAAAAAAAAAAACTTTCATATGTTTGTTGGCCACACAGCACAGCTCCGACTTCTGAACATTTTTCCCCAATTATTTTTGTAAAGTATTGATCGCAATTTAATTTTGCAGTCCCAACATGAGAGGCGCTTCACGCTGAAATGTCTCACAGGAGATTGTAATCAGGGTCTAGCCTGAAGGTGAAGCACTAGTACATAGGTTTTACTCTATTCCTCCACTCTTCATCAGTTCTGGGATTGGAGCAGAGGGCATTCTCAGGCAGATTAATTTTTGACGATGGGATCGATGGAAGATGTTTTTTCCTCCTGACATTGAGTCCTCTAATTTGCTGTTTATCTTTGGCTTATTGAGTTTCGAGCATTGTTAAATCATACCTTTCAGCTGTTTAATTTCAGATGTGAATTTTGCATTCCCCTCTTGTACTTTGGCATAACTCTTTTACCTAAAATGAGCAGGGTGATGGGCCTTTTTTTGACACCAGGTTACTGCTTTCGAGTCTGTTAAGTACTCCAAGGTAATGTTATAGTACTTTCTAGCCTTTTTTCTTTGCTTGTGGCCATAGATCAGATCATCTCTAGGGAAATCATTACTTGCCATCATTATTATCCCTAGCACCTTCATCTATTCTCCCTTGTTTCCTGACTCCATTGCTTGATGAAGTGCCTACTTGTGAGGACACCTTTAACTCAGGTCTAATAATTAACCCCTCCACTGCCCAAGCTGGTTCATTTTTTGTTCCCTTCCTCAGTAAGTTGTGATCTATGAGTTTAGCTTTTGGAGTAGCTCATAACAACAGCTCTCTGGACTTGCCTTTAAAGCTGATTTCTCAGTTGTTTTTTTTTCTTCCATGTTTCTGTTTTAAAAGAGAAGTTGATACTTTGCCAATTATATTGCTAATCATAAACAAAATGCTTTTACACAAAGGAAAATTGACCTTATTTAACCGTCACTAAAACGTAACACATAAATGCTTTACATTTTGCAGATAATCTTCTAACCTTGGCATAAATCTGAACAATCTACAAAATATCTTTGCTATTATAAATTTGTACTGACTCAACAGATCTGCTTGTAATTATAAATATTCTAATACTATGGTGACCAGCAAAAGGAGGTCAGACACAATAAAAAATAGTCTTTTCATGGAAAGACGCTAAACCATTATACATCACAGTGACTTTGAATGGGCCATTTATAATAATCAAGTTCCTTTCATTTTATATTGTTGTTTTCAGGGCCAGACAAGGTTAGCTTGTGTGCTGTTTGGAGGTTCGGGAGGCAATATAAGGAGTCTCTTCCTCCTGCTCAGAAGTTCAGCACGATCTGTCTTCTCATTCCTTCCACACAGGCACAGATTGTCCATCTCATTGACAGCACTCCAGTGAAGTCCCACGGGACGGACTCATTCCAAGGGCTGAGATGGGGCAGTTCTCCCAAGCAAAGGGTGCAACCCTTCATTCCTGGTCTGTTGGACTGACTGTCCTTCGTAGCAGAGACACTACCTAGAACTGCTGCCTGATCTGCTACCAGTGGCAGCCACAGCCCTGGTGTCCTCCACAGATTCAGCACATCCTCAGCTCCTGGAGAGCCAGGGAGAGGGAATGGGTTAGATCGTGGACAAATTAAACCAATGGGGACTATTGTTATATAATATATACAAAGAAGGTACATGTATAAAGACAGTATGCACATACATGCATGTCTATGAGTACATATACATACACATGCTACACATTCCTAATGGATTCCTGTACTCTTACAAGAATGTCCTCTGTTTTGTTCATGCTTGCTATTTCCTCCTGGACACTTTTAGCCACATCATTGCTTCCAAAAGTTCCCATCTTTGGGTAAAAAGTCTTTCCATTGGAGCCTCCATTCAAAGGTAAAGAACTCAGCTCATGTTGCCCAAATTTTGAGTTGAAAATATTTCAGCCAACTGGTATGGGAAAAAGATTTAAATACACTTTGACATTTCCTCACCTCAGGGCACTTAAAAATTTAACACCAATCGTTGACAGAGGCATTGCATTTTCCATACAATGATAATGCAGTTGCAATGGAAAACAAAAATGTTAATTTTGTTGATAAAAATGTTAATTTCATTTAAAATTTCATAAATCTAATATTAAATCTAATTGAAAAGTTTTTAAATTGTAAAATTGTTAATTTTCACAGCATCTTTTGATATAAATATTAACATATTTATACATATTAATATAAATACATATTTATACGCCTTATAGATGGACTATGAATAAAATGCAGGAGTATAAAACATTCTATAGGGGATGAAGTCTTTTAGGGCAAGACTTCATCAACATTTTTCTTTTAAACAGAACATTTTATATGGAAATTAGCATATCAAGGCTTAAAACAAGAAGATATGAAAATATCACAGCACTAGCCAGCCTTTGAGGCGTCTGGAAAAGGCCTAAAATGAGGAATATAGCATCTCCCTTTTGACTCCCTATCTATTCTTATAGTTTCACGGGCGTGCACAAAAATTTAGCAAGAGAAATGTCTTTTGGCCAGGCCACCTGCATGCACATCTCTCCTGGCTCCTTTCTGCTAGCAGTGCCTCAGCTCCTCCACCACAGTGCCAGGAAAGCAGCTGTAATTGATGGCTGTAGGTGTAAATGCTTTATCCCTTACCCTGAGGGACCTGAGCGGGGTCCTGATTAAAGATAGTTAGAGATCTCTTATGGCTACAAATATGTGGCATGGTAATTACAATGACTTTTTGTTCCACCACCCTGGAGGACTGACCTACTGCTAGCAACAAACTCAGGTATTTTTTCCTTAAGTTCTGTCTTTTATTTCTTTCCAGAGTTCACTTTGATAGTTATTTTAAAAATCTGCCAAACTTTATTTAAAGCAAAATACTTTATGACTTTCTTTGGATTCCTTGTGACCTACAGCATGAGAAAGCCTGCTGTAAAAGAGCCAATAGGAGCTCGTAAGGGGAGACTACTAGGTAGGTGGGAAAGCTGATCAAGTATGGCAGCTTTGTTTATTCCAATTTACGTCAGTCACGTGATTTTATACCTAAATTTTTATGCTATCAAACCTGTGAAACACCAGTTAATGTTACTACTCTCAAGAAACATGTAGATGAGGCACTTAGGGTGATGGGTTTATGGTTGGACTTGATGATCTTGAAGGTCTTTTCCAACCGTAATAATTCCATGATTCTACTCACATGTTAAACTCAATTATGATTTTATATACCTTGCTGCTTGGTGGCCTAAATTAACCTTTTGATGATAGCCACAATAAGAGTTGGTTATTAGATTATAAAGCAAATTCAAATGTTCATATCCTCTCAGATGCTGTGTCTGTTCTCTCTGAAAAAGAAAGATGTGCAAGTTCCATAAAAGTGTTATCTATTAATCAAGCACATTCAAACATAGTCTTCTTTGAAGATACGCATAAAGGGCAGAGTTGTTTCTGCAGGAAGATTTTTTTATTCTCCAGCAGCAAGACGCTACTCTCCAGATCTGTAGCAATTGTTTTCTGGTACTAGGCCATTACTTACTTTCCTAGAGGGCACATCTCTTCAGAGGGTCTACTGTCCAATGTAATAATCTAATACCAATGTAATAATCCCTGTTTAAGACCTTTGCAGCATGACCTGCTGTCTTTAAAACTCCTTGGAAACTTTTTTTTCTCTGACTTGGCAAAAAGTTTAAGTTTAATTAAGGAAATGTAAATGGCAATGTCTTCTGAGTCTTCAATAACAACATAACAGATTGTAACATGGGGAAGTCAAGAGGCGAAGATACACTCAGCCCCTCTAGCAAAGGAAAAACAATCTAAAAACATGATCTTTTTGGCATTAAAAAAAAAAACTTTCTATAGCATAACATACAAAATCCCAAATCAATAATGCAGAGGTATTGCTTAAAAGATGTACTGCAAGATGTTCCATTTAAAAAAGCTCTTAACTGGCTCCAGAGGGGGAGAGCCATCCCCCATCCTCTTCAGCTGGAACAATTCTGACCAAGAGGTGAGGTCTCATATATGATAGTGAGGCAGAGATGGAAAAAATAAGGAGTGCAAAGGGGATTTCAAGGTTGAAACATCTCTACAACAGATTCCTTTGAGGCGGGGATAAAACAATCATCAGGAACTTTTGTATGACATGGATTTTTGACAGAATGGAGAGCAGAAGCTGTTTCACTAATGGACTAAAGATTTGCTATGAAAATAATTATTGTAAATGATCCCAGGATTGGAAAATTTTTCTTTAGTGATAGATGCAAGATGATCATGTATAACTCAGGGACATCCTGTGAAATGAGATTTTTGAGAGTTAGATTTTTATGAATATTGACTTATGTGATTTTGAAGAAACTATTTTTCCTCTTCAGTGATGATTCCTCTCTCACCTTTTCTTGATATTCATTCTTCCTTCTCTTTGTGCCTTAAACTTTTCTTAAGGGTGCCTTAACACAAAGAAGGCCCAGTTTTGTGTGAGTGCTCTGCATATGCAAATTCCCCTACTACTAGTATAGACTAGTAATATTAAATTTTATTAGTAGGAATTCAACCCTGTAGTATAAAATAGAAATATTAAAGCTGAAGAAAAATTGTAAAACTTTAGTTAATTTAGTTGGAGATGAGGTAATTTGTACAAGATTTATTTTTCTATCAGGGAATTATAAGACTCAACTGAAAAGTCTAAGTTTTTAAGTATGAAAATTATGACCATTAAGTCTCTGATTTGAAAATGTGTCAGCCCAAAGCAGGGAATGATCTTGATATGTTCTGAGGGTTACTGCCTTAGGGTCCTTTGGAACAAGCAGATCTATGGGGCACAACAGTGGAAACAGCAAGCAATTGCAGGTGTAAATATGCCTGAGGCTAGTCTAACTTCCACTAAAATAAAAAGTTTATAGCACTAATGATTTCTGTCCCCTTATGTTTTGAACAGCTGCTGGCATTATCTAAGTGTTTTGACTACATACTGGCAGAATTGTGGGCTTATACTTTCCTAGGGCCGTCTGTTCCAAGATAGGCAGTGCAATAGAGAAAGGGGATAAAGCATCACAGGAAGCAGAGGGGGCAAACTAGGTTCAGGCTCTGTATGAATACCCAGAGGTCAAAAATGGGCCATTTGTTAATATCTGAATTTATGCCAGAACATCTATCTACCAACATTTTCCATTCTTGTGAAAGAAATCATGAGAAGCGCTTATGATAGTATGTGCCTATATGGGCTGGAAGAGTCAAAACTCTGTCTGAAAATCTGCAAGAAGTAAAGTAGGCCCTGAAAAATGAACACAGGTGGACGCGGAAGTGGATTTAACCCTTTTTCTCCCCACCCAGCATTACTGATGGGGCCAGATATCACAGCAGCAGGCAAGCACATGCCCATGCTTCGCCTCATTCATCCTGCAGTGCCTTGCTGTAAACCCACCTTAACTGATGGCTTAAGTTAATGTGCTGTCTTTGGTGTCCTGGGGGTATAGGACTGCAAGGCAAAGGCGGAGGAGATTGCTTGGGACAGCAAAAGTCTGGGGCTGATAGAGCAAGATCTGAAAGGGCTTGTTTGTCAATGTCCTTACTTCCACCAGCCTGCTTGTTAAGGCATAGGATGTTCTAAAACTACTAAAAGTCAAATTTCATATTTTTTTGCATTAATCTGGACTCAGTTTTTCTATGTGAGTTCTTGCTGTGTTTCTTTTCTGCCTGTAGAAACAGATTGTGTTGCAGTTTGCAGGTGTGTGTGGATTAGCAATATCCAATGGACTGGAGTGTAATTGGAGAGCAAAATATGTACACACAGGAGAGAAGCCTTGAGCAAGACTATTTTTCAGTGTCTTTAAGAGAGATCAGGGGCATGATAGCTTATCATGGTAAGTTTTCAGCTCTAAAAATCTACATTCTAATTTTGGCTGAGGTATTGAGTGAAAGTCAGTTTGCCATGGCTTAGGCTGGCTTCCAATTGAGTTATTCAGAGACCTTCTATATCACGCTGTATACTTTGACTCACTAAAAAGATTAGCCTGGGCTTTGGTAAGCAATTGATATAGAATGGCAGAGGGCTGCATCCTGCTATCCGTTATTTTTCCCAGAGGTAAAATGCTATCTATGCTGCTGTCACTAACAGCTCTTCTTTAGATTTTAGTGAGAATGGATCTGATTTATGAGAGTCTTGTGTATGATCAGAGATGTGCTCAAATCAAATCTCTCTAACTTAATTTTGGACTATCTCCTCTACAGAATTAGCTAACTAATTGTGAGCAATAACAAAAGGAAAAAATAAATGTCAAAATTCAGATCTCCCTGCTTGGGACTGGAAGAGGAGGAAGGAATTTTTTTTATTTATTTTTTTATTTCCAGGAAAACAGAAGAAGTTGCTTCTATAGGCAATGCTGAATATTGGACAGGACTAAATAATCCATCTGGGGAAGAAAAGAATAAGTGAGAGGACAGGGAAATGAGAAAGACTTACTATGCTGGCAACCGCACATGCTCCAACAGAGTCAAAATGTTTTTGCCCATGCTTTTTTGAGCTTAGTAGGTCTGACATGGAGAACGCCAAGGGCTCGTACACCTGCAATTCAGTTTGTTTTTCCTTTTTCCAGGGAGCATAGGAAAACACAGCAGTTGTAGGTTTTAAGTTATTGTCCTTTTAAATGACAGATATAACATTTTCTTCTGTGAATTTAGCCTTAAGGATCTTTTTCACTATCCTTTTCATACCCTTCAGATCTCATCTCATCTGCCTCTGTGTAATCAACCACTTAGTAATGTCTTGAGAAACAGGCAGGGATAACTGGCAAACATTTTGTAAAAGAACAGTTGTAAATATGAAAATGAATTGTATAGGTTTTAATTGTTTTGCTTGCCTCTCATTCTTTTGCCCCAGTATTAGTCCTTCTAGTTCCTTTGGGAAGAATTTCACCTGAGATGGCCATTCTGGGTTAGACCAAAGCTCTTGTGTAGCCAAGTGCCTGTCTTTGATGGGGACTATTAAAGGGTGGTTTGGAAACGTAACAAGAAAAAGGTAAGGCAGTGCTTGTCTAGTATTCAGCAATTAGTACTTTAGAGAATTCCTAAGCTAGAGTTTGTATATATTGTCATTTTCCTGTTTAGGCATTTTATATGCTTAGCTGGCTCTGTTGCAAAATCCCACAATTACTGCCCTCGCAAATCCTGTGAGATAGAAAAGTGGTATTATCTCCACATTATGGATTTTGAACCAAGGAGCACAGAGACTTGAAATGCCACCATCTAAAAATAGATTAGAGCTGTTACAGTTCATTAGCACAATAAAAACTTTGGAACAAATTGATACTCAGCCTGTCCTTAAAAACCCAACCTCTCTATAAACTTCCTATTACTACCCTACATGAGAAGACAAGGGTGACTACAACCCTGATTTTTTATGATAGTTCTGTGTTGCCTCGCTTTCCCTGTAAATGTCAGCAGTATGTTGCTGTATAGTGAGACCTCAATTACAAGAGCTCTGTCTAGAGGACTTTCAGACTCCAAAACCAGGTATACCCATTTAAAGAAGGAGAGTGTATGGGATGAAAATGAGAAATTTTCTTTCTCTTTCTTTCTTTCTTTCTTTCTTTCTTTCTTTCTTTCTTTCTTTCTTTCTTTCTTTCTTTCTTTCTTTCTGGGATCTGCAGACTGTGGAAAGCTTCACTAGCTCATGACTTTAATGACTCTATAACCTGATAATACTAAAATATGTAACTTGTGTATTAGATAAGCTTTACATAGACCAGAGATTATAAGGCAGCAGACATAAATTGACGGCAAGTGATCCTAGGAGATCTTGTTTATCATTTATCACTTGCCTTGCTGTCATAATTAGAGCTATTGGAAAGAGCTGATGGAAAGTTTTTAATGCTCTGTCCTATTTTCAGTGCTCCATCCTGCTAACTTAACACATCTTAACACTGGAGCCAAGCACTTGAAAGTTAGACATTGCGATTGTACACTGTGATAATCACTATTCTCGTGTCACAGTATGGAACTTTTTCTTTGCATCTTTCTGTTCATTTAGAAAATTCTGCTTAGGTCCTTTCTACGTCCTGGAAGTAATACCAAGACGCTACTGCTTTTGAGATGCTACAATATTACTGATAGTGGGGGCCATCAGTTTACTTTCAAGGGCTTGTCTCCAGATGTGCCTTCACTTAATGAGATGATGTTATTAAGCTTCACTTTGAAGGGGGGAGGTGTGTGACTTGTATCCTGCCTATTTCACAAGCTTACATCCCTATCTTTGTTTCAGCTTCGTAGCCTGGGAACCTTACCTCCAGGTAGATATTTCAGCTAGCCATGCAAAATTCAGCAGAGATTATTTTTTCTTTTTAGAGAAAATTTTTAAGCTGCTTTTTCCTTTGATCTTTTTTATCATCCATCTGTATAGAGGCAACACATGCTCCATATGAGATTCATAGGTTTACTGCCCCCTCAGTCTGAGAGAGTTCAAACTTCCATCCTGCAACACAGACATCTGCTCTCATGACCAGTGACTTGTGGGCTGTTCCTGTAGGTAGGGAGGAAGGGAATTCTCCTGCCTTTTTGTTGAAACTTTGCAATCTCATAAGAAATCGGAGCTCCACATAGTCACCAAGAAAGAGGACAAAACCTTTCATTTTTGGTGCCAGCGCTTGGGAGGAAAGAGTTCCAGCTTCCATTTCCTCTTCCAAAGACTGTTTCTATCTTTCATCATATGACTCTTTAATATTAAATGAATTGCCCATGTCTGCCAGCACTCAGTAATAATTTATATGAAGGGCTATAGGCTGGAAATTCATCAGTTTGCTTACGGCAACAAAGTTCAACAGTCTGTAGGCTGCCCTGACTTCAATTGGGTCATCCTCTGGTTGAAGAACTGCTATTTTACAGTGTGGTTTGGAGCCTCATAAGAAGTGAAAAGAATGAAAAGGCCTGATGTAATGCCTCCAAAACAAGTGGGATGAGATGCTAAAGTAGAAAGCATCCCTACTGCTACAGCTCAAGTGGTAAGTGATATTTCATCACTTACATGATGACTGAGAGGCTGCAGGACCAAATGTGAACCTGTTATTGTACATCTGAGACATTAACTAGTTGTGCATTTATTAACCAATTCATCTTGCTTCATCTTTTCTTTTTAATGAATATGCACTTATTGTCATAAGACTACTGTCCTCCATAAAGGCATTTTCTACAATTAATACTAAAACTATCCATTTCAACAAAGAATATCAGAATACTTTTATAGCTATGGATACATTTTAATTACACACAGATCGCAATTTTGGTTAACTGTGGTGTGAGGTTTGGAGACCTAGATATTATGCTACAGTTACAAATGGCTTACAAAACTACGTAGTAAGTTCCTACAAACTTTTACAATTTTTTAAGTTCCTACAAAATAATAGTCAAAACTTTAAAAGTCTATACTGTTTTACTTACTTACTCCGTTTAGCCTCAAAGCTAGTATAATATCCACAATCTAATGATTAGATCCAACTGATGGAAATTGCACTTGTCTTGGTATACAGAGTCATAAACAAAGGGTGTACATTATGAGTGGGAGATAAAGATGCTTAGAAATACTTAGAGATAACTTAGAATGTAAACCCAGCTTTTTGATAGTAGCAAATATTAAAAATTTGATTTCACATTCAAGACCTAAACATTCAATTACGTGAATAAAATATGTGAGCATTTTTTTCTTTGCTATAACATTCTACTGATACTATTTTTCATACCACTAATTTTTATATGTGTCCCATTGCAAAAAGCACACTGTTAAGAAGAATATAAAGACAAATAATCTTGTTTACATTGCTGTAGAACTTCAGGTAGGAAGAGTACTTCTCTGCATCGGAATTTAGTGGTATTTCCATGAAAGTCATACACGACAAACAAGTACAACCTGGATCCCAGCTGGTTAGAGAGACAGATACATAGATTGTACTAATGTTGGTGTATGCTGTTTTCCCTCCCAGACAGTTTGCTCATATAGCTTATATAAAAGGGAAGTAAAAGTTTGAGATGAGGATATCGAGCATTTTGGGATTTAAATCTCATCTTGGATTCTGTGGAGAGACTGTGGCAGGACAGAGAAACAAATTTTTTGCCTCTTTATCTTTTACTTTTTTATGAAGAGCCCCTCTAAAAGGTTGCCCTTCTAACGTCACTCATTCTTGTAACTTCTCAATGGCACAGTGTAACATGTTGTTAAATGCAAATTGCTCTTGGCTAGTTTTTCAAAGTAATTTGACAGCATCATTTGATTTTGCCCTAACATATTCTAGAAACTGTTTCCAAGCAGTGGGACAAAGGGGATGTGGAGAAAATGTTACACAAAATTCCTTGCAGTTTGCTCCTTTCTTGCAGTACTTATCATATTTTACTTAATAGCAGCAATCTTACCAGGTTCACACACACAGATGAATCCAGTGATTACTTGAACTGTATGGATTTCATACATTAGACAAGCCTTAGAATACTAATGTTGTATGCTTTACAATAATGCAGTGAATCCCAATTTGGTTTTGATTGCAGTAATCTGGAGTCAAATGTGGAAACCCTTGCTAATTTAAGTTGATTTTACCTTTATCGTTTTGCATATTACGTGATCCAGAGCCACACAAACAAAAGCTTGTTTGGACTTACCGTGCTTTCCTTTTCAGAAAACAGAATTCTTTTTAATTAAAAACACTTTAAAAAAATCAGTATGTGTAATTGCTAACACCTGCTATGTGTTACTAACAGATGTTTCTTACTTACCTAGGGGAACTGTTATAATTACACCATAAGCTTATTGGAATGGCATTTCACCAAGATACTTTAGGAACTTTAGGTGGTGACTTTGTGCTCTTTTATTAATCTTTGCTCTCAAAAACTTTAAGTGAAGGAAGGAAAAAAAAAGGCAATAAAAAGAAAAGGCAGCCCTAATGACTTGCTTGCTCCCCTACCCATTTCTGGCACAAATGGTTTCACCAAAATTAAGCTTTGGATGTTGTTGGGTGCTGTTTGGATGCCTCCAAGCATCAAGGATGCTTGTTGAACCACTGGCAGCGCTGGAATCTGTCTTGAAAAGACCCAGGAGCTAGGTGGCCATGAGCAGCCTTACAAGCCCTGTGATCAGAGCAGGGTGAGGGCTACCAAGAGGCCGAGTGAGCTTAGCCGATGTCCAGCACGCCACAGAGCTTGGCAAGCGAGGCGGATTGCGGGAGCGCCGCCGCTTCCCGCATCTCCGGGCTCGACGGCGAAGCAAGACACGGCGCGCTCCCTCCGCATCTTCATTTCTGAAACTAATCACACAATTACCTGCAGGCATGTGTTAAATATGACACTGGTCTCTGCAAAATAATGGGCCAATTGCAAACAATGAATAAAGAGAGGCAGCTCCATTTATAACTGCTGTTTCAACAGAGCTGTGTTGTAATCAAAGTGATCTGAGGGTGACTCATTAATTAATTGATGTTCTTTTTTATTATGTGCTATTGAGTTAATGAGTAATTTGTGCTAGATAACTCTCTGAACACACTGATTACGTGAGATATTTTCTGCGGCTCTCATACCAATGACATGCTGAATAGGTGGAAGATGGTATTTGCTTATGTATACTCATTATTAGCAGGTTCAGGATGAATATAAATCAGGGGAAGGGCATTTTAAAAGGTTTTAGATACACGCAACCCTTACTTTAAGGCTTTAAGCAGATATTCTTCAGCTTTTAATGCCTTAAATAGTATTAAAATCACTTCCTTTATAATACTTCTATCACCCACAATTGGCAGCTCCTAGAAAGGGTGCCTACAAAAAAGACTTTTACTGGGAGCATGTTTGTGCTAATGGCCTATTACCTTGCTCATGCTGTATTTTGGTTTCCTTCTGCAAAGAACTGAAGTGAACAGTAAACAGGCTTGGCCTGCATCATTGGGCTGAAGTAGGAGAAATGTATTAAGTGAATATGTAATTGGCTTTTTTATCTATCTAAAGTGGTATTTAAAAGAATAAAAACACTGTTCTTATATACAGTACACACTTTGCTTTCTGTATTTTGAGTTGCTAAAGCTTTTGCTTTATTGAAACCACAACATCTCCAATGCCATAGGAGTTTTTATTCATTAAACAACAAATGGCTAAATTGATAATTTAGTCTGACAAGAGCAGCACAGTTGAAGCTTTCAGAAGAATCAGCTAAATGTATAAAATTATACCCAGGAATCACTACAGACCTTCATTTTTTGACAAGATTTGTTCTAGGTACAGATGACTGTAAACTACCTACCGCTGAGAAAATTATAAGAAGCTGCTGTATATTAGGATGAAAAAAAACCCTTTAAATCACTTTACGCAGGCTGAACTCTACCAATCCCTGTTTGTTTCTTTTCCCCGTGGTCTCCCTTCTCACTGACCACTTTTCAATCTGTTTGGCTAAAGTCATTGGACATGTAAGTAAGCAACTAGGAACATCTGAGGAGTGGTAGGTGCATTTACTTATTTATTTTAAGTGAGCTTGAATTTGAACATTTGTGGGGGTTGGGAAGAATGAAGAAGGTGTGCATAAAAGAAAACAGAAAACCTGTAATAAGCAAGACAGAAATGCAATTTTGAAACAGATCAACTTTTTAGCCCTGGTCACTGCTTCTGCAGCCCCCAGGCTGGCCTGATTCATCACCTGTTTTGGCAGATAACAAACACAGAAGGTTACGGTAGGTGGAGGATCTTTCTACAATTGAAAATCAAGGCTTGGTAATTTGTACTTCACCAAGTGGCTTAAAAACAGCAGCTTAAGGAAAATGGATTTACGAATTTGTTCTGGCTGGCTAAATTCATAGATTCATAGAGATAAAATACCCTAAAAGTAGGAGATACAGACAGAAGTAAATAAGCATACATTGAAAAATGGTCACTAGAGTAAACTTTTGCTGTATGCAGGCAGAGCGTGTTGAAGCACATGGTGACAGAGAGGAAAACCAAAGGTAGATAACTAAAAAGAACCCAAAGAAATGGTCTAGACCTCAGCTGAAAAGATCAGTAAAGCTGCCTAGCAGAAGATAACCCCCTCCTTAATATTATGTTAGAATATTCTACTCTGGTAGAGCTGTAAATGTTTCCATTAAGCATATTTTAACTCTCTGTTACTATTTTAAAAGCCAGGCAATATGGTAGATAGAAATGCAGAAAAATGTGTAATTGATTTTTGACCTACCCCAAATCTAAGTTTATTTTGTATCTTGTACCTGCTAGTTTTAGATATGTATGTGCATAACATATGCCCAAAGCCCCTTGCAATACTTCAAAGAAGCACAGCGCCATGGCTTTGTCCTTACACCAGTCAAGATGGATCAAAGGGTGAGAGTATTTTCTCTTTGTCCATACCAGAACCAGCTTCTCTTCCCCATTCTGAGTATATATCACACACGCACGTACAAATAACAGTATACATAACAACGAACCACGATTTTCCCATTCTATTTTCCTCGTTTACCCCATATACAGCTGAGCAGTGGCACTTTGTTGTAATGAGAGAGCGCTGTAGAGTCTACAGCACTAACAGCTGCACTTGCTTTCATCCCCAGGAAAAACATTCACAGTATTTTGGTGCAGTCCTTCAGGTCTGTGTCTCCCTACTACACATTTAATGCTCTCCTTTTCCCAGAATGTCCTAATGCTACCAGAAATATTTGCAGGCATACCTCAGTTTTCTGACAAGCTGAAACTGCTTTACAAAAGCAGTGTATGTATTAGCCCCATTTGACAGATGGGGGCAAATGAGG
>NW_010589625.1:0-29947 GCF_000705375.1 Tinamus guttatus
AAAAAAAAAAGGACAGAGAAAGTATTAATGGCCACTAAGTCAACTCATTGTCTTGCCAAGAAACAATGCAATGAAGACATAAAAAATGGATTCTTTGAGCTAGAATTCATCCAGATTACAATAAATTGGAAAACAGTGATAAAATATCAAACTTTAATTTGAGGGAAAGCAAGGAAATGAGAAATAAATGGTTATTAATATATTTCACAAGTTTAATAATGCAAGTGAATGGTAAGGAAAACCAAAGGAATCTATAAAGTATCAACAACCTATTGAAATATAGATAAAAGACTTGAAAAATATCAGAAAGAAGAAAAAATAGTATAATAGGTATAAGCACAGATTTAGATTAAGTGATAACTTCGTAAACAGATATTCAGAAAAGAATTAAATTATCACAAACTATTTATTTTCTAAACCTTGTACATGAAGTAAATGTATCACAGGTGATGTTATACTCAGAACAGAGACCTGACATTCACAGGAGAGAAACAAACGGGACAATTTTACCTTTTTAAAGCAAACATCATCTGATGATTTACTTACAATGTCATTTAAGCAAGTCCCTAAGGAGCAGTATGAACTGCTAGTGTCAATATTTACTAAATTTTAGACAACTAAGGAAATTCCAAAGGATTGGAGAACAGCAAATATTCCCTATATTAGAAAAGGGCAAAAAGGGATGGTTCAGGGAACTAGGGAAAAATTATTGTGACACTGATCCCAACTAAACTACTGAAATGGTTAATGTGGGAGTCTATTCACAAAGAATGAGAAGCTAAAAATAAATATACTTATCGCCAAGCGACGCACAAGGTTGGTTTTCTCAAATAAACCCATCAACTCTCTTAAAAACAGGATTATAGGTTTGGTTGACACAGATGATTCTGTTGATATAATACATTTGGATTTCTCCAAGGCATTTGACTTAGCACCAGATGACATCTTGGTTAAAAAGTTTACACATATGGAATTAGCAGAACATATACTATATGGCTTAAGAATTAGCTCATGACACATCTCAGAAGGTAGTTGCTAAGGGTGAAATTGCTAAAGGTGAGTGAAGCTGTTTCCTGCTTAGCAAATCTTTTTTTGGTCTAATTCTTTTTAATATTTTCATCCATGACTTAGTTCAATCTTTTTTTTTTTTTAGATTATTGAGACCATTAAAATCCCCACATAGCAGTCTCAAGCTGACTGGCAATTAGACTATATTTCTCAGTTATCTTCTTTGGCTTGTGGTACACAGACCTACAGCAACCATGTATGACAAGTTTAAGACCTCTGACTAGGACAAGAGTATTAATTCATTCCTTGCAATATTTGCAAGCAGCCCCAAAATTGGCACAGTATTAAACAATGAGAGTAAACCTTTGGCACAACCTAGTTCAAACCTAGTAAACCTTTGGCAAAACCTAGTTTTGGTTAAATTATCAGGACTCAGCAAAGTACATTTAATGCAGTCAGATGCAAGGTAGTACAACTGGGAACTAAGGACAAGTACAAGTGGTTTTCTGCGGTTTCTCTTCTCTACAGAGAGAAGACTGTTGTTAGAAAGCAGAGGCTCATGACTGAACTTAGAAGGCGTAAGTTCCATTGCAGTGCTCTTTTGAAAGAGCTAATGTGATACTTGGGTCCATAAAAGGATTTGGAGGAGGAGAGAAGGAAGAGCAGAAGGAGAGGAGCATTCTTGTATGACAAAATTAAATGAATTTCTGAATGGAATGACTGATACTACAAAGTGAATCTTGTGCAGAGACAGGCTAGTGCCTTTTGCTACTATGCTTGAGGTCATACTTAGTACCACATTTTGGAGGAAGAATTTAATGTTAAAACTCTCCTTTCTCCTATTCTTTGTGGTTTCTATTATTAAATCATCAGACACCTGATTACTGTGCTGGCTCCCAGTCATATCTCTTCCAAAGACGGTTTGCAGGTGGCAATCCCAGCTGGTAGACAGACTGCTTTACAGAAAGGCCCAGTGAAACAGTGGGAAAATGGAAATCATCTCTCCAGAAGGTGACATTAATGTGTAGAATCTGTTGCATGACATGAAGAATTCATGAAGATGTGGGGTCAAAAAGACAGTTGGCACTACACGAGGACACAGATTATAGCAGAAGCCTCCATCTGAAATCTTAAACCACCACCTGATTTCCTCCCATAATCCCAGTCAATATTTGCAAGATGTTGTTGCAGACTGCTCACTTTCCAGGCTGACCCTCACAGAGAGTAGCCACTCACATGGCCCATCCTTAGAGCCTGTTAGAGTCTATCTTCTCCTCACATTTCCTAGACTCATTCTTGCTCGTTTGCTACTCCTCTCTTCTGACCGTGCAAGTAAGTCAACGCTGGTACCATCCCATAAAGAGCTGACTCCCTTGGTATAATGTGTGGTTCTGCAAAACAGAGAAACCCACGTAAAACTTTTGATACGGAGAGTGTTCCATTCTTAAAACAGCCAGTATTATCCCTCCTCCACGGACCTCCTTCATCCTTCTCAACCACAGTCTGATAGACAAATTTCCTTTGAACTAGTTGCTCACAGTAAGTGCACTCTTTAAACACTGAGAATATTTATCCACCTAGGATATTTATCCACCTAGGTAATATTTATCCAATATTTATCCAATATTTATCCACCTAGGTAATTCCTTGGGATTTTTGTTTTCAGAAAACAGATATGGCAGCCAGTGAGCTGCATGCAAAAGACTTACTAGGACTGCTTAGGACTTACCAGAACTGCTGATTAGGACTGATCACTGGATGTATTTCTGTTTTGGAAAGAGATTTAGTGTGTTCATTGTAATTCTTTCAAGTTGTTCCTCTTAACAGTGCTCTGTATATTAATGAGATTACTGTTAATCTGTCTTTTACAAATGGCCTTTTGTGAGTCAATAAAGTTTTGATGGGAAATAGAAATCCAGCTGGGATATTATTATATTAAAAAAAAAAACAAAGTCAGAGGTATTTTCAGACAGTGTAAGACAATAATGACATTGGCTCCATTGTCACTGTCTTAGTGAGGAGGCCAAAGGAAAAGTCCCTGAACTCTTGTGTTAAAAAACAGAGCACTGATTCTGTAGGGTTACTCTTAAATAGCCATGGAGTTCTTAAAGTTCATTTGACAGTGATTTAACTTTTAGGTATTACGGGCTTCCTTTTTTTTTTTTTTAAGAAATGAAAAGCATAATTTAATCCTTCTGCAGATTTTCTACTTTTCCAGACCTTTTTATCGAAAATATTCTCCTTTTAATTAGCAACATGGCCTCTGAAGGTATGACCACTTTTCAGTTTCCCTTAGCACTGCTGCTGATTGAAAGGTGTAATTCAACAGAGGAGGGAGCACCACATGGGCAGGTTCTAAATAGAACAGCCATCTCCAGATACTTTATACTGTTGAGAAATTCTGAGCTCATCACACTTGGCTTTAATTTCCTAACTATGCTTTCCTCTCATGTCCTGACTGTTAATTCTGAATTGGAATTAGCTAGCTACCTACTGTAAGTGGGTGTTAATGATGAAAGCCTGGTCTGGATAAGGGTCATGGTCTTTTATTTTTGTTGCAAATGCTACTCTGTATCAAAGAAAGGCCAGAAAAAAATAAAATAAAAGAACCAGACAGACCTCTAATGGCATAGCAAGGACACTGAGACCAAAGTCACAACCAAATAGTCAATGGTATCGCCCAGATTTGAAGTTACCCTTGAGAGCTCATCTACTGAAACTGAAACCATCTGTTCTTTTTAACAAGGATGCATTCAAGAATTGAGGAGTTTGAATCAGAGAAAGTGACATGCATATTAAAAAGCTGAGTACTACTTGAACATTACCAGAATCAAAAATAGCCTTACTCAAGAATATGCACCAAGTAGTGCACCTATAAATCACTTATAAAGATAAGATAATGTACACGTATTGATACTCATCTAATTCCTGAAATCAGGCTTGCATCTATAAGTGAAAATTAAGATTGAACAGTGTGTTAAAATCACCTAAGCCATTTTGGAGCCTATGAGCATGTATAAATATGCAGGTGCAGATTTGCCTTTTGTCTGTACTCTGGCCAGTGGAGCAAAGTAAAGCTCTAAAACTAGGAAGTGTCAGACCTCAAGTTGCTTCTGTGTATTTGACCTGTCACTAGGAGAGTATGCATTACGACACAGTCTCTAATTACAGGATCATTTGCCATGTTTTTTTTCTAGGACCACTCATTATTCAGTGTCTATCTGAGATGGGTGGTAATTACTTAACAAGCAACTCCTCAATATTTTACTTTTTCTTTGCCATTCAGGGGAAGCACTAGACTGTACAGCATGATTTTTTCTCCAGTCCTACTTGGAAAGTAGAATCCTAATTTCTTCATGAGGATTTCCATTTTACCCCTCATTACATTGCTGCACTCCACAAAAAGCCTCAAATATCCCAATTTTATAAATCAAGGACTGAGGCAAAAAGGTTGAAAATAGAAACCCAGCCTTTGGTTCCCCAATAGGTTGTATTTAAATGGTGGTGTAGATATGAACAACAGTGAACCCGACCACAGTGTTGCATTCACACTAGGGAAGGGGAAGACCTGAATATCACATGGAGATCCCTCCTCTTCCACCTATCTAGATTGCTTTCCAGCAGAACCCCATGCCCATGGAGACACATCCAAGTCTTGTTCTGACAGGGAGTCAGGGCATGGCTGGTGTGCACAGCATTTGGAGTACAGTGCCCATTAGGACACAATTTTTCAGAGTGACTGGCCTTGCAGACAGGTCAAGATACCCCAGGACACTTTTTCTGTCTTGTGCTGACGTTACTAGTCCTCAGCTCTCCTGAAAACCAAACACCAGAGACTGAAAAACAAACAAAAAACAAAAAAATCAAAACAAAAACAAAAAATAGCTTCACATTCACAAAGGCATTTAGGCCTCTAACATGCAGAAAAACAGCTAAGAGATTTTTGAAGATCTTCTCACTGCAAGCAAGCACCTCCATTTTGGGGCATTTCAATACACAAAAATCTGGTCCTAAGTAGTTTGCCAGCATTACATATGAATTCTGAAGCAGAAGAAAAATCTTTTTCCTTAGGACAGTGTTCAGCTACTCTAACAACAGCAGAAAACATAAAAAATAGTTATGAAAGCGTCATCCAGTTAATTACCTTGCCTCCAGTTTCTCCTCTGCCAGGGCAGGATCAACAATTCCTAAACCATTTCTGAGATGCTTGCCTGCTCTGTTCTTAAACAGAATGATTGTAAAGCTGATTTATGCAATCAGTATGAAGAACAATGAAGTTAAATAAGAGGTGAAAGAGTAGAAGTGAGAAATGTATTTAAGACACAGTCCTGCAGGCACCTTGCTTGTGAAACACCCAACATTTTTAGTGGCAACCTAGTGAGTACCTGAAGCATAATCTCTACAGTATTATTTCCTATGAAGTTGGTTCTCTAATCCATGCTGTTACTAGGCTTTAAGTGTGATTCCCAGTGGCTTGAAATTATATAATACTTCATCCTTATTAGCTTCTTTATAGACAAAGCTCACAGTTTGCATGGCATTTAAAATACTGAATTCAAAGAAAATGAACCCTGTGATTTGAAATTACCTTTACTTAAAATTCTTAGAGCAGGACACTTACTTACTTTTATAAATGAGACAACAAGCAAAGGGTTTTCAAAGGAAAATCAGAATGGCTGTGGGGCTGATGTGGGATGGAGGCAAAAGAACGAGCTGAGTCCCCTCTGCTAGCAATGTCTGACATGGAATGATTAGGTTCACCTCACAGAAGTTTATCCAGACTGCTGAACAGCTTTTCCCCCACCACACCCCACAAAATCAGTTACTTCTAGCTGTATATTGTATATTTTAGTTGCACTGGTTTGACTGAGTAAATATGGAGACGCCTGCAGGGCACCTATCTGCAGGGTAATCGTATGTAGCCAGGGAGAATAGTCTTCAAGTATAGAGTGACCAAATATCAGATAAATGTTAAGATACAAAGATGAGCATTGAAGAATTCATATACAAAGTAAGGAAAGTCATATTTATCCGTATGCAAGTATAGCTATATATAAATATCTAAACATACACACACACACGCATATATTGATTCTGTCTTACTGTCTGCAACAGATAAATAGTGAACAATATTTCTTCCTGCATTTTCATTCTACAAAGTGCCTCTTCTGTTTCTATAGCAACTTCTGTTGTTTGTAACTTGTAGTCTATGCTAAAAATATCGTGTTTTTAAGGGGAAAAATCTAAAAAGTTGGAATAATCAGAAAAGATAGCATTAAAAAAAATCCTAGACTGTGCTTAGTAAGTAGTTTATTCACCAAAAGAAACAGTGAATACAACATCCGTGATGTGTCTTAATAGTAAAAAAATAGAAAAGAGGCTTTTGTATGTCTCAGGTTCTTTGTCACAACCTGAATTACTGCCATTTGAATGACTATCTAGTGATATCCAGAAATTCAGCCACTTGGTAATGAGTAGAAAAGAGTTCCTACTCTTGTGTATGTCAAGACATACACATCCTCCTATCATGGGACCCCATTGTACTGACTTAAGAGCAGTATGTGCAATCTGTGTGCTCCATTCTCAATTGCAGTGATTGCAGCAGTAGGTATCCCACATCACATGTGAGACAGAGATTTGGTCAACAAGAATTTTGTCAATAGATCAAGTTTATGAGGTAAACTGTGACAGATGCCCTTTTCTTTCCTTTAAATCAACAGAAAGTATTTTCTGGGTTACCCTTCAGCCCCCTCCAGGTGATAAAGATCTGACTGATACAATCCATTCACAAATGATAGTTATTTAAAAAATCACAAATACACATGCTTTCTGAAGGACAATTAGACTTCCTCCCCATTCTGCACTGCTGTAGTTTGCTCAAAGTGTTTTACAGTAACATGTACACACTGGGAGGCACACATTCAATATGAAAAACATAGATATGAATTTTCTGACTGCAGTAGTACACTACAATGTGTAGAACAGGATTAGTGTTCCCATCATGTGAGTCTGGTGGGCTCGTGGTCTCCTTCATTTCTCCTTTCTCTGCTCCACATACTGCCCCTATTGTGACCCCAGTTTGAGAAACAGTAAGGGATCAGCATGAAGCTTAGATGGTGCAGGTCCTCAGTCTCCAGTCTGTGTCTAAGGACTTCCCTCTGAAGAAGGAAGAGGGAAAAGGAATAACAGAAGATGGAAGGGGCAAAATAGGAGGCCAAATTTGTAAATAGGCAACCACCTTTTTGCTTACAAGGGCCAATAAATCAGTAAATGCAAGACATGAGCACCTCTGTGTTGAAATAACTGGAAGACACTCTGGAAGATCTTAATTAATTTTATTTTCTAGCTAAACTGAATACTGTGGGGATGGTTACTCCACAGTATTTGTTCTGAACAGAACACATTGTCAGTAGCTAATAAATTAACTGTAATAAATGGAGTCATCCTGCTGCCGCATAGTTTTGCACAGACATTCCTTCTGGGACTGTTGTGTATCAATAGATGTTTCTCCTTGAACTTGAACAGGATTGTTATCTGCATCTTTCTCTAGGTTAACAAGTTTCAGTTATTTCCTTGTGGATCTCCGAGTTTTGCCGGGGAGAGGCAGAGGATGTTTTGCTTACCTGTATTATCAATTACATTCTGAAGATCACTTCGCTTTACTCTCTCATCTTCTGTTTCTAGCCATGTTCACCCTTTAAAAGTTTATTATTTCTCCTTAAGTTATTCATCCCTCATTTCGCACTGAACAGTTTTGTCTTGCATGGAGATACAGTTATTACAAGAGATGTACAACTGTATGATCGGTTATCACAAAAGGTTACAAGATTAAATGCTTTAGTACCCAGGAAAATAGTGTCCTTGCTTGTCACTGCTTTTTTCCAAGTAAATTTAAATATGACTTGTGAATTAACTATGGCAAACTACCGTCTGGCTGAACCTTGGTCTTTCTTTCTTAGACAGTCTCTCATTCTTAGACTTTGTAGACACTCTCTTCTTTCTCAGTTTTAATTTTCACTTAACAGTGTCAGAAAAAGCTGGGGATTCAATCCATGTTAGTTGGAATTATGCCAAGAGATATAACCCCAAAAGGTACCCAAAAAGTTGAGGTACAGCACTTTCTGTTTCATCTGCTTTTCATCAAGCCTCTCTGCCACATATTCTACTATAGACACCAGCTTGTTTAGCAACCAGTGTCTGAATTTTTTTGTTTAAACACAAGGGCGAGCAGGTTTTTGTCTGCTCACAGATGGCCATCCTCAGTTGATGTAAATGGACAGAGTTCTTCAGAAACAGTGTACCTGTTCAAAGTGGCTGATGATCCACCCCATACAAGAGTCTGAAAATACTTTTCTGATGGAAGGCTGATGAAAAAATCCAATGTTTATTTTAGATATGCAAATTGGTCCTTTGGTGAGGCGTGCAGAAGAAAGTCAAATATCTCTTACTGTTGTCTTGGTTGCAATGTCATCAGCTCTTTCATGATGACAAATATATTTCTTGAAACGCATTTCCATTACAAGAACACGCTGTCTCAGGACTCCCAAGTATTGGGAAGGGTTTTCTATGCCCTTCTACACATTCACTAATATCCAGTGCAGCTGAATTTCTTCTCTATTTTCATCATTAATAATTTATGATCCAGTTATCTTTTAAACAATGCCACATGTTCAGCAGTGAGAAAGAGTGGTTCTCATCCTCTACCCTAACAAAGGCTTAAAGTCTTTAGAGCTGTAATTTCCTTCTTAACAATCAGTGGGAGAAATTCTCCATGCATCCACGGAGAACCCTGAGACAGTTCTCCCTTGACACCTAGCCCACTCTCAGGCAGGACCGAGGAAGTGCCTGCTCTCAAAGTGAAGCCTGGTTTCACAAGGAGCTCAGCATGATCTGGGATAAGCCCTTGAGAGCTTAGGCAGCATGGGAACTTAGGCAACACAGAGATATGATTAGTATAACGCCTACAGCACTGCACAAAACGGACAATGATTTCTCTTTTGATAGCGCTCAGTAGTGAGGCCCAATCGCCCACTCAGATAGCAAGATTTCCTATGGTTTTGCTGACTCTAATGGGGCTTGTCTTAGTAGGAGGCTTATAGGCTTGCCCAAGGAATGACAGCTACATCTTCTGGAAATCCCTACCTGGAAAGGTAAGAACTACTTCAAGATAAAAGCAGCTTTCAATAAATGCTGGTTGTTAAGGTGCTTTATTACTCATCTACTTGTTCCTGCCCTGGAAGGAATCCTGATTTCCATGCAAGAATCTGCACAGTTTTTGGTTATTTAGCTTTGATGGAAGATTTCATGGTTTCGTTAAGGATTATCTGCTAGACGCACACAAGCCAGAGCTCTGTGAAGACTTGCACTCTGTTTAGTGGGCTTTAGCCTGCTAGGTAGGAATTTATGTTTCATTGCCTTGAGGATGCATTGTAAATGGGAATGGGCTTCATGTAGAAATGGGGGATTGAAATGGGCTAGCTTCTGTACTGAATCCTTCCTGTGAGAAGTTCTACCAACCTCAGTAAGAAAAAAAAGAAGAAACCAAAATAAAAGCTATTTCTCTCCTCTCTTGGCTACCAGTAGTATAAACATATTAAGTAGTGGAGTGTTTGGCAAGAGGAGATTCAACTTCCTTTTGTTTTGCTTGATCAAATCTTTGTTCTTTTCCATATACGGCCCAGAAATCCTTTTTAAGTGCAGGTTGTAACCCATTTAACCCTAAACAAATCCACATCTGGATTTGGATGCATTACGATTTTTAACTTGTGGGCTTTAGGATTCACTCATTTACTCTGTGCTTTTAAAAGTGATGTGCATGCTGTGTTCCAGACCACTTCTTGTGCTTTGCGCTTAAGTGTGTATTTCAATTTGTGTTACATTTCGTTACCTTTTTCTTTTGGGAATGGTTCTGTGCTGGTCTGTGGTCTGCTCTGTAATCAAATGGAAAGTTTTTGAAAACAAGAGAGGTTTTAATGCAAGACAAAAAGTGGTTGTAAGTCCAAAAAAAAAAAAAAAAGAGATTTATTTCTATCTTCTTTCTCTGCAGTGCAGTGATTTACCTGCTTCCGAGAGGATGAGAAAATGAGGAAGCTTCGGTGTTTTACAAGACAGGATGGCTCTTAGTTACTGCTCTTCTGTCTTCTAATATCCTAAATACGTATCTTGAAGACATGAAATTGAAACCCACATCACATTTACACGCATGGAAAAATAGACAAGGGAAACTTCTGAGAGATTATTATGTTAAAGAAATGTGACTTCCACATGCAGTTGGCTGCCAAATTGCCTATTCTAAAGACTGGAACACCAATTTTAAGCAACATGGCCAGGAGAACAGAGCAGTTTATTTCCCTTCTCTAACTTATGAAGGAGGGCTGTATGGGTGGCCCACTCTGCTCGTTAAGTTTTGAGGAATCTGTTTCAGCTGTGCTCCTGACAGCCCCTTTGGAATGGGTAGGGCTTGAAGCGACCTTTCAGTTAAAGAGGAACTCTCCCAAATTAGAGAAAAAAAGAAGGTTGTAATCTATGTCTTTTTGCCTTCAATCCTAATATTGTTGGTTTTTGGAATAAACAAGACTATGGATTGGATCCAGTCTGCCCACTACAGACATTTGAAGTTTAGGCAATATGTGAAATAGGCAGCTTGTCCCTCCACAGACCTTCAAAGGCACCTCCTCTATAACCAGGACAGAGGTAAACTGCCTCTGCAGATGGATGTAGGAATATTTCCACAGGTGCTGCGTGGGGCTTTCTGGCTACATCTTGACTTCATCTTAGTGAGCCAGACCTTGTTCTCTTCCCAGATGTTATATTCATGGCACAGGAGAGGTGCACAGAAGAGGTCTACAACCCAAAGCCCCAAAGACTGTTGCAGGGTATTCCAGACAAGTCCTAAATCTGGATAACTGAAAGATCAAGGTTGTGGGGAACACCACAAAGCACATCTGCTCGGCAACCTAGAGGCAGCAGTCTTAGGCACTTTCCGCTTCACTAAAAGGCTACAGTTTGAGTATAGAGAATAGGAGTGAGTCTAAAGAAACCTGTTTTCCATTATATAATGATTTAAAAGGAATTAGTGCAGAGAGGACCATCACTGAGAGAGCAGGAGACACTAGGGCAGGAAAACTGGGAAAGGTCAGTGGGGGTATCTGGACAAGAGAATTCTCTTCACCCCTGAAACTGGGGCTCATGCTAATCTCCCATTACTGAATAGAGTCATAAACTAAATATCCTTAATTCTAAAAACTAATCTGACACCATTTCTAACCAAATCAATTCTTTTCACTACTTTGGCTGAGTTCTGTGACTTAGAATCTTTTCCAGAGCCAGAAAACAACAGCGAAAACAGCCTCACAAATAGCATCATCTCAGGATGACTGAGAGTACTGTGTTTTTAAATAGCTGATTTCAGGGTGAACTTAAAAAGGAAGACTATATCCATTATTTCTGAGGCATGGTTTCCTTTGAGCATAGTCCCTTTGCACAGAGCGTACAAAGCAGCCAAAAGTGTCTCTGCGTGATCTCAGCCAGCCTCTGGAAAGACTAAGCAGGATTTGCAAGAAGCAGTATCTTACAGCAGTAGTCTTGCTTGTAAGAAATTCATAAGGCAAAATTTGGCTTGCAAATCCCTTCAAGTCCATTGTAAGAAAATACAATGTCTTGTTTGGCAGGCCCCTCATCATGCAGCAACTATCTTCTTTTGAGGAACACGGTGAGGAGCACAGTGATTTCCAGATCTCATTGCAGCCAGGGGTGAAACTGATTGAATTCAGAAGGAGTTGCAGCAGCAGATGCTAGGATCCTCCTGGCCCCTCTGGTCTTCTCCAGGTGAAGCAGCAGCCGGGTAACTAAAAAGTTACCTGGAAGAACAGGTTGTGAGATACTTTCCCTGTAAGAAACCATCTGTTTCCTTATTTCCTTTTCTCTCTTAAGTTGAGTAGCTCCTTCTTTTTCTTAAAACTTTTTCTCTCAAACAATTTTTTGGCTGTGGAATGTGCATGCAAGAGCCAGAAGACTTGGGCAATCTGTTAAATCAGAAGCACATCTTTCCCATTAAAACATTGGCATTTCTAATCCTCTGAAAGGTACACTGTGCTGTGAATTTAGCTCCTTCCCTTTTAAGTTTTTCATTTAATTAATCTTTGTCTGAAGGGCATGTTCTTGTTACTCAGAAGTATGCCTCAGTGGTGCTAATGTTCAGCTGAGATGACCTCAAGTTGGTTAACAATTATCACCCTATAGTTTCTCAGCCAATTATCTCTAGAGATACTAGAAAGGATTATTTATTATCCCTGTCTCAATTATTTGAAAAAGAAAAAGAAATAAAAGAAAATGAAAATTAATTTAGTTTCCTTAGTGAAGATTATAAATCTATGATCTAGTATTACGAAAAGGCTGTGAATTTTAGACATGTTTTTAATCTATCTGGATTTTCATACTGTCACTCTGGTGCCATAAACGACGGTATAGTTGCAAAGTGTTTTGGGTTCCAAAGACAATGAAAGTAAGTATTGAAATCATCTTGGACAAAATAATTTTACTAAAACTAGACATCATGCTGAGCTATAAGGGTAAAGAAATTGCAGTTTAGCATACTTATGAGTATTTCTATTCTTATTGTTTTAGCACTTAGAAAGCCACCTGTAAACTAGAACTTCAGTGCTAGATATTACACAAGGAAGGATCAGAAACACTGAGAAATTGTGCAGTTTAAATATGAGCCAAAAAAATAATTGTGTGGTGACCAGAAAATATGGGAAATAAATAATGGGTCTAAATGAACAGGATTAAGATGGAAAGGAATGTCAATAAAAAAATACTACAGTAGGAGACCAAATATATGTGCAAATAACAGTGAAATCATATGGATATCAAAGGATCAATTATACTCTCAAATACCCTAAAAACCAAAAAATGACAAGAAATATTTGTTTCACGTGAATATGAACACTTGATTGCAACTCTATAGGAGTAGCACAAGTTGCCACTACCTCTAGAAAAAGAAAAGCCTGAAGAATGCACATTTGTCCCTGGATCCCTGGGCTTGGTAGCACAGGTAAGAGTCTACCTCAGGACTGGCATGGAAAAAAAGGAAGAAGAGGAGAAAAAGAGAGAGATATAGAGACCTCTGCTTGCCCTATATTGATTGAGGAATGGTCTTTAGGATAAAGAGGCCTGGTTTCCCTAAAAGAAGGGTGATCTAAGGAGAGAAGCATGGGGAATATTGCACATGCACTTTTTGTGAGAAAGGGAAAAGAAAAAGAGATTCTGGCTATGACTTTGTACCCAAGCCCTTAAAGCTGAAAGGTTTGGCCATGACTATGAGGCATCTGGCACTTTTCATAGTAAGAACCAGAGTGCAAGGGGCCCACATTTTCCTATATGCCCTGCTGTATTTGCTCAGTGCATCTCAAAGAATGAAATAGGGTTTCTCCTCCATGCCCACATGCAGCCTGAGGGTCAGCTAAAGGTTTAACATCCCCTAACATTTTTCTCATTCTTCTATTTCTCTATTGCCCTAGATTTTTCATTATTTATGTACTCTATACATTTTGATTTTGTCCATCTGCACAACCCTGCTTAGCTTTACTGGAGGGACTAGACGGTAAGCTAGATGAAGTTTCTATGTCCCCTTCCCTTGTAGACAGGCTGTCCTCAGTTGTAGCACAGGAAAGCAGTTAATTAAGAAGGTAACTTTGTTGCAAGTCAATATGGTCTATGTAAGTAAGCCAATTTTCTCTATTTTTCTATGACAATGTAATTTCTTTCAGAAATGCTGTGAAAACTCTCTCTCTCATGTGGATGGTTTTAATGGACAATTTCTCTAGGAATAGTACACAATACTGCGGTGCACTTGACATTTATATCAAGGATGTTGGTCAAAAGTCTATTGTACTTTGTAAATAACTTGCCTATGCTGTGAGAAACCAAGGGCCAGATAACATGAACAGCAAGAGCATTTTGTCCAAAGATGATTCCTAGGATCATAAATGACATCTGTAATGTTCATAAAATCTGTGAGATGTTTGATCTCCAACACAATGCTGTATGTATTCTGATGTGCTGTAAACAACAGTCCATGCATATTAGCCATGAAAATAACTTCTCTTTAAAAACAAAGAAGAAAAGCTTAGGGTTTAGACCACTAAATTTTCTTGAAAAACATTCCAGCCTTTCCTTCATATGTTTAAAAGCTTATAAATGGGATTTAGGAAGATTGTTCTGGAAATCAGATTCTCTTATATTTAAACTCTTATCTCACCATCCTTGTCTCCTAGAAAAGCCTTAAGCAATACAATTAATAGTCTTTCTGAAACATTTGATCTATACAACAGATTATTTCAGAAAGATAACAACAAAAATACTTCTGTATTTGTAGAATAAAAATACAATGCTAGCATATGAAGGAATTATTTTTAAAGAGGTTCTAAATGCTTGCATGTTGTCTAAAATACCTTCTCCTTCCAACAGTGCATGAGTGATCTATTTGATGCATGTGGAAGATGCGCTGTTTGAGGTAAATGTTCACCTACAATGCTTATAAACCTAGCCATTGTAAAGGCTAATTATAGTTAACAGTGAATAGTGTGGGAGAGACAGACTAGAAATAAACTGCCAGCCAGTAAACTCCCCACATAGCAGAACCCTCTTGAAGAGACAGTACTAACATCCCTAGACTCCTAATTTATCTGACTTCTCCTATTTTATTCACTTTCATGCTACTTATAAATATCTGTCACATATCTGCTTATCTGCATTAAGCCACTCAAGAAGGAAGACTTTGAAACAGAGAATTTAAGATATTGAACAGGCCAGTGATCTATGTAAGGACTATGTAATTAACCAAAACCAGTAATTCTCTTCTATGGTATTACATATAAAATAGCTCCCCCACTCTTACTAAAACAAAAAAAAAAAAAAAAAAACCCATAAAAGCCATATTATTAACTATCCTCCTCGGATTTTACTTTACCTTACTACAACAGTTCAGAACAAGAGTTAGGAATAAAATCTTGCCAGAAAGGTCACTTGTATGGTCCAAAAAAAGCTGTAGCTCACAGATTTGGACCGAGTTCTGAAATGTAAACCAATATTATCTCAGGCAGTGTCTCCTACTAGAGCCCCACTCACTTGAATTACTTTGTCATTATTTCCACTATCTTCAGATTCTGTATGAATGGAGCTAACTTGCAAGCTCAGTGGAGGAATCTCTTGGTGGAATATCTAGTCATTTACCATTATTCTAAATGACTCCTGTGGACTTCAAACCCCTGAACTTCTTCAGTGATACAACTTCACAACTTCCACCCAGCAAAGAACCAGAATTGCTGTTTGGCCAAGCCAGGTTACAATCTGTGACTCCAGGGTAGGTTTCAAAGGCTGTTGGATTCTTCTTTGGAAATAGTTGTCATTCTTGCAGCCCTGATGGCACACTGTTGCTCACTCTGAGAGTCTCTGCAGTGAGGCCTAGTGAGGGAAACGGGAAAGGGAGATGGATTTCAAGCTTTCTAATTTCAGTTTCCTGAAATGACATACTTGTATCAGAGTTGTTTTGACTCAGGTATTTAACAGTCTTAATCAGATTCAAATGCTCATACCTGCTTCCGTAAGAACAGACATTAACAAAAGCACGGGATCTGTCATCTACCCTCTTTATATGTGATGTGGTATTTTTGTCTTTCACCTCAACTCTGAAAAGGAGCATGAGAACATTTACCTTCTTGTCTGACATCTGATGTATCTGTTCTAGTCCTCAGCCTCATCCCTTTTTAACATTGGTTATTTGTCTTCCTGCCAGTGAACGCCTTAAGGAACAAAAACAGCTAAGTCATAAGAATATCTCAGTCACCAAAAAGTACTGAGGAGAGTACAATATGGTTGTTGTTTCCCTATTATGCTTTTACAGGGTAAGTGAAGTAGATTTCCAGCCCTTAGGATAGTAGGGAGTCTAGTAGACTTTTGAAGGCCTGGCTGAAGTGCAGTCAGCCTCCTTGGTGGACTAAGCATGGTAGGAGATGGCAAGGCATAGACAGGAGGGAAGGAGATGGGCGTGAGGATACACAGTACAGAGCGCCCCAAGGCTCGCTGGTCTTGTACTTGGCTCTCATTGACATACATGGTCCTTTGCTGTATCAAGCTCTCAGGTCCAGCCATTTTCAGTCATAAAAAGCATTGCGGGTGCTGGCATCACCACCATTTAGCACTCCCTGCCCCAAACTGATTTATGAGCTTGAGTCAAAGGAGAATGGTGTCCACCATTTTTGGTTTTCAATGGTATTAAACAAGGGTGAAACTTCCAAGGTTTTCATCTTTCTGTTTAAGTGTAGAGCTGTTTCTGGGACATCAGTGTGGAAATTGCAGATCAGAGTGTTTTAACTCCATACACTGAGTCTGTGTTCTCAAAGTGCAGAGTCTTGTTTAGCCCAACAACAGAGGGAAGCAAGGTTTGCTCCACCATTTTTGATTTTTTAAATCAAACTACTCCAAACTACTTTCTCATGGACATAGATCCAATCAAGGGTCTGCAGCTGCAGATTTTAAGTGAAAAGCAACGTTATGAGCCTTTCATTTCTTTGGAGGAGGGTTGTCTTGTCCTTGAGAACTGCTAAGAAGGATCTTTTTAAATATCTCTTTTAATGGAAGCTAGTTCTGTTTTTAACCTTTGCTTTTGCAGCTGATGATACAAAAGAGAGAGAGAGAGAAATAAAAGGAAATCAACTAACACTGCATATCAAAATATACCATAGCCCTTGATGGTGTGGGATTCCAGATATTCACAGACTCAGTAGACTCTCTAGCTGTCCCAAACCGAATCTGCATAATGGTAGCATGTTAAGTAGATCTATTGAGGTGTTTTTTGAACCTGTGTTATCACTGAATTTATAGTGGTCTTCTCCTAAGAACAGGATTTCTTTCACCTGAGATGAGAATTTTGAAATCACCAGAGTAGGAAGTTAGAGGGTGTTCAGACACACTTCAGAACGTCAAACGTCAAAATTTCCAAGCTTTCCTTTCTAAAATATATTGATTCTAATTAATAAATCCTGAGAATGTGTAGTTTGATAAGGGATTGCAATTATTCATTTTACACAAGGGAAAAGCTATTTGTAGTGGAAGGGAATTCATCCTAGCCATGGAAAAAGCCAGTGGCTGAAATAGCAGTGCTAATTTTCAAGAGTGAGAGCAGCTCATTAGATTTTGCCCCTCTCTCTCCTAATTGCCAGTCTAAATTAGCCATTAGTGACTTCTCCAACTCTCATTTGCTTACTGCAGCAGGATAAAAATCAGAATGTGAGAGGTAGTAAAATGCCCATACTGGAACTCAGAAAATCTGAAAGAGAAGTTATTTTCAAAAGCTGTTTTTCTTCTTGTGACGGTGACAACTGTCTCAGAAAAATACAGACAGATAGATGGATAGGCAACAGCTGTGTCATGAGCAGACTCCAACATATATCTTAATAGTTGGTCTTAAGCCATGTCACCATCTCCCATAGCAAAAGAGAAGAAACACAAAACAGGACAAAGTAATGAAATAAATTTTCACAAGATCTTTCTCTTGAGGGACAAGTATGGAGAGATTGCTACCTTTCTCTGCTCAGTTGCTCTTCAAGGAGGCTTGTAACCACATTAACCTCCTCTGTGCAAGACCGTGACCCCACGGGAGCCAGTAGGTCTTGAGTGGGAGCATCTGCTTTCCCATAGAGGCAAGGGAATACCCAGCCATAAATCCCTTCACAACAGAAAGGATATTAAGGCCTCATGGAGACTATCCTAAAGGTTAATTAGACTGGAAATGCTTGGCAGATCCTTACAGGAAATGTGCTGCAGGAACTGCTCAGTCATTTCAGTGTTTCTAGTAAGGGAACTTGATATACAGCACCTACAGAATATTTTATGATGTTTTTATGGGTTCCCTTCCCCTTGCTTGCATGCCAATGCCACTGTTGCATATGACATTTATTCTCTTTTTCACATTTTTGCTACAGCCAAGTAGGGAGACAGATCTGACTTCAGAACTTTTCTGTTTCGCAACAGCACTAGGGGCAAGTTTAGTTTGTTAAAGAGCTAAAGCTAAACCGTGCTAAAGAGCACGGTTTAATTCTCATGCAATCCTAGATGGGCTGTCAATCATAATGTGAGCTGAAAAAATATTTCAGTTCGTTGTGCAGGGCAAGAGGTTACTGCAGCAGATTTTTAGGGTGACTGTTTCTATTATCATGCGCAGGCTCCCAAATCATTGCCGAAGTCACAGTCTGTTTCTTTATGAACTTGCTGATACAATACTTAATACAGCAATACACGGAAACGGCTGCCACCCAAGGTTACTTCAAGCATGTTTGATTTCTTGGTCTATCATTGAAAATGCTCCATCTGTACTCTCCCATCTGCACTGCACATTTTGGCCAGCCAACCTGCCAAAATTTCTTTCCTTTGTCTTCCTCCTTCCCTGTATGTCTGATATTGCCCCTCAGCCCTCCCTCTGCATTGTCCTCAACAACATTCAATACAGGTTTGCTGTTGCTCTTTACTGCTTTAATTGTGATTAGCCTGTTTATCCTCTCACTCTACCCTGAAGGACTACATGGATTACAAAATTCAAAGGGTCCACCACTGGCTAAAAAAACAGTCTGTAGTGGAAAAACTGACAACCACCAAAAAGATACAATATGTGCTATTTAAACTGCAGGGAATTCCCAATGAAGAAATCCAAACCTGTGGTAGGAGCTTGTGTGGCCTTGTGGGGACAAGGCCAGCATACAGGATAAGGGTTAAAGTTGGGCTGGGGGAGAGAGGAGAAGCCCAAATAGGACACTCTCCTACTACCTCAGAGAAAGATGGGGTCATCATTGCAGCTGCTGAGGGTGCTGTTGGCCTCCCCACTGTGCTTCTGGTTTCCTCAGGTGCTACCTCAGCAGCAGCCACCAGCCTGAATCTCCAAGGCCTCAGCCCTGGCAGAAGAAAACCAGGGCTGGTTTGGTGCTCCCACATGTGCTGCTGTAGGCAGCTGCTGCTTTATTCATGTGGCTAGCTGGCGGGATATATTCTCCTGATTGAATACTTAGGGGTTCACTTTGGGTTTTCTTCTCATATAGTCTACTGACTACTACATAGTAGCAAGTTTGTCTGCCAGTTCAGGAGTTGTCACATATTTCTTCACAACAGGGTTCATTTGGCTGTATTTTTGGCCTAACAGGGACAGAGGAGATGTTAGTTTTCTAAAATATATATATATATATATTGATATGTTTTTAAAATGCCAGAAACATGCTGGGCTTGTGTTTTTCCTTTTTATGCAATTCAGCCTCCAGTCAGGGAGCATTAGAAAGAAAAAAAAAATAGCAACTTTGCTTGCCACAGACATCAAGCAAATAATGAACAATCAAAACGAAGCGATTACAAGCAACCCAGAGGCAGAACACAATCCAATAAGGCGACTCAGACAAACTGTCATCAGCAAGGAGAGCAGTTACAGGCAAAGTGCTAAACCCTCAAAAATGGCTAGCAGCACAGATGAGGTGATTATGAAGGGAGACTGACCTCCTGTAAGAGCTTTCAGAATTCTTTCCCATCTTAGATACCAGCCCAATAAATTTCTCTAGAACATCCTTACATTTGAGTATGAGTGGTTGTAAAGGAAGCTTTCATATACTTGCAGCTAGCATGCGCTTAAATACTTTGCTGGATCCACCATGTAAGCACTGCCTTGTGAGCATGATTTAATGTTTTAGAGCAGGTAGCTGCAAATAGTAAAATGAGTAGGAAACACAAATCCCTTTCCATGGGATTCCTAGAGCATGCATGGTATTTAACTGATGGTTCTAGTTTCTTTTTCCCCTGTCTCCCTTCCTCCCTCTTCCTCTAGCAGCATGAAAAATTGACACACACAAATATGTACAGAGTGTCTCACAGTGTCCTCATCTGACCCCAGCACTGAGTGCTGTTGGAAACAATAAGGGACAGAGTTTAGCCATGAAAAAAAAAAAGGCCAAAACATGTGAAAGTGACCTCAGTGGACTTATTGTTAAGAATGAGCAGAGCTTCCTCTCAGAAGCGCAAATGACTGTGCTTAATGATGGTCTGGCACCAGCTTCTCTGATGACACATACCACTCTCCTTCCAGGCAGCCTAGCTAAAGGGCAGCTGGATCCCAGCTGAGGGTTGGGAGCAGCCATTGCATCATGGTGTCTATTGCTCCCATAAGACCATGCTTAGGTTCCTTCTACACCAGCTGGTCACTCCTGGGGTTATCACTGAGTAGCAGTCTGGATACCATAAGGTGTCATTTCCATGTGCGAGTAACAAGTCAGTAGTCAGTCTCGTTACACCAGTGCAGCTACTGCCTATTGCTGCTATAAGAAAGTTTCCCTCTCCTCGTTGCTCGCAGGCATGCTCACACTCCGATTAAGATGCTGCTGTTCAACAGTATAGCTTTGCTCAGCTTAAGATCCTCAGACCTGGCAATTTTGGAGCCTAGTACTTCAGATCATTTATCGTCCTAATTAAAGAGAAAGAAAAAATGATGGCATTTTCTTAGGGCTAGGCTGTGAGTTTGCTGTAGTGTGAACCTTCATACTGTTTTGGATATGATTCTTTTGCATAAGTCTGACACATGTTCCTACACCGTCTCATGAAGGCACTTTCACCACAAGAACCTCCCTTGTATGAAATGAGCATTGGGCTTTTAAGGCAATGGCCTTTGCTTCTAATAGTTATTGATTCCTTGAATGCAGAAGAATATGGATTCAATTAGCTGGTCATAACACTGTACTTCAGGGGTTGTCAGCATTTCCAGTATATAAACTTCTGATTTCAAGGTTTATATAACAGCTTGCATTAAAGTTGGTATTCAAAGTCCTTTTACAAATGATTAGTTTATAACATTTGCTAATTATTCAGACCCTTTTAAATCACTACCTCCCACACGAATCTAGTAAGTTTCCAGAATTTCTTAAAGATGAGCACTGCTCAAGGTAGAGCTTGGCAACAAAGGAAAACATATTTCTGGTTGAAAAAATTACACCTCAAGGAGACTTTTGAAGTGACTGTGGACTGCCACTGCAGGATGCAAAATGTTCCTATTGTGGGGAATGAAAATAAACTAAGTAATGGAAATAATCTGAGAGCCACCAAAGTCAATGCAGAGATGCTTTCAATCTCGGGCATGACCTAGCCTTATGTTCTTGGTCAATCTATTCAACACTGTGGGCTGTAGAGTTACTCATTTCTTCGGGTTTCCTCAACATTTTCCAGCAGGAGTTGGGCAGTGGTCCTTTAGCAGGATTTCTGGGCCATGCTTACATATATCCCCAATTAGTTTTGAAAATAGGATTATCTCCCTTCTGAAGAATGGACTCCCATCCACACACCTTCAGGCTGTGACTGCCTGTGCTGATCTCATAGCTGGCTCTGCAGTCCTCCGTGCCTCCTGTCTCCTCCACCCATTCCCAGCTGTCTATTTCTGCCCCCTTTGCATTTGCTTCAGCAACATTTTTCAGCCAGGTCAGACCATTGTCCACCTGCAACTGGGCTGGCTAACGTGGTGGTATTTTCCACGGCCATTATATATGCTGTTCAAAAAGCCAGGTTTTTCAGCATTCTCTCATGTCAGCAGCCTAGAGGGAGCTTGCCTACCAAAAGGAATGACTTCCTGGATCAGAGCTCTTACTGAATTATAACTCAGAAGCAACTGTGGGATGCTGATACTCAGAGGGTAAATTGCTGGAAATCGTTAGAACACACTGGGAGTTGCAATCCAAAATCCTTTGACTCTCATAGAGGCAAAACACTGCTGAGCAGTTGTCTGGTGATACCTCAACACAGTGAGAGTCAGAGCCCTGGTTTCCTTACACTTGATGGTCTAGGAACTCAGTACAGCCACTGCTCCTCTTCATGGTACGATTATGCTCTCATAAGAGCTGGCTGGCTTCTCCCTGCTGCTATGATTCCAGGTCAGAGCAGCCTGGATGCCCATGTCTTCACTGTGATAGACTCTTGTTCGCAGCAGAAGCAGCTGCTTTTGGCGCTCAGATCCTGTGGAGCCCAGTGGCAGTCTGGTGATTGTGAAATCACTTCTCCCAACTATTGCTTTCATTCTCCTCTACATGTAATGTCTCAACCTGTGCAAACAAAAAATTTCTTCTATCTCCTAGTGGTCCCCAAGCTCCTAATCCTCTCTGCTGGAGTTTTTGGCTCCTCCAGTCTGCATCATCATCCCCTTATCTCTATCTGTTTTCTTCTTTACTATACTAGAGCAATATTTTCACTCATTTTCCTCTCAGGGGCAATCCCCCACTCAGTTCCCCTTCCCGTTCTCCAACAGACAGCTGAAGTACATTCAGACTAAAATCACCTTAGGGCTTCCTACCATGAAAGGTGCTATTTTAACATGCAGAATGGTTTAACTGGGAAGCGTGCCCCATTGCCATTCTGCTCTCCCTGGGTGCATGACTTTACCACATCCTGACAGCATGTGAGAATGAAATGGAGTATGTGAGTACGAGATCAGGTAACACCCTTTTTTTCTTTTTTCTTTTTTCCCCCGCTATGCCCTGTTGTTTAGTTTCCACTGGAGAGAAACCCACTGGGCAGGGTGCATTGCAGATGGTCCTCTGGGCTTAGGGACAGAACTGGGAGCACCCACAGAGATCACATGTCCTTCAGGCTGAACATGAGTTTTAATATTTATTTTTTACCTTTTTCATGATATAGTATGGTTTTTATAGCTGCAGTATGTCTTTTACTGTATTACTGAAATACTTCTAAAATATCTAAAGTAGCACAAATATTTATAATACATATGCTGTAAGGACTGCATATTAAAATGCATTTACATCTCAAAAATTTTAACCTGGAGCAGACTCAATATTATCTAAATAATTTGTTTAAGTGAATGTAAAATAATCTTCTCTTCTTTCAGGAGAGATAAAATATTTACAAAATCTTATCTTCACAAACAGAATTTGTATTTTAAGCTTGCAAATTAGAATTTGCACACTGAGAACAGTCAAGCTAAAAAGGAATTAAGTGCATGTGATCAGCAAAGGAAGAAAAGATTGCTGAAACATATCACCAGTGCTACATTAATATATGGTTGTCTTATGACAGGTAAATGTATAAGGACCTTTTGCCAACTCAGAACACTCTGTATGGAACATTGATTTAAATATACTTAAGTCATCTTCTCTTCAGTAGGTCATAATATAGTAGCATGTCCTCTGATGTCCTCTACTTTTACAGCTGATAAAGGGATCCAGATAGAAAGATTATAGAAAACGGGTAGGAAGTATAGGGACAAACTGCAACCACTGCGTTGATATATAGAGTACTAGGGGACTGGTGCATTTTTGGAAGAGGTAAGAACTGCAGTTAATAGCATGCTAGGAATATGCATCCATGTAGTCACTCCACTATATAATAAGGTGGCATGCGTTCCAGCAGTATAAATTGTATCAGTGCTGTTAAGGCTGAAATGCAGTTTCCATGCCATGAATAGTAACCTTTCTGTTCCTTTTCTTATATCTGTGTGTGTATTGGTATTACCATAATGACAGCTATGTATTCAGGTTGTCACAATATGGGCAACAGTAATGGTTATAACAGAGCTATAATGCTCCATCAATTAAATAATATGCATTTTAAAAATGCTAAGTATAAAGCTACATAATAGCCTGCAGTCATTCAGAATAGCTTTAATAGCATATTACTTAAATCAATCTATGTCAGCTGTTCTCAGCCCACTGTGGGGTGAAGGTCTTTTTTGCAGTGTTCCTGGCTGGACATGCACCGTACCTGGTTGCTGCAGTCTGGCAAGAACATGATGACTTTCTCCAGAACTTTCTTTGGATCCTTTTTACCAGCCAAAATGTAGGATTTTCATATCTTAATGACATTGTGGATCTTCAGTGTTTCTTTTTTTAAAAAAAAAAAAAAAACTTTGAACACTTGCTGCATGAGAGCTTCATATGGTGAGAGAGTGTAGCTGAACTCACACTTTTGTCTAAGGTTGCCCCTAAGGTTTTGTCCACCCTTGAGTCAAAGCACATGCCTCTTCCTGGGACTCTGCCAACCCTATGAGGCCAGCTTTGAGAGGCTCTACAGGGTCAGGCCTGGCTACAAGGGGTCCTCGTTGGGAAAGGACCTTTGCCCTGCACCAGGGAGTGCTGCCAAGGCCCCAGTTACCATTCCCAATCCAGTTCTGCTCAACAACTCCAGATGCTGAGGGATGAGGTGGGTGGAAGCCATGCCCTGGATGGCCCTGTTGCACTCTGACATGATGGCTTGGAGGCTTGACATCTCCTGTAACAGAGGCAAACAGGGTTTGCAGGCAAGCAGCACTTTGGCTGCATGCACGCTGCCTTTGAAGTTTAACGCAGTTAGGTGGTGGTGAGACAAGGGGACTGTCTGGGCTCCTGGGAGATCCCAAAAGAGCCAGTTCACATGCCACAGTGCTGTTACCACCATCGACAGAAACGATAAGAAAGTAGTCATATCAGTTTTGTCCTGGTCTTCAATTATCCATTCCACGTCAAATGGAATGTCAATGGCATGTCAAATTCAAAGCCTGTGTAAAACAGGCCCGTGTAAAAATTTCACCATTTCCTTGAAATATGGAGGGGAGCCACATAGCTCAGCAGGCTAATGCCAACATGGGACAGTCCCACATGGTAGACCAGCTGGTATGGTCTCTATAGCACCCTTTTAACCACCCTCACTGATTAGATCCTAAATCCTTTGGGCATGAAAACATGTGCTGTCCACAGCAGCAGCTTCTCTTGTTGTCTATAAAAGTAGTCACAGACACTCTGGTAGCTTTTCCACTTCTTTTTTCTCTACAGTTTGACAATATGAAATGGAGAGATGTGAGACTTTTCTAAACATGTAGAAAGAACTCTTTTCTGGATATTCTGTCTAGTTAATTTGTCACCTTAGGGCTTTATGGTACAAAAAAAAAAAGAGGTGAGAAGAGACCACAACAATTGCCATATGTGGTTGCTGGTGTTTTAACAGATCATCCGTTTCTAGCTCCTGCAGGAACACCTAGAATGAGTAAATTCAGGCTCATCTACTGCTCTCTCTGCATTAGCATTGCTCAGGATGAGCCTTAACTGACCTTAACCCAAAAAACTGTGGAGAGAGGTGGACAGTAAAGGACATTTCTAATTGCTGCTCATGAGGCTTACGGAAAGACATAACTTGTTTTTAGTCAAGTGCTTGTGTTAAAGCCACCTTGCTAACCAATGGGACCCAAAATATTTAGAGTTGAAAAGAAAGTGTACATTTGCAACTGTAGCCTCATTTGTGAGTTTCTCACTACTGGCAACATTTTTGCTTAATTACTTATGTCTGAAGAGAAAATACTAGAGTCATAAAAGTACATATCTGGATAGTGGGAAAATAGGCGTTGTGTGAGGGTCAGACATTTCAGATTTGTAAGTTCATTATAGACATTGGTCTGAATCTCATAGTTGCAAGAAATATGATCCCAGTCTTGCTTCCCTCTAGCATGGCTTCTTCTGTACAATTTTGTCTGATTTATGGAAATACAGTAAGAGTAGAGTTCCAGATGAAGGATCCACTTCCATTTTCATTCTTCCAACTCTACAGGAATAATTTCTTAACTTTCAGTCACCATATCACTCTTTTTGTCTGCCTTTCCCATTCTTTTCTATGATGTGTTTTCTCCATTCATAGCTTTTTACTCTCTTCCATCTTCCATTTCAAAAGATTTCCTAATATTCTTTGTATTTCCTATTGTAAAGCTTAATGCGGCAAATCCCATCCCCCCATTTTTAGTTCTCCGGAAACATACTTAGATGCTAAATGGGTTCAATTCATGAACAAAAAACAAGAACTAAAAAAAAAGGAGTGTTCAGATGCAGAAGGTCACAAAAGGCATTGAGCATATGGCTGAGTTCCATATCCAGCTCTCCTGTGGTGTGGATGCAGAGAATGAAGTAGTCACCACAACAGTGTGTCATGGTGAGGTAGAGATACAACTATGTTGCATGTCCTCATTGTCCTCTGGTTCTACAGAGGTAAGCCCAAGTCGAGGCCCAAGGAAAAAAGCTTTCCAAGGGACTTCCGTGAGCGTCGTTCTAGCATTCAAACCAGTGATACTGAGAGAACAAGGATTTTCTTTTATGTGTGCCACTTAGATGCCACTTAGATACAGTAGCATGGCAACTGATTGCTTGATAGCTGTGTTAGAAATGAACACTAACCATTTCTCTGTGTTACTGTCTCCAAGGAGAAGTTCAATATAAGTCAGTCCCTTAACATCAGTTTGACATGAGCCTATGTCTTTGCCACATTAATTCGATTTATTACCCATCTTGGTTCACACTTTGCATTCTATTTAGAATACCAGGGGACCTGTTCATCCCTAATGACTGAGGAAGTATTTGTGTTTTATAAGCTATTTGGGATGCACCATAAGGAACTAAAAGTGTCTTGTTTATTTTCATTGTTAAATTTACCATCTACCCAATTCTAGTGTTTTGGAAATTGGTAGCAAACTGCTAGAGACCACTGTAACTTGAATGTTTTTTGAAATGTAAGAAGTTCATACAAAGCAACATGTTTTTCTAAATAAAAAAGGCCAAGAGATCTCTTCACAAATCATGTGTGGAATATTATATTGGGGAATGGGGAAAAAATTACAAAATGTCAGTTTGTTTTTCTTTTATCTCTAGCTAAACTTTGATCTGTAGAAAATGTTTCTACTGTCATCTATAAGAGTTTCCTTAGTCTTCACTCGGTAACATTAAAATTCAGCTGACTAATTTCAGTGTTTTCTTTGATCTGTTTTTCTTCAACGTGAATTACTCTAGTTGAAGAGTTCATATCTGCGTGAACAGAATTCCTTTTCTTCTCTGTACGTTCAGACATTTGGGAGTTTCCCTTTATTGCATTTCTGCCTGGTTATCCTTGTTTATTCATTTATATTGTTTCTTCCCTTTATCTACAGGGCTCTTTCCAGGTCTTTTGCTCTCTCTAGTATTCAGACTGCTACAAACGACAGGTCTCTGGAGTACTTCCCAGCCCCTCACCCCACCTGTGGGCTTATTCTTCCCCCACTGAGATAGCCATTGGTAACTCATCAGTGCTGCTGGAAATCTATACTACCTTTCTATGAGGGTCTAGTCATTTGAGAATGAAAGAGTTGCTGGGTAGTATTCAGACTGCTACAAGCGACAGGTCTCTGTAGCACTTTCCAGCCCCTCACCCCACCTGTGAGATAGCCATCGGTAACTCATCAGTGCTGCTGGAAATCCATACTACCTTTCTACAAGGGTTTAGTCATTTGAGAATGAAAGAGTTGCTGTGGTATGGATCTGGAGTTTGGGGTGAGGCAAAAGTAATATCCATCATGGTGCAATAGTAAGACAATATTAGAAACAAATCAAGAAAAAGTACATCAGGATGTTGTCCTCTTGTGTACTTCTGCTTTTCAGTCTCTATCACAGCAGTGAGTTGTGCTTATGTATGTGCCTGAACCGTGCCCTTCGCCCAAACACAGCAACAATGGACAAGCCAGGAGATGTGCCAGGATCACTTTATGTCAGAACTGCAGCACAGCACGTGTATGCTGCACCATAAAAGCAGGGACATTCCTCTCAGCGTAACCCTAAGCCATCCAGCACTTAGATGATTAGAAACAGACGCGTCTCTATATCTCTCACCCACTCACTGCTCATTTGCTCCTGAAGGGAGCAGAGAAAACATATTTTCCTTGTCCCCATATAAATAGACCCCATTGCTGTCAGTTCCCCCAACCTATGAGCCCCATGCACATATGCTTCTGTACACAAACTCATGCTGCACCTGCTTCTTTCTACACAAGATCCATGTTAACTCTCTGTAGAACAGAAAGCATTTAAGGAGATCCCTAGAGATGAAACAAGTAGAGTGTTATTTACTTGGCATTCAGGATTTCACAGCTCTGAAGTCAAATTCCTTATTACAGGTTCTTGTACTTTTTCCTATAAAGAGTTGTATTACCTGTCTTCACGATGGAAAAACATTTTTGCATGAGCCATATAGACTAATACTGGTGGGACAGTGTGCTGGAGGAGAGGAGACTGGAGACTTCCCTTGCTGAGCAAATTTCAGAATCGTGGGACAGACTCAGTGGTATTCTACTACCTTTTTGCCAATTCACCAACTAAGACCTCTCTAGCTGCCTATTTACTAGTCAAGGTTGCCTGATGCTGATTTTAAGAGGTGTAGCACTATGCAGCACAACCCTGTGGATTAGCTCCACAAACCGTGACAGCTGGTGTGCACTGATGGTTTAGCTCTACTAATCTTCACAGTGCCCAGTCTGTCCCTCCTCCTCCTTTTTTTCCTGCCTGGGATATCTCTGGTGACGCTGGATCACAACTTGATTTAGAATAGGGTTTTCTCTCCCTGAACAACCATTGGACACCTCAGACAGATGCTGTGTGGGAGAGCACAATAGCTCACACCCACAGGATTATTCTAAAATCAGCAAATCACTGCTGTCTCTTTTGAGAAGACGGAAGAAAATCACCACTGTTAGAGGGCTGAAGCATTTGCTAACCTGTCAGATCATATCATCTCATGTATGTAGCACACAAAGCAGCATCTCTGAAAAAGCAGTTTACTCTGCTTTGCCATCACATTGATGACAAAATAGTAACCTAGCATTTCAAGACCTAGCTTCCTTGCTCATCCTGGCTATGGGTGTTTTAGGTCAGATGTAGTTATCTATTGTTTTGTGTCATTTTATGATTTACCACAGACTTGACAGATGTTTAACTTTTTAAAATCTGTGCTGTCTTTTCTCTTGACACACTTTACAGTGAAACTGTTGCTCTGGGTTTTTTTTTTTTTTCCTGCTAGCAGGCAGGCACCAGAGTCCAGGACCAAGGTTAATATTTGACAAATGTGGAGAGAAATGAAAATACTTCTTAACAGAATTCCCTGTATGCATGGCAGCATCCATGTGTAGAAAACACCAGCTCTGTCTCCCTCAAATTTGCCTTTTCTTTTCCATATGTCTCCTGTTAATTCTGACACCCATCCCCTCTTCCAGATCTGCTGATTACCAGCATTCTGATAATTATTACTTTTTCACAGTTGTATAGGTTTGGACAACTGTTATCTCCCATACAATGCAAAGGATGTGCACATCCAGAATCTTCTATTCATGGACAGACATTAAAGCTTCTCATATGTTGTCATAACAGTGGCCAGGAGAAAACCATTGCTGGAGAAAACAGTGGAGAAAACTACTGCTGTCTTCAAGCTTCCTGAGATCTTCTTATGGTCAGGAAATAAAGCTCTCTTATATTTATAAGCTTTCATTGATATCTAAGAGTGAAATAAAAAAGTAGCTCAAAGAGAAATAAGAGGGAAGAATGCTTTTTTTTTTTTTTTTTTTGCAAATGTGGTCACAAATTACTTGGAGATAGTTGTTTGAGCTGGCTGGGAATGCTTGACAGTCTAATAGCCATTGAGACTTTCTGTCTGCTTCTAAGTTGAAATGATATTGATTCATTTGGCTTAGTAAAGCCTTACACTTTCCAACCAGGTAGAAAAAATGTTGTTAGCACTAGAAAATCACTCCTGGGTAGATTTGATGAGTGTGCAATAAACTATATGATGTGGTGCAGCTTAACATACTTAAGCAAGGTGTGTAGGCTCAAGCACTTTACAGCATATCAGTCTGGATGCAACTGTGACACTTTATAAGAAGGCTGTGATTTAATATCTTTTTCTCTTGTCTGATAGTGCCTGTTTGTCTCTGCAATTCTCACAAATCTAAGACAGATGGAGGGAATCTATCCACTGTAATCTGCCATGCTCCAGGAGTGGGAAAAAGCAAACTTGAAATGGTGTGAGTTAGTGCCTTTTTTGCATCATTTCCTGAGGGGCTGCTCCACTTCACCCCACCAGAGCTGGACAGCATGTATTG
>NW_010589625.1:29966-42816 GCF_000705375.1 Tinamus guttatus
GGGAATAGGCTGTCAGTCCAGTCCTGGATTTACATGCAACTGTTATGGCTTGAGTTTTGTTAGCTGTAAATTCTGCTTTGTGGTGGCAGAGAGACTCCTCCTGCCAGTTAGAACATCTGGAATAATTCACTAAGTGATGCTCTTCACATGTAGCAGTCAAAGGAACTATAAATCAGAGGCTAGAGAATTGACGACAACATCTTCTTCGCTGTCCACTCCTGTCACAAACCTCACCTTACTGCTGCTTCATTAGGATGTTTATAGTCCATGCATTACATCTTTTACTTCAATGTATCTCAAGGGTTTGTAAAGCAGGACAGGGTTGGCTGTGTATTTTTTAAACACCATAATGCTGAGTTGGCCATTCCTGGCTAGGCAGTAGGCAGAATTGCTTCCAGATTCACAAAACAACAGGAAAAGCAAGAAACAATCAATTTACAATCCAAAGCAGAGAGCCTTTATCTGGAGAGACTATATGGACGACATGTCCACTAGTTGAGGAGTCTGCTCTCAGGGGGAATCAACAGGCTTCACAGAGCTGTAAAACAGCAGCCTTACACCTCTGCTGACACAGCCTGGTTTAAGTGAAATATGCACATAAGTCTGAGAATGAAGTGTATTTGTGGCCCACTGTGTGGCCAGCCAGCCTCTGAGAGCCAATGTCAATCAACAAAAATTAAAGCTCTGCACCAAGCCAAAGAACTGAGCTCAGGACCAAGCATGGGAGAGCGGAATGCCAGCAGGATGCTCATCCCTTACTCACTGCATGCTTCATGCCAAGTGCTGCTGTGCTGAAACCATTACTGGAAAGCTATATCATTTCCTTCTTTTCTGTCATGCTGATAGTCAATTCAGAACCTATGTTACTCATCTCAGAGAACAGTAATGGAATATAGCAGAAAAAGAAAACATACAAAACAAAGTTATATGCAGTTGTCTATACTTTGGGCTTAAAAAAAAAAAAAAAAAAAAAAAAAAAAAAAAAAAACCCCAGACACAAAAAACCTCTCCCAACGCGCTTGCTTTTAGTGTAAACTGTGCCTTGCATGAAAGGAAACGACAATTTCATTGCATTAATCTTTTGATTTTGCATGTGTGAGGAGCATATCCTCATGGAACAGACTCATCACAAGGTAATATCTGCTGCGTCATTCCCATGGAACATTATAAAATTCTGCAGACTTCAATATTTCAGAATAAATAATATCCTATTTAATAGAAGGTAAATCCCAGGGAGGTAATATAAACCAGCAACTTCACTCAGCCAAATGACATAAAGAACAAGGATTATTGAATCTTGCTTCTGATTCCTTCTCCAAGACAGAATACTCCTATGACTATAGGCAAGGCCGCAGCCTTCTCCGTGCTGCTGCATCTGTGCTGTAAGTGCATTATCATACCCTCTTAATAATGCAGCTGAAAAGCTCTAAATGAAACAACAAAGGCAGTAATACAATATAAGATCATTATGGAAGCAGAAATTGTGCCTCAGGTTGTACTCACTTTAATTTGGCCTCTATTGATGTTTGTTTTGACATTATACCTCTTGGAGAGTGTATGCTGTCCCTATATTAGCTACTTAAGTAAACGTTGTCATATTGAGTGGACAAATAAGGAATGCTGGGCATGCTGGTCTCACCAGTGCTCTCAGATAAAAGAAAAAGAGAGGTGCTGTAGAACCTTGAAGGTGACTTTCTTGCCAGCGAAAGCACAGGTGGGATGATATTTGGGCTGCAGCCGTGTAGAATCATTTAAAAGTCAGAAGACAGTGGCATTTTGAAAGTAATTCACTCCAACTATGATCTTAACAGCCTTTGGGCATACTTTTCCTTTCCATTGGTTATAAAGGAATTTTAAGTTTTATGTATGTGTTTAAAGTTCAGTGGAGTAAATCCGGATCATAGGTCCTGGTGCATAAGGATCAGATCCCAATTCCAAACAGTTTCAGCACCAATACAGATCTCTGCTTTGGTGGTTTAGAGTCTAACTGGGGCAAGCTTCCCCTCGTACTTCTTTAAATATATGTCCTGTCACTTGCAAGAAGCAGACCAATTTCACTCATTCCTTACCCTCACTTAGTAGAAATGATCAGCTGTGGAATCACATGATGTGGTAGAAAAGTGACTCTGTAACTCACACTTTTTTTCCTTCTGAAGCAGCACTGATTTTATGTAGGCCAGACCATCCCCGCGCTCTGTCTTATACGGACTGTCTTCAGAAGAGAGAAATAACTCACAGACAAGTTCATCTCTCTCTTTCTCACTGGATTCCAGACTATTCCGGAAACTGCACACTACTAGAAACAACTACACCAAATCACTTGCATCCTTTAGGAGGAAAACCATGGAGATAAATGAGTTTCAGTCATCCTTGGCAATGCCTTTTCAGTCCATAAGGAATGGAGAAGAAAAGCAGTCAATAGAAGGATCTTTGAGAATTCATTCACACACAAATGCCAAGATAACCTCCATGGAAGTATTCTGTTTCTCATTACTACACAGAAGCTGAAGGTGGAAGGAGCAATGCCTTTAAATTATCCTGAACAAACAAGTGCATAAAAAGATACAAAGGTTTAAAAAATATTTAATGTAGATGACATAAGCAAGAACATTCACAGATAAGACAAAAGCAACATCTTAAGCAAATCCTTTTAAAAAGGCCTAGCAGATATAATTAAACCTAAAATATTTTAGATACCTTATCACATGCAATAGCCCCACTTTCCTTTATAACTGCTATGTTATTTTTACAGCAGTACACTCATGGCAGGATGTGTCACATTTCCCATCTAACTTTGCCAATGGCTAGAGGGAGCCAGCCTTGGCATGCACATTCGTAGTGCTGGAGTGCCTCATGGAAGGGCTGCCGCTCTCTGTTGGGCAGACCCTGCTGCCAGATAATCACTAAAGTGTCCCACTGTCTTTCCCAGGCAATGTTTTCATAGAAAAACAAACCACGAACCAAACAGGTTATCACAAAACAGCTCAGGATGGGTGACAGTAAGATTGTTCACTTATCCTAATGTTTGTCAATTTGCTTATGTCCAAGTAAAGGAATTCACTTTGTGTGGTTCTGGTTTGCCTTCATTCTCACTTTCTGAGAAGCAGAGAATTTCTTCTGTGGAAGTTCACATCACAGGTTCTTCTCCATTGGAAAAGATTTTGTACTTTTGCTCTATTATATAGAAAATCAGGAGCCCTTCCTCCAACTTCTCTCCTGCCTTCAACTACTTTGAAATTTAACAGGGTGGGAAAAAAATATTGCTTTGCAAAAGCCCCATGTGCAAATGAAAGGCCAGGTCCTCAGCTGTTAGAAAGAGCCTCTGGCCTACTGACTTCAAGGGACAACATCTAATCAGAACTGTGGTGAATTTGACTCAAAGATCTCAATGCAGATCAGCACAGTCACGAGTTAATGGTTACATCAGCAATGTTTCTGGGGCGCTAACGCCATGTCAGAGAGACAGTGAATTACTATCCTGACAACACTGTGTAGGCAGTTTAGAGCATAACTTTATTGTTGCAAACTTAAACAAGGATTTAAACAACTCAGTTTTCACCAATATGTTTAAATTAGTCTTAAAGGGTGGCCCATAGCCAGGCAAGTTTCAACTGTGATTCCACTACCTCTCAGAAGCTACACAGACTTGTTCAAGGGCAGCAAAAGGACACAAGACTGAAGAAAGAGGCCTGGTACATGACCTGACTCTTTTGGACTCGGTAACCCAACTTTGTTCTTGGTAAAAGGCTGTTTTCGTACGAAATGGAAAAATTCCATAAGGACAAGTCTCAATCTATGAAGATCCCCACACTCTGTTTCAAAAAAGCAATACAGGTCAGTGAGCAATTGCTGGCTGGAATTATAAATATTTTATCTTCTGTCCTCCCACATCTCTGCTGTGCATCATTTTAACTTACTTGACCATTCCCCTGAAGGAGTCAGGGTGGGTGGCAGTCTCTGAAGAAAGTCACTGGGGCATTTGAGTTCAGCCTCTGCAGTCAGAATACTTGATGTGGTACAAAACCGTTTACATAAAAATCCTTGTTATAGCATGACCATGGTTGTGGATACCACCTATGGTTTCACAAGCTGTACCTAGGTTCTTATTCAAATCTAGGAAGGGCAAATAGACTCTCTGCAGTTATTGTAACTACCATAAACACAACTGTTCAAGGTCTGCTAAAGCAATGCAGCTTTTCTGCATTGCCCCCAGTCTTCCCGTGCTCTTCGGAGTTGTCACTTACCCTTGAGTGTTTAATAGGGGCTGATGCTTCATAACTGCAGAAAGCCTGACTTTCCATCTCTGTTGTGCCATGAATCATGCCTTTCTAGAGAATCTGTTCATCATCTACCCACAAAGGCATCTGCAATTGATTTGCAAGTGATCATTTAGCAGAACGGAGCCCTGATCCTGAAAATGCAGTAAAACACAAATGAAGGATAATAAATGTCAGGCTTCCTAGCTCTTCCTGAAATATGTGGATATAATCTAGTCTTCTAAAAATTTGGAACACATTTTCAAGTGGGGCTCCCTGAGTCATTTCTATATAGTCCCTTAAAAGAATAGTTAGAAAAGAAAGATAATTTTGTGAATAAATCTCAAGAGATGCGTTCAGTCGAAAATATCAGGCCAGTAGAGCTGGAAACTGGCTTACTCAATAGCTGTCAGCTGTAATATAACTTAACTTGTCAATGCCTCAGTTCTCCACCAATGAAGGGCAAATAAGACTTACATCTCACGGGTCCTGGCTGTCTTGAGTCTTGCATCTTGTATATTTACTTATGAAGGTCTTGAGATTGTTGGATGGTGACTGTACATAGCACAGTCTGTGAAGTGCTTATTACTGCTTGCTGTATAAAGTTTAAATAGCCCCCTTGATGAGCATTTCCATAGAGGTGCCATTTGTCAAAGAGATAGAACACATACTGGCTACTCAAGTAGCATTAGGAGGACCATATAGCAAAAACTCTTCAAAAGTAAAATATTAGAGCTATATAAAATCAAAATAAACTCTCTGTGGATAATCCTCACTCATTCTATGCTTATCTGAAAATGGAAAATCTCTGTTTTTCCCCTAACTTCACTTGTTCTTTTTTCTCCTTTTTTTCCTAGACAAAGACAGCAAGATTTAAATGTTAAAAAGTCTTTGAGGAAAATTGCTATGGGCAACTGCTGGTACCATCAAGGAGAATGGCGAAGCTAAAATCCCAAACACTGAAAAGTCCTGAAAGCCTAGTTCAGATAAATTACATAAAAATAAAAATCTTATTGAAAATCTTATTGAATACAGTAACATGAACATAGAACTAAAAAAATATGAACCATAGGAAACTAAACGGAAACAGTGGCTTCAATCATTTTATGAACAGACTGTTTTCATAGTTAAACCTGCCTGTGCATGTTGGATGCTAAATACCTCATTCTTTCAAGGACCCCTTAAAAATCTCTTTCAGAGATGCCTACCAACTCTGTTACCATGGCAGCTGCAAGCGTCAGTGATAACCCTGAATTTCTAGGTTACAACGAGCATGCAACCCTATTAGCAAGTTCCAAGAAGTGCTCCACATTAGTGGTACTGGAAGTTGTCTAATGGCCTAGTCTCAGAAGTTAGAATTCAATCAGAGAAGAGCTAGATCCAAGTAAGTTCTGTTTCTGATGCACTGTATTCCCAGATCTTAATAATACCCAACACCTGAAGGTGTGCAATACCTTTCAGAGAAAGCTTGTGGGCTGCCTGCTATAGACCTCACTTGCAAGACAGGAAACCTAAGCAGAGAGAAATCAGAAAGCTGGGCACAGACAAGATAAGGGAGTAACACAAGATCACATGCCAGGAATCAAGAATAAATACTGCTCTTCTACTATGTCTCAGCTGGGTGAATTTTTTTTTTCATTACTCAAGCATCAGCTCTTCCAAAAAAAGGACTCTGACAGATACTTGTTTCCTTTTGCATCAAATCTGGGACATGCCCTTCCATTTTAAGGCTTCTCTCTAAGGAAATGAGGGGGACAAGGACAAAGCATACAGGAGAAAAATTTAATACTTTTCCTACTGCTTAGCCTTAGATTCACCACCGAGAAAGAATTTCCTACCAGTCCTTTACATGGAATGCTCTCCTGCCTTATGAGCTTGAAGGAAAAGATGCACATAGCTGTTTGTTCACTAACGTTCACCTCCTGACAAAGCCTGCAGAGCATTTGATAGCATGTCCAGGAGCAAAAGTGGTTCTAGAAACAAGGCATTGCCATCCTGCTCTGAGACACTTCAGGCCCAAAGGACTCAAATTCCCTGTTAACTAGCCTCTGCCTTACATCTGCATATTCAGAAAATAGAGGTGATATTTCCCTTTTCCCTCTTGCTGTGTATTCCCCGTCCTTGGCTTGCCAGCTCCTTGGAGGATGACCTGTCTGTGCTGGTGGCATTTAGCACAATCAGGACATTTTTTAGTTAAGGCAACTCCTAGATATGATAGTGATGTAACAGTGGTAATAAATAATGACATGAAGCTTGTACTTCCCAGTTCCATGGGATTTAGGTTTCCTTCCCCTTGCATAACTCAGATGGAGGAGAGAACTTCTGGCAGAGGAAACACTCTGCTAAAATTGAGTTTAGGTACTGACTCTAGGCTTATTAGCATACCATATGTGCAACTTCGCTTTCTGTTTAGGTGACTGCTTTTCTGTTGTACCACATATGCATTACTTTTGTACATGTTTTCAGATCAAGAAAGTGATTTATTCTACTTTATCAGACACTGCATTAAAGTAAATGAAAGCATTCATATGCCACTGTATATTAGCTCTCCTTTGGTTTAAGACATTTGGAAATAAATGTTCAGCTGGCCAGATTGCCTGGAGAGAGGGGGGAGAATTTCTGCTTACAGATCATTCTCAATATACCTCCTGTACATTGAAATAACAGAAATATGTTGAAAAAATATATTGAAAATATAATTTTCACCTCTTACAGTGGATTTTTCTGTGTATGGATCAATCCTCTTAACTACCAGATTAGAGAGAGAAGCATGCTTATTTCATATATTTTATTGTTCTGATACTTTTATTTAAGACCCTGGGGGTGAAAGGTGATGGAGAAATCTATTTTATGAGCAACAGAATACAATTCATGATTTATTTAAACTAGGCTCATCGTATATCTTTAGACTCAGACTATATCTTTATAGACTCAGAGGATATCTTTAGGGGACACTGACAGCATTGCTCATCTTTATTTCAGAATGCTCTAATTGGTAGTAAGGTCTATCAGGGATATGTTAAGCTAATTACAAAGCAGCACTGATGTATTTTCTCCAGCTACAGTGATATGGCCCCAGTATCATTAATACTGCACTCTTCTAGATTTTCTGAAACCACAAACTGACAGATCAGATGAGGCTACACAGTTAAATTTCTAACACACTAACCATAGTGCAAAGACCTGATGCACTTATGCTTGTTTTATGCTAACTGGGAGAACATAGGTGATGCCAGATTATTTATAAAAGCTGTCTCTATAAAATGAACCCATCAGACATCTCTGAGAAAACTGAACTAGGGTTTTATTTGGATCCAGTACAGCTGCATCATTTTTGATTTTGTGTCAGAATCCTTAGTGCTGAATTTACTGCATCATCCAGCCTCAGCCCAAGTAACAACCAAGTAACAACCTAAGTTCACTCACTGATATTGTAATATATATCTTATCCTCTATGATCTCACTACGGACAGAAAGCAGATTTATAATAAAAGTACATAATATATGCAGAAATGTGAAGGCATGCCCACACTCTTGGAAAACGGATCCAAGATTCCATTTTTGGTTAACATGACAGACAGAAACTTAAATCATTCACCCTTGCCTTAAGGCAGAGTTTAAGAAAAAGAAATGATGCTGTGTGATCACAAAAATGCACAGGCAGGCAATGATGATTTCAGTTCCTCAAATAGCTACACTGTAAAATAGTGCGGGATAAAGATAGAATCTCCTGGAGAAAGGTGTTATCAGGGGGGCTGAATATTTTCATTGCATATATACTGTTGATTTTAAACTTGATATGACATCACTCTTGAAGTGATAGAAATTTCCTCTTAGGGAGAGGAAGGGAAAGAAAAATGTTCCTCATCTTTTCACATCATTTACAATCTCATCTCTTTAAAACTATTTCTGCTGACATTCCCTCCCTTCCATTCTTTCCATTCAGCTAACTAAGAAGTTTTTTACAACATTGCAAAGAATGCGAGTGGAACAGGTTCAAGGCAACATAAATATTAAGATGCCCCCCCCACACCTTTTTTTTTTTCCTACCACTAGTTAATACAGCACACAAGCCATTCAGAGAACTGCCACAGTTCAAGCAACCTTTTTGTTTTTCCTTAAAAGCTAAAAGTTGCTTTCCTGTCAATTGCACAAGGTGACAAGCGTACAGTTTCAACAGGCTGCAGTGCTCTCCTAGAGAAGAACAGCCAGTACCTCTTATGCAGGGAACAGACTTGCATAAGAGCTCTTCCAAAGCAGAAAGGCTGAATATTTCTGGAAGAGTTTTTGAATGATTTTGTTGTTTTTTTGCTTTACCACGAAACCTGGGAAGACCTAGAGCTGCAGAATCCCAGGCTGATTTTGCAAATTAAATGCTTCTCCCCCAGAATAGGTAAACCAAGAAAATTTGAATTCCATCCCAGAGATTAAACACAGACTCCCTGCTGAGATGCTTGCTAAAAATTACTTACACTAGTAAGATTAAACTTTAAATATCTCCCACGAAAACCCTATTTTATCATCCAGCTGTACTGTGTTCAGCTGCCTGGATTCCTATTCTTTACAGCTCTCTTTTTGTTACTTAACCTGCATTTTACAGTTACAGTGTAAACCTATTAAGTTGCACTCTGCATTTGATATATAATGAGAATTATAGGTTTCCAGTATGCAAGAGAGACAAGCCTGGTGTTGGGCAAGGCCTGCGGGCTGCCCCTGAGAGCACAGGCGTAGCTATTATCTCTCCTGTGAAGACACTACTTTTCCATAGCTTCAGGAAGCATGCAGTGAAGTGTTCAATTAAAGTGGATTACATGTTCTTAGCTGGTGAGCTGTCATACCTAAGCTTGAAAATATATTAAGGGATGCAAGAAAGAATGCTTTTTCCTTTGTTACTCTTGTAGCTCTGGCCCTTACGCTTGTGGATGTATTTTGCTTTCATAGCCCCTTGCAAATTTTTCTGGGAGCAATCTAGTTTTACAGAGTGGCTGCTTTTAGTACAGGCCTTATATCCTGCACAAAATCTCAGCCGAATACTTTTGTTTTTACTACAACTTAAGCTGATTGGGGGAGGTATTTGCTTCTATATTCCTTCCGTATGCTTTGGGTATTCATTTTTATTAGGCACATCCTGTTCTTTTGTTACTTGGCAGTACAGCCCCTGCAAGTATCTAGGCCTCGTCGAGCCCTGTCAAGAGTGAGTTACATAGGTAGCTTAAGTTCCTCTGTTCTTATTTAAGATGCAGTTTAATTCTGACATCACATAAAAAGAGAGTTAGATCACTGTTTGCTGCTGCACTATATGCCTTTATTTCCAGCTATAGCCATGTTACAATGTCAGTGTTGCAAATGTTGTATCCTGCTATGTGGTAGGGATTTCTCCTGGCTCCTGTGGCTATTATTACTGCAGGGAAATATCACAGTGCATGTTAGAGCGGAAGAAATAAAGCCCTGGTGGAGCAAGTCCCTATGAGCCTTTATGTTCTTTCAAGTTCAGTGTTTTAGGAAGTCATTACAATGAGCTATACCAGAAAACAGTTCAGCGGAAAAAATGTATTTAACTGAAAGCCATTGTATTCAGATCTCGGGGTAGATAGAGTACACTCTGTTAATTCATGAATTACATCTATTTGTTTAATCCTCTTACTTCCTCCTTTCAGCCTGGCATTGTTGCTTCTTTCTCTCCCAGATGCACAGGCTGCAGGTCCATTACATTCACCCCAAGACCCGGCAACAGCCTGCCAGCACATCCTCAACCTACTGTTCACTGCTTCCAGCTTTCTAAATGCCACAAGTAACTGCAGCTCTTGACTCTTGCCTAGAGGAGTCGCCTAAAAATACAGTTCCTTACTTTACTTTCTCACCATCCAGAAAACCCTCCATGATTCAAAAGCTGACATGGAAATTCAATTGAATTCTTGCACAGTATCTCTCTTCATCATTTTTAGCCAAAACTCCTTCAAGAATAAGTGTCCTCACACTGAAGTAAATCTCTCAGCCTGTGTTGCTACATCTTGGCATGGAGTGATACAGGGAGCTGGCTCCATTTCCTCCTCCTCCAGACTGAAATCTCAGCTGGATACAGGAAGACAGGAATTTTTTCAAGTCTCCTCATCATCAGACATGTGCACTTTATGTAGAGCTAGCAGCTCTTCCTTTATTAATATTTACACATATTAAAAGATATTAATCTTTTGATGGTACAAAAGGTAAAAAAAATCAGATAAGAAATAAGATAAAAAATCAGATAAGAAAAATATCAGATAAGAAATCCAGTGTTCTCAACACATCCATTGCCACTTGTTGCAACCACTATCTTTTCAAATGGATGCAACACCTTCCACTAAACACTTGAGGATACAGCTTAAAAGACCAGAAAGGACTACATAATCAATTATGACTTAATTTAATTGTTATACATATCTCTGCTTCATAAATCAGTACCAGAGATACAAATTTACTAAATAAGTGAGTGTGTAAATGTGTGTTTGTATAAAAGGTGGCCAGTACTCTTTCAGGAGGCAACTTGTAGCCTCATGCTCATTGTTAATCTGCTTGTTGTTTCTGTGTTTACAATTCTCAGCATGCTTAGCATTTCCTTACCCAAACCAAAAGTAATGTAAAAAAGAAAAAGAAAAAGAAAAAGAAAAAGAAAAAGAAAGAAAAAGAAAAAGAAAAAGAAAAAGAAAGAGAGGAGAAGAGAGGAGAGGAGAGGAGAGGAGAGGAGAGGAGAGGAGAGGAGAAAGGAAAAGTCTTACACTCCCTGAAATCTCAGTCTTACAGAGTGATCTTTCTGCATATACGGCAGTGGCAAATAACTAAATTATGCACTCTGTAGCAATTACTAGTTGACACAGCTCCTTTCTTTTCTTAAGGGAAGAAGAATGTATATTGGCTACCAGGAATTACTGGCTAGCTTCTCAAAAAGTGTGAATTGTAAAGATGAACAGCACGATTCATAAAGTCAGGAAATGTTATTACACTAGGGAAAAGAAACAATGGCTGCTGCAGACCGTTTCTGTTTCTTCCTTCAGCAAAACAGCAAGCAGAGCTTGCTAGAGGTATAAATATTTGCACTGATGAAACTACAGTGTTGGTGCTACACAGCTGGCAATCCACTCTTGTTAAAGGCATGGCTAGACATGATTTTCAATGCTACGACTTAGAGCAAGCTTGTGGAAGTCTCTTTTAGTGTGGATGCCATGCATCTGCCTTGAACTTGAGGGAGACAGAGGAGGAGAGAAGTCTTTACATTGGCTTCCTCATATTGGTTCAAGATAATAAACCATCTTTCTGTCACTCAGAGGTCCTACAGCTATCCAGGAAGATATCATTTCAGTTTATGATTGCCAATGACACTGTTTTGCTAAAGAATTATGTAGTGCTGTCATTATTGACCTTAATATGACAGGGATTAGCAGACCAAGCAGCCACAGTGCCTGGGTTGGTTCCTGAGGGGCATGAACCAAAGAAGCATGCAGATTCTCCAAGGTCAGATGTACCTGAGACACTGAGTGTGCACACATCCAAAGCAGACTACAGCTGCAGAAACTGTGCTGACACCTAATTCCGTAAGGGGTTCATTATAACTCCATGGCAAGATGCTAGTAAAGCATTAGTTAAATATCGAAACTTCTGTTCCCATGCATTATCACAGCACTAAGCCATTAATATTAGGAAAAGAAAATCAAGCACTGTAACAGCACAATATATTGTAGCAGTTCCTAGAAAGAACAGGAGATTTCTGGAAGGCAATTTACTTTTTTAAACTGCTTTGCTTTCCCTCAAAGAAATACCACAAACAACACACCCTTGTAAACATTTTAATGGCTCTCATTTTTGAGTTAGGAGAATAAAAAGAATAACAAAGAAAAGAAATCTCAATAGATTGTCATTGCTTTTAAAATGAATTCTGCCTCAGAACACAAGGTCTAATAGTGTCCTGGACTAATAGTTAGGACTTATTTCATTGCAAGCAACATAGCTGAAAGGTGTAACACAGGAACAGCGTGGGGAAAATCACTGGACAGGCTGTCTGCCTATACAATTGCAGCATCTCCATAACTATTTTATTTAGAAAAGAGCCATTTTAATTTTATAAATCCAGAAAGATCTCAACTTGTTCCCCAGCACATAGTATTTGCAATGTGCTGTCTTATGAAACAGAGACTGGAAATGAATGAGCCATAAGTGCCACAGATAACTGTAATATCAGATTATCTTTTAAGGTATCTGATGACCCCTAACACAGCAGTGTAACAAGTGCATTTAAAAACACAGGCAGGGCAGATGGCTTTTCTCTAGGACAAAAAGAGAAAAACAAAAAGAAACAAAACCTTAACAGCATGAATACTGTGAAGTTTCCTAAGAAAAAGGCACCCCTCTTGAAGGACATGAATGGATTCCATACAAAGAAGAAAAGAGGGAGAGAAAAGAATACCTCCTCAACTACATGTAGGCTGCTTTGGAAGACATTTAGGAAGACTGGCTATATTCCTGGCTCCCTGGAAGGGAGAAATGGGCAGACGGATGAATGACAAGATATTGATCCTCTTTTGTTTGAGCAACCTGACTTCTTTTGTGTTAGAAGTAAAGAC
>NW_010589625.1:42842-87853 GCF_000705375.1 Tinamus guttatus
CTGAACAGAGCCTGTTCAGATTTAGTACCTGTCCCCTGAAAGCATGCAAGCAGGTCTGCAATTGAGCTAAAACTTAAAGCAGCCTGATGTAACACTGAAGCTATCAAAGCCTTGCTTACTGAGCGCCTCTTTGTTACTACTATGCGACAGCTGGTTCAAGTTTCTGGATAGATTGTTGAGAAAAAGAAATAGCCTTACAAAATGCTTCTGCATTTCAGGCATTGAAATAACCAAATATTTGGGCAATATTGGCAGGCCCAGATTGCCCCAAGCAGCTGGGACCTGAAGCTTCAGAAACAGTCTCATCTACCAGCACTGAGTTTGAAAGAGTCAAGGTACTTGAGCCACATGGAGGGTCAACATCCCCCTCTGTGGGACCCTTTCTGGTCATTACCCAGAAAAAGAAAGATGACATAATGGCAACCTGTGGTCCTATCCAGACAGCAAATGCTTCCAAAAATATGCAACACCAGTAGAATTAGCTGAAGACAAGGTCCAATGATCAATATGGAATTTGCGCAGAGACAGTTTGCAGGAGGAAAGTGTTTGGAGATGATACTGGGAAGGAAGCCTGCTGTTGCAGTATTTCACTAAAGACTTAGTTTGCTTTCAGCATTGAGTGATCTCTCAATATCAGGGAGCCCAATAGCTTGATTCCAAATTTCTGATGCAGATCAGAGCAAGGCCCTTTATTTCTCTGGGAGTCTCTTCCCACCGTTACATTCTGTCTATCTATCTTCCCTGCATACCCTGTGGTCCATTTAAACCAGGATTGCCTGTTGTTGCAACACTAACTAACAGTGCCCTTGTCAAAACTCTGATTTCCAAGCACCACTCTCCTAAAAAATGCCCAGTGGCACAAAGCATGGACAAAGATGTACTTCTTGCAAGGAGCTTATGCTAAGCTCTATAATTAAGACATATGGAGCATTATCCACAGCTTAGGGAAGTCAATGGAAACACTGCCTTATATGCTAGATGACAAAGTGGTGATGAAGCAGAATTTATTTTAAGGAATCATTTTTTTCTGTTTGCAGATACTATAAGGCTTTGGCTTCTACTGTGCTAGTAAAAGGTAGGAAAATGAAGAATGGGGAAGATTAATATGCTACAAGAAAAAAACAGACCAATATTATAAACATACCCAAAATGAAATCTGAGAAAACTTTTTCATAAATGGTACAAATGAGAATTAGGTTACTGGTTAGGTTAGGGTTTTTTTCTATTATTTTTTTTGTGTGTGTGCTTTTAAAATCAGCTACTCAAAAGATAACTAAAGAGTCTTCCCTTTGCACCAAGACATGAAATATGTTGCACATTAAGTGGTGGTGATCAGTGTAAGAAAAAGTATCTGACTCCAGATAATTTAATGTAAACCAAAAAAAAATACTAAACAGAGTAGAGGCTACATTTCTATTAACAGTCTGTGCAGAAAAATACTGGTATACCTGTGGAGTGAATAGATGGCTAGACCACTATATGAGAATATTTAGTAGATTTGCTTATGTGACAGTTTGCCTGGGAGGAGAATAGGAAAAATAGGAAAGAGAGGAAAATACCAATTCCTCTGGATTTGCAAATTTGCTCTAACCAGAAATTTGTAACACTCCCATACAAAAGTGAAGTTCTCAAGGAATGAGTCTTGCCCTAAATGTTGATTGGACAGAGGGCATTTTTCTTGCTTGCAAAATGACACTCAGTCTCCCTGTTTCCTGTCTGGCAAGGTATATGGCAAAGACTTTGAAAAACAAAACATACAGCATGCCTGGTCTGTTGTAACCCAGACAATTACAGGCATCACAACACTAAATTTTTAAACAGTTAGGTAATATATAATAAATAAAAGATGAACAGGAAAGCACTCATAGCTACTCCCCTAATGCATCTGGAAAGTAATTAACTTTTTTTCCTCCTTTAAGAATGTAATGTATGATACCCTGACAAAGGAGGAGCCTGACCATGCATTCCTGATGAAGATTTATCTAAGGTCAGACTCTGCGGGACCAGACTTGCCATCCATACTACTGGAGCTCTGCATCCATTTGGCATCATGCCATTGCTAGCCGAACCACAGAAGCAATGCAAAGAGTGCTTCCTTGTGAGCAATTTTGCCTCCAGCATTAAGAAGACAAAGACCTTCAGAGCTATTCTTTCACTACCAACCAACCTCTGTGCCTGACAAAACACTGTCATTTACCTGCTCATCAGTAATATAACAAGAGCACCATGGCAGTGAGTGGCATGTGAGGCAGTATTTGGTAGGGCAATAGATGAAAAGCTCGCTGCAGCCTGAGAAAGTGGCTGAGCAGAGCTGAAGGACAACACCAAGCCATGTCAACTGTGTGAGCAATTCCCCTGTGAATGAAAGACAGAGACAGTGAGTCCTGCCAAGGACTAATGGCAAATAATAATCACTGAGAAGCTGCTAGTTAGGAGTGAGCAAAATTACAGAAAAAAAATCGGAAGCTGGATATGGCTTCCCTGTAGTACTTAGCATGTGGTGGAGTCTAAATCTTATTACAGGGGGCGCCTTTGCTGCCTAGTCTCTAGGGCAAAAGACTGTTTTTTGGGGTGGGTTTCATTTTTTTTCTGAGGGTGTCTACTGGCTCTGCATTATCTTATAGGGATCATTGTAAGGATGCTGCACAGACTGGTGTCTGTCTGTCCCCCAGGGCACTCGTGTCATGGGGCTGCTGGTGGGTTAGGGCCAGGACCGGCTGCAGAGGGCTGTAGGGCTGGGATGAGAGTCAGAGGCCAGTGGCTGGGCAGGAGCAGGAAATGGAGCTGGTATCACTGTGGCATCATGGCCATCATGGCTGGGTTGGACTAGGGCCAGAGCTGGAGGAGACCCCATGTTATGCTGGGACAGAGGTAGACTACAGGGGGCTTCTTAGACAATCATGGACTTCATTCAGCTTATTTGAACCTCAGGCTGTCTGTGCTGTCTGTCAGACCAGCTAAATCAAGAGAAGAGGGAAAGTCTGAATTAGGTCTTCTGAGGTGAACCCAGGAAGTGTTTTCTTTGATGGGAAATGGAATAGCTCTTAAGCATGTATTGCTAGAGCCAAGTTCAGCGGTTTAGAAGGAGGGAGTTTGCCAATGAGGGTAATGCATTGACTACGGCATTTGCAACAGCACACATTTGCTCCATCCTGAGGTATATTGCAAAATCAATTACCGATGGTAAGTTTTGGAGGATGGAGATATTTCCATGGGGACACTTTTAGGGCAGCAAGCTTTAATTTATTTTTTCTTTGGATGATTTTGACTACTTTACTTTTAGGATTAACCAGTCTTTTAAACCATTGTCAACAGTACCAGAGCTCATGGTGGGTGAGCAGTATTAATGTATTCACAAAATATATCATGTTAAACAAAATCTAAGCACAGACTGGGCAAAACTTAAGGATATGTCTTATGGCAGACATCTTTGCACTGGTAGATGATTTAGTATGTGTTTTTGCACCTCTGATTTGGATGGTTGTAGGTATAGCCAAATACAGAAAATACAGGCTTTCTAGAATGAAGAATTTCACATGGGCATAGTCCTGCATAGGAAATAATGAGGTCATTTTATGTCCCATGCCAGTGCCATGAATATCCCTTGTTCCATGGTTTCTAAATTACCATGCCATCCATTCCTATCGAACGAGGTGTTACCCCACAACCTCATCTAATTCAGCTATCCTGGAATATCGTTTCATTTATGTGTAAAGAAATCAAGTCACAACTGGTCACTTTTTGGCTGATTAATTCCTGGAAACATCTGTTGGAGCCAGCCTATTATTAGATGTGAACTTTTGACATTATTTGCAGACACAATCACACAGAGATTAACTTCTCTGCAACAGGCACAGTCCTCATCTATATCCTGAGCAAGATGCCATGACCCAGCTTCCCATCTGCAGCCAAGCAGCAGCACGCAGTGCAGCCACAAAGAGGGAATGCCTGACCTCAGCTATCTTTCCTAGTCCTTTCCCAGAGCAGAAGTTAGAGCAATGTGTGCCAGCTGCTGGCAGAGACTTGAGTTCTCTAAAGGACATATATGTCCCAGCCATGACCCCTCCATTCAATCATGCTACAAAAGCAGGCTTCAAGAAAATCATCTTTGAGCTCCTGGGATGCCATCCCTCTTGCTGACTACATTGACTCAGCAGTCTCAGTGCCTTCACATTACATAACTAAAGCTGAAGGCCTGTTTTTAATAATGCAGATAGACACAAAGCAATTACGTGTGATCACATACTCTTTGCTCCACAAGACATTTTGTTCAGTCCCACAAAGGTTTATGAGTCTTTTTTTGTGTATGTTATGTGTTCACGGTGTTGTCTCTCATTCCTTTGCCTGAGTATCCAGGGTATATCACAGTCAATATCTCTGACAGTGAAAAATCTAATTGACACCGTTAATGTAAGGGTTAAGCCACATGGGCTTTTCCAGTGCCTGATTTCTCATATCACTCCATGCTCATTTAAGATGCTGACTACTGCATTTAAAAATCAAGCTCCAGTCATGCCCAAGTGATAGAGAGGAAATTTGTGGTTGTGGAGTCTCCAACATTTTTCCCACAAAGTGTTCCTGCCACTTCCTTCCCCTGGGCCTCTGAGGTCCTTCACAGTGCTGACATGATTGCTTTGTCTCGGGATGGTCTTTCTTATTTTGAGGAGAACAAATACAGCACTCTAGAAAATGAAAAGCAGATGGCGTTCAACAGTTAGTTGCGTTAAACTGTTCTTCAGCCATTCAATGGAGTATCGCCCATCCAAATATCCTTGGTTAGACTACAGTATATATTTTTTAACTTGATTTTAAATTCTTTCTCGATTTACATTGTGTGCAGCAATTTGGTTGTAATTTTACTGCATTTTTCTTAATCTGTTCTATGATCAAATGAGTATAAAATAATCAACATACATACATCTCTTCACTATTGTCACAGTATCCCCTGGCACTGGTAACAGCAACAGCAAGAAGACTTTAAATTCTAAAAACATTTGTATTTCTCAATGAAGAGAAGGATTTAGGATAAATTACATTTCAAACTGCTGGCTATGGGCTCTGGAGAACTCCTTCATTCTTCATGTACATAAGTCCAATCCCACTGACTAAAATCTGCTTTTAGATCACAGACTCATTGATTTGCTTTGTTTTGAGCTTCCAGTGCCTTTTATTTTCTTTATTGGGAAGTACTTTCAGTAAGAAAGACTCTTTGTCACAGCTGTTGCAGATATCCCGTCTGAACCCCTTCCTGAATAGCATTCATGATCATTTTCTAGAAGACTGTGAAATATTAGCTTTAACTTTGAAACACTTAAAGCTGTAGTTCTCGGGCAAGCTGATATAGATAAAATTGTTTTCAAAGTTCCAAAAATATTTCCAGATCTGTATATTTTCCAAATAATTCCCTAAAGGATGAGGAGGAATTTAAAGTGGCCTGGGGTCACTCCTGGCAGCTCCTTCACTGCTACCCCAGATCATTGCCTATTAAAAAACTCTGAGCTTTCAAGCAAAAATCAGAAGGTATGCACAAGTTTGTGGTAAATTCTGTTTGATCTGTTTATATTGATATATACTTCCCAAAGGCCACGCTCCCTTCCAGCTACTCTGAGACTCTCCTGGAAGTACTTAAATGCAAATTCCAATCTACAAGGAACGAAAGCAGGTCTTGGAGAAGAGTAAAAAATAGAGAAGAAGAAAGATGTTTCTCCAAAGAACATGTTAGTGGATTAAGAAAATAAAAAAGTCCAGAATTCTAATTGTTCTTCTGATGGCAATCCCACATCTCATTTCCTGTTTCCCTTTATCACAACCACGATCCAGTAGATCAGTTATTGTAGGACCATAAGGTCTATCTATCCCTGTATCCTGTGTAAGATGTTGGACAGTAATGGCAGCTTAAGGGCAAAAGTGAAATCATAGAATCATAGAATTGTTAAGGTTAGAAGGGACCTCTAGTGATCCTCTAGTCAACCCCCATGCACACGCACCGTCAGCATCACATAGAGCACAAGGCACAGGACTGCGTCCAAGCAGGTTTTGAAGATCTCCAGAGAAGGAGATTCCGCAGCCTCTCTTGGCAGCCTGTGTCAGTGCTCGGTCACCCTCACTCCTCACCCTCGGTCACCAAATAGGGAATTTCTAGGCCTGATATGGATTGACAACTTTGTTTAGTGATCACTGATGGACTTCTCATGGATGAGTTTGTCTAATGCTTTCTTAAGTCACTTGCACTCTTGACTTCCACAACATACCTTACACAATTAGGTAGGCTCTGCTGCTTAGTTTTTTACTGTGACCTATTCTATTAGCCCTGTTATTCACTTCACATTGTATAGAAACTGTACAATAACTATGTAGGTTCTATGTGTTTTCCTTCTTACTGCCTTTTACGGTTCTTTTCTTGTTCCACAGAAGAGAAGACCAAAACTGTAAATTTAGGTGCATCGCTAGTTTATTTACTGGCCTAAAGACATGGTTTTCTTTTCTTTTGTTTATTCTCCTTTATTTTCTCTTTCTTTTCCTTTGCTAATGATTTCAGGCACTCTGTATTTCCACAGCACAGAATGCAATCATCTGAAGATCTACTTCCTTGAATGGCAATTTCTTGAGTAGAGCTCATCAGTCTGGAGTTATAGGTGGGATTATTTTTCCCTGATCAGATGAGAACTTCACATTCAGTTTTATTCACCTATCACTCAACATTCTCCAGATCTTCACAGATAGCTTTAACTTTTACTACACATTAGCAAATGTTTTGCTTTTCATTTTTGTGCACCATTCCAGGTCACTTATTAATATACTGAAGAGCACAAGTTCCAGATCTTTGCGGCAACCACTTGCAGCATTTTTTGCAGTGTGACAACTAAGCATTTATTCTTATCCTTACTCCCTGTCTTTTACTCATGTGTCAGTACATGAGAACATCATGTTGCTCCTACAATCCTATTTAGATTCTTTAGGTACTTCCTAAGGAACTTCCAGGTGCATTTTATCAATGAGCTCATCATTGAAACGTCATTGAATTCAATCCTTCCTGCATCACAGTGGGGCTATAATAAAGCAACTCTTAAGATACAAGAAATCTAAAATTTGTCAGAACTCACATGGATGTTCAATAGCTCCTGAAGTGTTGATTTATATGGAATGTGGTATCTCCGTGATGTGTTACCTTTTTTTCATGCTGCATATATTTGAGTGTGAGCATTTATGGGAATGTGTGTCTGGCAATCAGATTATTTCCCACTCAAAACTTTTTTGAAATTCTTTCCTGATGTCAACCAAATTTGAAAGAAGAAGAAGAAAGGTTTGAGAAAAGAAAAGAAGAGGGAAGGCAAGGGAAGGCAAGGGAAGAGGGAAGGGAAGGCAAGGGAAGGGAAGGCAAGGGAAGGGAAGGAAAGGAAATCCTTCCAGAAATAGGAAGAAATGTTGGTTGGTAAAATCTTGAGATCTCAGTGCTGTCACCTAAGGAAATGTTGAACATGAGCACATGTTAGAGTACCTTATTAGACCTCAGGGATTGTGAGAGAAGAGAGGAGGAGGGAGAGAAGGAACAGATGGTAGGAAGGACTCATAGGGAAAATCTTCAGCCAGATCCTACGATAAGTTAAACACCGGCAAGTCCAACAATCAGGCACGAAGGACTTCAGAAATGAGGCTTTAGTCACTCAAAGAGCATCTTGTCTGGTGATGATAATTGTTCAAAGGACTCAGTGTAAACAGCTCAGATCCACATACCCTGCTGCAGCAGAGACAGTGGGCAGTCCATATTCCTGAACTAGCAATTCTAAAGACATCTGTCGGTTTAAAAAAAAAAAAAAAGTGAAAATTGGAAAGGAAGATGTATTGCTTTTTTATTTTACTTTGCAAAATTGACATAAGAAAATAAAACTCTGCCAACAGAGCCAAATCAGTATTACAGGAATGTGAAAGAGCAAAATAAGAGAAACAAGAGAAATGGAACAGTTCACTGCCTGGTCAGATCAACAGCTGTTTTATGTGAGGAAAGCTGAGCCACATGGGCTAGTCAAATAAATTACTGATGTAATTGTGATGGTGACAGTTAGCAAACTTACCACAACTGAAACCTTACATTGCTTTCACTCTGCTGTATTCCCTTAACTGGTATGTTGGTTTATGTCATTATTTCTGCTTATAGAAAAAACTACAGTCCACTATATATCACTGGCCCTATGCCTTTCTTTTTTTTAAAAAAATGTATCAAAACCATAACATATTGCTACAGCCAACTCCACGTTTATGTACACAAATAATTACCTCTCCTTCCTAAATGTCTATCTATAATATCCCAGAACTTGGGAGGAGTATGGCAAAGCTAATACTTTTCCACAAATTTTAATTTCAATGAAAAAAAATCTAGAGCCCATGACATTGAAATATTTAATCATTCATCTCAGTTCACTGAAATATCTCTCTGTATAATGAAGTCCAAATATTTTATTTTAATGCTTTCAAACACAGCATTTTAGTTTTCAGATTACAAACAACTTCCATTTGCAAAAAAAAAGATACATTTTCTATTCAGCTTTTAACAAATTTTAATTTAAAATTTTTGTTTTCCTTTTCAGTCTAAGAAATATCTCTTCTTTTTTTTTCTGAGAACAAAATGGTTAGCTGGAAATGGTAGGTTTTACATTTGCCAAGGAACTGAAAAAAAAAGTGCATTGCACTTGACTTCAGAGGTCTTGAAAATCAGGCCATTGCACAGTTTCTTCAATTGAATTTACAAATTTTATTTCAAATCTCTCTAACCAAATAAGATGCACAGCCTTTAAAATTCAGATTTCCCACAATATCTGAGCAACACAGAAAGATATTCCTATTTTCAATTTATAATTAGTATTACAGGTGTTGCATCGTAAGCATGTTTCCTTTGCCAACAAACAGCACATTATTTTAACATAGTTGACATAAAGAAATGCATGTGCTTCTCAGCATACAAATGAAAGTAGAGTGTTCATGCATGTGTTGTAATATGTCTTCATAACATCCTGAAACATTTTTCACACAGTGCCTCTAAAGAAGATTGCAACACCACCTAGGCAGAGTAAAAGATCTCCTGCATTGCAGAAAGTATTTTTTCAAGGAATTGATCTTTTCTGATCAGAAAACCACCAGCAGGAACATTTTTTCCTCTTGGCCGGCACATTTCAAAGACCACATTCTGCCATCATGCTGTAGATATGTCCACATCATGCTGTAGATACGACTGTCAAGTTATCTGCCATTCAAGTTTTAAGCTTTTTGCACTAATACACAGTGACAAAAGCCTGTTTTGCTTCTGCTTTTCTTGTGGCCTTTCTGCTTTCTGTTAAAGAAAGCTTTTTGCTTGGTCCTTTTTCTCTTTGTTCTCTCTTTCTTTTTTTTTTTTTTTTTTCTGATGAGTCTTTTGTTCATCCGCCTTGATTTCTTTTGTGCTGCTGCCTTTGTTGTTCAGAAATGAGGAGTGGGGATTTTCTTTCCATTGCTGGTTCTCAACCACCACAGAGTAGGCTCGGGGAAGCTGCCATTTGTTGTTTCAGCAGTCAATATCATGGACATAGGCCTCTGAGCTTTCAGTCTATGAGTATAATCTCACCAAAGGCAGAAGGAACCTCCTCAGTGTACACTCAGTCACTCTACCATTTTAAACAGAAGGGATTTTGAATAGGGCTGAAGGAGTAATGTGGTTTTGATTTAGTTCCCAAATGGAGACACTGTGGGTGGGGAATGAGAAAGAAGAGTTCTCTTGAGATGTTGCCTTTGCTGTTGAGAAAGGGATGGGGATTTGAAAATGATTTATTTCACACAGAAGGATATGCTCTTTTGTGTGTAGTAGTACTGAGCCATTTTGAACTATCAGCATAAGTTTTAAACAAAAATGCCATCTTGAAATGGAATGAAATCAAAACACATTTTTCAGATGAAACATAGATAGACAGACAGGTAGATATACACATACACACATGTACATATCTTTAAGAGAATCAACCCTTTTCCCCTACTGAAACCATTCATCATATTTACCTAGTGTTCACAGACAGCCTGCCACAGCCCGCCAACCCAAAGATAGTTTGTGGGGGGAAGGGGTGGTAAATTTACTGTTCACCTACCTAAATACACTGAGTATTTGCAAATAACAGAGGAAATAGTTCTTCTGATATTGATTGATGCAATGATTGCAGTCATCATTGTCAGTGCACCCCAATACATAAAACTCAGTTATGACTTCATGCCTTTCTTTGTTTTATTTTCATTCCTTAGGTTATGATGTTCTTCAAATTTTCCCCTATAGTTATATTGAGAACAAGTTGAATCAATATGTTGGTGTTAGAACATGACCAGAATATTCTCTCCTGTTGCCCATCTTCTGCCTGCTGCAGATACTCAATATCTTCATACTGCCTCAGAAGCTCTCCTCACTGTGTTTCTGTGTGTTTTGAAAGCGATAGGAAAGGATTTTCAAACATTTCCCTATCTCTAAAATTGGCATCAGTAAAAAAAATAGATGCAAGCAATTAAACCCATAAATTTGACCAAACTGAGAAAAGGCAGGCTTTGGATAGTTTTCACTTGTGCATTATTTGTTTGCAACAAAAAGGTCTTAAAAGCCTTCCTGCTAAAATGCTAAGTGCTCATCTGGCATTATGCTGACTCAGAAGAGAGAAGGCTAAATTTTCTCTTCTGTAACATCTTAAATACATTTAGCCGCTGCATGCACAAGCTCTGACTTAACTCTTGTGTTTTGCAGCATACTCTTACAAAATGGTAAGATTCAGCCTTGACTCCCTGCCAGGCACAATATGATGAATTCTATAATTATCAATCTAGTGATGGCATTTAAAAGCAAATGCGTTGTCATGCACAGAAATCATCTCATGTCCCCTACAGTGACATTCCCAACAAGAACAGTCACTTTGTTTGACTATAACTCTGGTTTTATTAAATGAAACCTCCTCAATCAACAGACTCCCCCAACCAAATAAAAAGCATTCTTTTATTCATCAAATAGATTTAGTCCAGAATGACTGCCAGCATACCTAAAAGTCTTATAATATCAGAGTAATTATTTTCAGATCACCTACACTCATGAGCTCTACTTTGCAAGGCTAGCTATCAAAACAATAATAAACACAGATCATATGTGATACTGCATAAAATTGTGCCCTATCATTTAAGTATGGAATAGAAGCAGAAAGATTCCTCCCAACTCCTCCCCCTTGAACTCACCCTCTGTATTCAGTAGAGCATAACATTAAATGTAATTAATAGCCTGAACCCCTCTCTGCCTACATCTCTTCCTCCTTGACCCATTTGGAAATCCCAAACTAGGCATTTACAAGCCAGATTATCTATTACAGAGTTGCCATTTTCTGTCAGACCCTTACATGGATCAAAAGATTAAAAGCAACATTAAAAAGTACATGTTACGATACTGAGTCTGGTAACTCTAGTCTGTCCGCTTCCGTTCAAACATTGAAACCAAGCAAAGATTAATGTTTTGAATAGTATCTGAATTAATGTTCTGTCAACCGGCTGTGGGGACAGGGGTGGCTTCTTTCAATTTGTTTGTTTGGTTTTCATTTCCGTAATCCAGATAGTTTTCAATCAGTGTCTGCAGCATGAAGAAGACTATGCTGAATCTGCAGTCCTGGGTACTGTTATATCTAATGTTTCAAGCCACAGTCCAGGTGGGAGCCACGGGTCATTGGTTCAACAGGTTAACACGACTGACAGAAATCTCAATAACTCAGAGAGTGATCACATTTATTTGCTGACCTAGACCTTCTATAGATTAGACATACTCCTGCCTTCACCTTCCTTATCCTCTGATTTATTTTACCTTAAAAAAACAAAATGGTTAACAGATGCAACTGGAAGGCTTCACATCTCACCTCTCTGTTTTCTTTTTCTCATTGACAAAAGCAGTGAAGATGGAAAAGGGCTGATATGTGAAAAATGTACTTCCTTCAGAGAGCTCCACCTCACTCTGTGTTGGTACCTGGTACTTGTGTTAATATACACCACATGGCATCAGAACAAGGATCAAACAAGAGGACTTAAAAAGTTGCGTGTTCAAAATTGTCCAAGTTTACCAGAGCTGAGCTCCACATGGGTTCCAGTCAACAAAAAGCAATTTCTCCTTATATTACACTGAATTATTTACTACAACATTTTGAAGTGACATAAAAAAATTTCCCCCTCTGTTCAGAGTTTTATTGGAATTTAAAGAAGAGGCATAAATGAATAGCAGGAGAGACAAAATAAATCCCATTGAACTGCTCTGGCTGATAATATAAGCATATTTGAAACAGTGCCTTATGCAAGGATAATTGTATCATTTGTTACATGCTACACAGAGGTACTTAGGACTGTCTCTGACTATGACAGAGACACAGAGGGAAGCAGGGCTCCAGCAGAAGTATACAAGAGGCTGTGGGACTCTGTTTATAGTTATCTTAGTGAAGACGGACCCAAGTGACCAGCTCTAAACCTGGGCGTTTTGAATCCTCCCTATAAACCGTGGTGGATTTTGGAGCAAAACTAACAGTCTATCCATAGACACACAGATGCACATAGACAGGAAAGTCTTCACCATTACCAAGCAACAGAGGACATCATGTCTTTGACGTGGAGGACAGAGCAGACACTGTTCACATCTTGTACTCTGCCCTGAATACAGAAATAGGCAGAACTGAGAACGGGTCCCTGTCTCTCTCTCCCACACAAGCACTGTGGGGAGAGCTAGCTAACTCCTGAAAAGATATGTCACTGTATCACTATTAATCTGTCTCAGCATCAGAAGTAGCTGAGAGAGGAAACATGCACCTGAACCTTGCTGAGGAAAGCAAACTGCAAGCCACAAGTTATGTCTGACTCTAGCTCTGGCTCCTAGAGGTGACCATCCCTTCTCAGTTCCATGGTTCAGGACTTTCCAAATCCATCACAGGCTTAGCTATCACTTTAGCCTGTGCTTTAAGAAATATAGAAACTGAGGGCAGTTCCATAAGAGCAATGTTGCAAGCAGCTGATCCCATCTTTTCCAGAACTTGCATTTCTCCCAACCCGAAATACAGTTTTCTCCTCTATCAGAGTTTGAATTGGTTGTAAGGACCTTTGTCACAGCATCTGACTCTTGCCATTAATACATAATATTAATTAATATATTATTATTATTATATTTATATAATTAATATATTAATCTAACATAAGTGTTGAGTTTCACCTTCATTTTTAAGAAAGACAGCATTCAGATTCACACCTATCATTTTTGGGTTTTATTTTGCAGGAAGAGAAGTTGAGGAAAATGGCTGTTATAAACATTATTGCATAAGATTCTGCCTCCATGAATTATTAAATGGACAAAGCATCTGTAAATTTTTGACAGGATGACAACTTATTTGGACAAGTCAGCAGAAAGTGAGACTGAATGGTTACCACAGGCAACCCTACAAGAAAGTCAAAGATACAAAGCTGAAGCAGCAGACAGTCAGGAACGAGAGGCCAGTGACAGATGAAATGCTGGGCTCCACACATATGCAGCTGGAGACAGGCACTCGACGAGCTGGCAGTGTCATACTTGCCAAGGGCAATTCAGACGGAAGCAGTAAGGAAGCTTTGGGGACACACTTTCTGCAGTTGTTTTGTTTGTCCTCACGTGCTAAGGCCTAGACACCAGCAAAGCAGGCAGCGGCTGAAGCTGTGACTCCACCACTGAGTTTTTCCACATCAGCCCTGGCTGCTTCTGAAAAATAGGTTGATGTACAGGATGATGTACATCATCAGCACATCTCCTCCTTCTCTGCGGCAACAGCAGAAGCAAAAAAGCCTGCTTCTCTGTGGCTCTCCTCCCCTGAGCTCTATTCCTTCCCACAGACGGGGCAGCTTTACCTTCATCCTCTAAGTAACAAAGCTGTTCACTCATCCTAGGCCAAGTGCTTTTTCAGGCTGGAATCTGAAGGCCTAAAGCAGACTCCTCTGGTGTCAGATAGCTCCTCCCTGGCTGCAGTGACCCCATTACTGGAAAGCTACACATGCTTGTCCTTTAACCACATACCTCATCTTATGGGAAAAAGGACAGCTCACAACAGCTATTGACAACTTCATTAACGAGATGTCTACGTACAGGCATATGAGTCTGCTTTGGGTAGCCCAGGTAAACCAGTCTGAAAATACAGTAAAAATGAAAGACAACTGTTGAGCTGATAAATTAATATGCAGTTCAGTAATTATGCCTTGTTGATGCTGCCCTAGCTAGAGCAACAGCCCTGGAGAGATGCACTGACACTTTGTGCGGTTACTCTCTGAATTGCCTGTGTTAGTTGTGGTAGACACTATGCAAATACTCTTTGGACCATTCAAATAGAGAGAAAATAGAGTATATTTTTATTAACCTGAGACCAGAGACCCAAGCTATCTTAATAGGCCTGTCCTTCCTGAATGAGAACAGTCTGTTTCTTCTCTTGTAAAGGCAGATGCAAGGTGCAGAAGGCACTCAGTCACCAGACTGACTGTTCTAGCACCTCCACTGACATCTGTTGTTTGTCCGGGACTCACATTTATTTTTCTACCAAAAAAAAAAAAAAAGATTCTCTGGCTCTGTCACCTCATTACATGTGAGCTGTATGAGGCCTCAAGGAAGAAACACAATAACTACAGGCCTTACAGAGGCCAGAATAACACACTAATCTGGAGTGGCATTAGAAGGGGATCCCTTTTTTTCTTCTCTCTTTCCTCTAAATTATTCCTGTTCACAAAAATCCAGATGGAAAATTCATAGAACTGTCTTCACAGGCAATAAACCAAAGTTAATGATCTGATGTAAAACCACCAGAGTATGGTCAGAAGATAGCGGCAGAGTAGTCATAAATATGGCCATGTAGGTGCCGTATGACTTTACACATGTTACACAGACCTTGAATCTGTTTTCCTGCCTTTAAAGGGATACTTTTCAAATTTAAAGGCTGTATAATAAAGAAATTTAATTAATCAATGCAGACGTTCCCTGAAGCAGAACTACCACAATAAGCTAAACAAGCAGCCTTGCTGCCCCATCTAAATTAAAAGCTCACAACAGAATAGACCTGCGGTTAGCAGGGCTATACCAAAGGGAGGAGGTGTGTGGTTACCTCCTCTGCGGCTCCACACACAATGGAAGGAGCACACACACTCCTTTTTTTTTTTTTTTTTTTTTCAAGGAACACTGAGAATCAGTTCTCTCCTGAAAAGAAATGCTGTTGCACCGTTCCAGATATGTTACTGGTACATCAAAAAGAATTAACATCCTCCCTTCACTTACACAAAGAGAGGGCTCTCACTTGATGCCAAATGGCCATGTGCACTGATACAGAAATAATGTCTTGGCAGCCAGCAGGACTGAAAAGGAGCCAAATTACATCATTCACTCTCCCTTCAGTGGGCATAGAAGACTTTATTTACTACTTTGGCAATAGCGAGCACCGCAGCTGCTGCCAGTCATATGAAAGGGGAATAGAGGGAAGGCATCAAAAAAAAGTTGTGTCCAGAAAGCCTAGAGATCTGCCTCTGTCCTGCGCTTGGTGCAGCTGGGTGCTAGCCTAGGACTCAGGGAAGTTCTGCACTAATCTCACCGCTCTCACCAGCCTCTGCTGCAAAATCTGCATCATGCATTTCACCGCTCTCTTTTCCTTTTTGAGGACAGAGATTGTCACACTGTGTAAGCTCGGTGCTTAGCTCAGCTCTCTGCCACGCTCATCTGAGTCCTACAGGCACTCCTGCAAGAGAACTGCAAGAGAAATGGTTAGTAAGAAAGAGTCATCGGAGGATCAAAACCAGGCTGATTTTCAAACCTGCAGAATAACTATGCTACATGAATGTTGACAGATGTTGAGTCTGGCAACTCTAGAGAACCTTTAGCTAGGAAAACATTTGATGGAGCACAGTTACAATGATAAGACACCAGTGTGGCTAGAATGAGCAGCAAAAGCAATTAGACAACTTAAATATTTTTTAAGCCAAAACTGTGGGAGAGAGCATGTGAATTAATATAAGAAATCAGAGATAGATGTCTCTGTGAAAGAGAGATTTGTCTTTATGAGGAAAAGACGTAATGCATAAAGAATACACCTACAAGGCACAAAAATCCAATAGAGGTGTTTAACTAGCTGGCCTAACAAGGCTTCAGTTTCGTCAAATTTCCATCACCAGAAGGAACAAGGTTGCCTGTCTAACAACATCTTGTATCCTTCAAGCAACAACGACTATCAAATGCAAAAAAGTGTGATTCCCTAACTTAATGCAAAACACATGGTCAAGTGACAGAACTCAGTTCTTACTGCTCAAGCAAGTCCTTTCAGAGCAGTAATGCTGTAAATGCAGGATAAAAAATACCCACCCCCAAAACTAAGTCCTTCTCTCAGGTCTCAATGCAGCACCAATTTGTGAAACCATTGTTACACTTAATTCAACCAAACCTGCTAAAAAAATGGAGGATTTCGTGCCTTGGAGAATTTTTGTACTTTTAAAATGAACCATAATCGCTCTACAGAGAGAAACCAATGAGACCCTCATCTGTGCTTTCTCTGCAGAACATATCCACAACTTCATTAAGAGAATCAGTGTATTTTGTAACTAAATGAGATTCTGTCTTGCTGGCAGGCATATTCTGCCCACAGAACAAAGAAACCACACACCAAAACGTTCCAAAGGGACATGTCCTTAAAAATAAGTCATTGTAACACCATCAAAATTGCAGAGTCTGCCAGAAATTATGACTTTGTAGAAAAAAAAAAAAAAAAACTGTCAGAGGCTAGGAAGCAAGCTAGATGCATGTGACAAAAATCTGTTCCGTTGACCTTTTCTTTTTCAGTTAATGCTTGTGAGTTTCTGCTGTTACAAAGCAATTGCTGTGTTGTTTTTTTTCCCCATATTCAGAGGTCACATTGCTGCCCTCCAAGTTCTGTGATAGGGGGCTGGGTGCAGGGATCTGGCAGCACTAGAGGAAGTATTTGCAAGGGGGCTTTAGAATATCTCAGCAGCATCCAACGCCCTAGAGACTAAAGCCCTAAGGACTTTTTCTCAAAGCCAGTGGGCTTACTGCCCATCTCTTAATGTGCCAGAAGCCTGACTGGGCCCATTAGGCCTGAGATGATGCACATGCCTGAAAGACTAATGTAAAAAATCATATTATTAAACCACCGGGAAATTTGAACTTCTCCAAGCATGGGAGCCAAAAAGGTTGCTGGTCTGCAAGGAAATATTCAGACGCTGGTCCTTGCACTGCATTCATATTCAAAGTGTGACTGGGAGAGGAAGAAGAAAGAGGGAACAAGATTTTTTCTTATATCTGACACACTGTCAAAAGTTGCGAGATCTGGTGTTCACATTCTTTGCACTCAATTGACGGAGAGTCAGGCCCCCAAGAAAATTCTTCCCAAATACCTTAGACCCTTCTTAGCTTGAATGAAGCCAGTTTAGGCAACATGTTTGATAAAGCTGTAATTATGTGAGATGAACCTCTCCTAGGCCTCTGCCAGACCTTATGGTCTCAACCTGGACTGATCCCATGACTTTATGATAGTTTAGAAACAAGCACCCTTTTTAAACTTGCTCTAGACTCTCCTGAAATGTCTGAATTCTGAAAAAAAAAATAGCTGCAGCATTTCTTAAGAGATTAGCTAACTTGAGCTCTGAAATTCCTGTCAGAAGGAAAAGCACTGTAATGAACATTTCTCAGAAAATCCCTTCTTGATGTCTGCCTATCTTTTATATCAAAATAGCTTTGTCATATTGATAACTTCTTTTGTGAGTATTTGAAAGAAAAGATCAACTGCATTCAGGCATTATAAACCCAAATAATTTAGGGATATAAATATAATTCAGATACTAGAGGAGAAAATCGGTGTCTTCCTGTCGATTTCATCTGCCTCTATAGTGGCTCCATGGATGTGAAACCATATTTAAGCTCTGCGCAGGAGTCAACTAGTGCAGTCTGTAGGGCTCTGCCATTAAAAAAAAAAATTATGATGCCACCATAAAACTTTGTAAATAGCCGGGCTCAATCATTCTAAATAAAGTTCCCAGGATATAAATTCACGTGAAATATGAGTGGTCTAATCTACAAATGATAAAGGCATGGATAAGTCTGCCATTCAAACAAAAAGGTGTGCCTTGTTTTGTCAGGACCAAAGCAACATTTTCCACTTATGAACAAGAGGACATAGTAAGACTCCTATGTTGTGAACTCAGTCAATAATTTTGTCTAGACTTCAGACATCATGCCCCACCAATTACTTAGGGTACTTTCTTCAGTATCTTCAAATGATTTATGTATAATTTCATCATCAAGGCAGATAATTTTCACGAAAAAATGAAAGTCCATATTGGTAGTGAAGGGTTACTATGATGCTTTGCCAGTGGAATATGCCATCCATTTCAGAAGATAGCTGAATTTTATCTACATACTGATGTTGTGATACTGGAGGCTGCTTCCATTTACCTACTCCAGTAATTATGTCAGGTGCTGAGCAAAATTAATTGAAAGAAGAAATATATTATGTTTATAACAGAATAGAATCATTGCCAGAATCAACAGAGTTATTGATTCAATAATTATTGATCTATTGATTCTAGATCTTTATTTTTTGCTGCCCCAAGGATGATTCAAAGCTTTAAGCATCTAGACAACCTGGAAAAGGAGCAATTAATTGCATTGACACTACAAAGTTATTGGGGTAAAGCAATGACACTTTTAAAAGAAACTGTAGCCCGAATATGAAAAAGTAATTCATTCACATTCCCACTCTAGCCTCATTTTCTTATGTCTAACAGAGCAGGAGCATCATGGCTGCAAGAGGTAAGGGCAAAGGGCACAGCAGACCGCCCCTCTGTCATAGCACAGAGGCTCCTTTCCCTGTGTCGCCCCATAAGCAAGGCTCAGTTCCTCAACCTTCACCATTCCATTCCCTCAGACATGAAACTTTATCAAGCAATCAACAGAGCCAACTCTGGAGGCTTTTCCGGAGCTTTACCTCCGGTGCCTCCACAGAGAACAATTTGTCCCTTTACATTGATGTTTATGAAAAGACAGACATTCCTTCCTTTACAGATGCTCTACCAAAATTAAAACTGCCCTGGAATCCATGGAAGCTAGAAAATCCATTAACAGATTTGAGTGAAATTGCCATTTTATGGAATGTAATTTCACATATGGGTAGCTACACTATCTATGGAGTTCATGGTTGAAACAATTTAAAGCACTTCTCACCCTAACACCAAGATAAGCTACTTTTATGAGTTTCTCAGCTTCCTCAGCACATATTAAGCATAAAAATAAAATGTTTATAACAGAGATTTGTAAGTCAGATCATTAGATTAAGCTGAAGATAGTTTCATTTTTGTAAAAACACGGGCCTCATCAGAGTGATAGGTGGTTCTCCAGCCATTTCAGAACAATAATCTGAGTTTTCAATAGCTCGTTCTGGTAAACAATATTTAACAACTTGGTTTTCATCAAGCCCAATATAGAGTTTGATTTCACAAAGTGCTGAGAGAGGTCAGCTGGTGTTCATGTTATTCAAACCCTAATATTTTGCCAGAATCCATCATATATTATGAGTAGAGAGTATTTGATAAAAACTACAGCTTTCAGTTAATTTGCCAGATATCTTCTGATATAGTGTGCTAATCTTAAAATATTTATGAGATATGCTTTTACTTTGGAGAGACATTTCCCATCGTCGATTATCATGGAGCCAACTGGCAAGCCAAAAATTACCCTCTCCCTGAAAAAAATAATAGAAGTGTGCTCTCCACAAAGATTTTGTAAGTAATTTGCAAACCTCAAATTCAAGGCATATTTTAGTCTGATATTAAATATAATGGGTTTAAGATTGCTGTGATTTAGCAAAGATCTTAAATTTCTCACTTCAGACCAGTGACTTAAATCACCACAATCCAGGATCTAGGTCTTTCATTCGTGCCAGGTCTTCCATAAGAAGTGTTTCTATCTTCGTCACTGTGCTACCTGTACATTTCCTTTAGAAGAACCTGTAAAGGACATGGGCATGTTTAATATTATTGAAATTACATTGCTGATATCTGTACCAAGTATGTTTTGAGATTTATGTTTAGCATAGTTTTAATGGAGTCTGGTTTTCCCATTTTTACTTTTACAAGTATAATTTATTGAGATACAAATACTAATATTAAGGCTATCAAGTATAAACATCAATACTTGACAGTACTATGTAATTTAAGAGTTATGTGCATCTAAATTCAGTTGCATACTTTTTGAATACACATATATTAACTGCAGACTGCAGCTCAGACTGCAGGAATTCTGAGTTTTGGAAGCAGCAGGTTGTCAAGTAATAGAGTAATAAGATGTTGAAAAAGGAGTTTTGGAAAGACTGGGTAATTGGCAGCACATGGTCAGGAGATTAAAAATGTATGTGTTTTTGTTTGTTTGTTTGTTTCATTAAAAACCTGCCCATTTACCATCACTAACCCCTTTTTTTCCTCATCTCTCTGACAGTTTGGATTTATCATTCCTTTGGTGATCTGGAATCTTTAGTGATTCCAGAATCAGAGAATACATAAAAATGGTGTGGAAGGAACCTTGGACTGCCCATGCTATCAATACCACAAGGCAGGTTCAGCTATGCCAAAATCCTTCCTGACAGACCAGTCTAACAGTGCCCAGTGATGCTACTCAACACTTCCATTGCTATACTGCTCAGTATATTAGAAAGTGCTATCTTATTGAATGAAATCAAAAGTAGCTAGTCAACAATTATATGTGGTTTGGGAAAGAGACAGCATATGCAAAAAGATTTGGCTAAACAAATACTTGTTTGATTTCAAACATGCCTTTTCTTGGTGAAATATGAAACAAATACCTTCTTGGAGGTGAAACTTCACAAGGCTGGGAAACCCCAGTTAAAATACAGCAGGTAGTAAGGGAGGTATTCTACATCATCTAAAGTCTCACTAATTGAAGCTTATTATCTTGGTTTCCTCTAAATGCAGATACTACAAAGATTTACCCTGTGGAATTGCTTTTCACTCTCCATTGACTGACTACAGAGGGGCCCTACATGACAAGCTTATCCTAAATGCCTAACTTAGAGTGAAACCATGTAATATGAGCTCCAGTTTTGGTGTGGGCATAAAAATAAAAAACATTTTGCATTTGTCCTTGTTAAAAAAAAAAAAGCTTTGATTTTTGAAGGTCAATCGATGCACAGCATTGCCTTTGAGCTTAAGCTCAAAATATCAGCATTTTGTTATTTCCACTGATTTTCTGAGGTCTGGATCCTGCACACAGGAACAAACAGTGCTGAATTACCAATGGTGTATATTAAGATTACTGTGTAACTTAGGGTTTGAGAGGTTTTTTTTTTTTTCTGTATTAATGGGTGTCTTTTTAAGTGAGAGTCTTTCAGACTGACAGTAGCCCAACGTTTGCTGCAGCTCAAGTGAGGTGGGATTATTATTAGAGTCCCTGGCATGCTTCACACTTCATGTGTTCAAAGACCAAGGGGAAAGTGCCTTAAGATGAAACAAGTTGAAAAGGAAACTGTAAGAGCCATGTAGAAGGCAGATTTTTTTGGCTGCTTTGGCTCAGTGAGCCTCCAAATAGACACAGATGTTTGTACTTACCAAGAGGGGCTCCCTCTAGCAAAAATAGCTAAAAACAACACTTAGCGCTGTTAGACACTCACCACCCTTCCATTACCTTAAAGTATACACCTGAATATGCTCTATAACTATCTCAATGTGTTCTTAAGCTCTTAGCCTTTTCATACTGCATACCTTTTTCCTTTTTCTGTTTGGTCTTTGGTTTTTATTAGGATATGTCAGTGTAGTCAAGTGTGCACCTGAATAACCTGTGAAATTTAACAGCACAAATAATGGAGAACTATGTCCTGTTGCTTCTGGACGCATATGCCCTTTAAAATAGAGCTAAGTCTGCTGTGTGCAAAAATTAGGCTCTTTCTATCACAAAACTGTTTGACACAGGCAACCTTTGCACTGTAAATACGCTAACTAATAATAACACTTGCCATACGTTTCTTTGAATGTATTCAGGAGAAATATTGCTACAAAAGAAATCAGTTTTATTTGTTTATTTAAATATCATCTGACAGAATAAGGATGAAACATATTTCACTAAAATAAGAACAGGATTTCCATGTCTATCAGTGCTAGAGAAGCATGAGTACACACTAAAGACTTGTCCATGTCAGTCAAAATGAAACTGAAGGTATTTTCAATAAACCACACTGACTCCAGGCTGATAGCCTCCTACTCCATGGGAAATCCTAGCCAAAAGTTACAGTGATAATCTACTGAGAATCCCTGCATTTCAAAAGCCTCTGTGACATGGAGGTCTGCATAGCAAAAGAATACAGATATCTGAAAGAATCCTCTCAAAAAGGTACTGTTGACAACATGCTCAAAGGAATGTACTTGTTGGTGTCCAACAGCTCCATAAATTCAATTTGGAAAATATCTGTGGGATCAGTTGCATTTTTTCACTTCTTATTTATAATTAATGTTATCTTTTTGGTGCAAAATATACCAGTTTATAAACAAGAATGGTTTAGGACTTATTCTATCTTTTAAATTTTTAAAATGCAGCTGACAAAACACTGATCTGACTAACTTTAAATTCATTTGAATGAGCTTTAGATTTCAGTAGTATTCATCCGATTTTAGCCAGTCTCAGTGCTGACCAAATAAAAACAAATGTGGCACAGACCATGAAGGAAACTATTCACTTACCAGCAAAAGGCAGCTACTTTCAGGACAGCTGTTTATTGTGGGAAAGGCAAATTAAAATGTCAGCAAAAAATGCAGTTACAGTCACTACAGTCAGGAAATTTATTAATTGCAAAGTATCACCAATGGCACATGGAAAGGTGCACTCCATAAAGGTAAAGGTAAAGAAGGCAAAGAAAGATTCTCTTTAACTTCCATTCTCTTTTCTACAAATGGGTATTACTTGCTTTTTTTACCTGTGGCTGGGTGGACAACACAGCTGTTCTTCCTTATTCTCACTCACTCACACACCTTCCTTTCAACTCCCATCTGGAAATGCAGAATCCTCTTTCCTTTGAAGTAGCTGGAAATGAGAATAACAACACCTTGCTGCTACTCGACCCTGTTTTCCAGCAGATTTCAAGCCAATCAAGCCAAATCCCTACCTCCCTACCATTTTACAGATGGGGATATTGGAGCTTAGAGAAAAGCAAGTTATGTCTGAGGGCATAGAGTGAACCCACAGGAGAAGCAGGAGGAACCCAGAATCTCCTGGGTCCTCATCCTGGGCTGGAGCCGCTTGATTGCATATCCTTAGCTGCACGGTAACTCCTGCACAAGGACCAGAAAAAAATATACATGTTCAATATAACTTAACCCATTTCAGAGCTGCCACCAGAAGCGATGTCCTGCACCTATGGCAGTGGCCTACTGCTTCTCAAAGCACTATGTGCATATATTGTTGTTCGTCTGAAAACGGGCTTGTTTCTTTGCTGCACTACTCCAGGTGGCAGTTGTTTTAAAAAAACTCCCCTAACCCTCAGTTTAAGGACTTCCTTCAGAGGTTCAGACTCAATTTTCTCACTTATGGCAGGCGTTCATTTTCAGTGCTGCCAGCCAGCATTATCCCATAGCTAAAATAGCCTTATGGCTTTTTAATGTTCACTCCACTGGAGCATTTATTGACAGAAACCACACTTCCTCTCAGTCCACATTCTGGTAAATTAATCAAGCCAGACTCTTCTAGTATCCCTTCCTACAATACGCTTTCCATTTTCCCAGCCATCTTAGGAGCTCTTGTCAATTGGGCATTATACTTAAATGTAATCTATTTGACCCTAGGTCACCAAATCACACACTGCCTTACAGTGGTGTACAGGTGCATTCCTCTCTCTGTAAGACACAGCTTAGCTAATCTACCATGGGATTCCAGAATTTTTACCTTTTCTGTCATATTGAAAGTCTGCATACCATGTTATGTACATTTAACTTACCTTTTCTGACCCTCTGCCACTGCAACAGAAGAGCCTTTAGTAGCCAGCACAGAGTGATGCAGGGATTCTTGTAACTGATATGTCAATATACCATGTCACACGTTGTTCTGTGAAACTGAATTTTTAATACTCCATCCCTGAATTCTATCAATAAAATATTTTGAATGCCCTATCTGTACCAACGATATCATTAGCAAATCAGAGTAGGACACACACACACAAACACACACACACAAACACATTCTTTTTTCATGTGAAATAATAAACAGCATTGCTTGCAAGATCAGTCCTGGATGAAATCCATTTCCTCCAATCCAAGATGTCTCAGTATTTCTTTGATCTAATACAGAAAATACTCTTTCCACTAACAGGTCATTGCTATGTGCATGTTGGCATGTGAGAGAGAAAGGGAAATGTGGTAGAATATGAACTGCTGGTTTTCACATATTGAAAGTCATTTGTAACTAATGGACAAATATTCACAGTAAGAAATATGATAGAAAAGTCTGAACTGAAGGTAGCTGTGCTGTTTCAATCAAGTCAAGGTAATAAAGTAATGTGATTTCAATATAGGTTGACTGCAGCAGTGCATGGCAGTGTTATCATTATCAAAAGATATTAGTAGTTTACACACAATACAGAACTGAGGAAATGAAAAGTGAGAAGGTAAAAAATAAGCAATCATTTCAGAAAAGCTGTTTTTGTTTTGTTTTGTTTTCCCCAGAGAACTGCATCACAAGCAGGCTAAGATCTTTAATGGAAGGAAAACCCTTGAGGTCCCAGAATAGCGGGGAGCTTTCATATACGCTAGCATGTCACCAGTATGACTTGCTGCCTTCTTCTACAAGGGAGTAATTCCTGACACATGTGAAAAAAGGGAGGTAATTTCAAACCACAATGTCCTTATGCCCACAAAAGAAGTTTTAGAACAACTCGAACTGAACTGTAGCGTAAGGATTGATTTTTCTACACCATCAAAAAGTTAGGAAACTAGTCTGAGCTAATTATGCAAACATCATAGAGAGAGAGAGTGATTGATCACATATGGAAAGATTGATATCTAAGATACGTAAGGACTTTTATTCTCTCAAAATGCCCATCACTCTTTCTTGGTTACAGCGCTACATGAGACACACACATTTTATACAATTAAAATTATATATTATACAAGTAAAGTAAGTCTGGGCATATGTGATGAACCAGCAAGGTTGGATTATATACATCTGAAAAGCTGGAAAGGTATTCTGTATAAAATTGCTTAATTACTAAGCAATTTTGGTACCAACAAAGGTACCACATGGTACCCTTTCGAAGGTAACAAAAAATACACCAAAAGCTTCAGGAGTTGTTATGAGTACTAGCATACTCATAGTAGCTTGGTTGGTTTCTGTACCATATAAATTATTTGAAACTGTAATAAGAAAAAAAATGAGTAGGTATAAGAGAAATCAAGGAAAAGTTAACACAGCTTTCATTTGTAAAGTTGTGCCCCAGAAATCACAAAGGTCTTCATAAAAGGCAATGAGCATATGCTTGAATTTCCAAAAAAAAATTTTGAACATGATCCTCCATCACAGCTCCTTACAATAAAGGAACAGTTATGGAAAAAAAAAATTATCAATTAGCAGCTGCTTAAAAAAATGAAAAACAAAAGATGGCAATAATTGCTACTTTTCACAAATATGATGCCCAGCACTTCTCAATATATTCATAAATGTTGTAGGAAGCAGATAAAAAAGGCACTGATAACATTAGCTGAAATAAAATTTCTCAGAATAAACTAATCTAAAATTGACCACGATGTATTTCAAAATATGTTTTTTTTTGCATTTTATTCCATGTTAGTAACTGCAGTGAGATGCACGTGAGTAACATTGCACTTCTATGGAGACTGGCTATTCATATGTATCTCTATGCATATGTATGCATCTATGCACAAGGTATTAGGTATAGGCAGATAAATGATAAATTATGTAATGCTATTCAAGAAGCATAGTTGGATTCTTTCAAAATTCTTTCAGTTCTTTGAATACATGACTTCAAAGCTAGGAACAGAGAGAGGACAACAGGCTAAGGAACAGAAGAGACAAAGATATTAGAAATTATATAGAAAACAAGCAAAGGACAAAACTGCAAATAGCATTATGTTACCGAATAAATACACATTGTTCCTATATTCTAGCTACTGCTTATCTTTCACTTGATTCCATTTCAGAAGATTATACTGGAACTAAATTAAAGAGAACAATGACCAAACTTCTAAGACAGTTTTGTTACAACACAGTGGGTAGACCAGGTTCTTTACTTAGGTGATAATATTTTGCAAAGGAAATGTGTCTGAGGTAGATGAAATGGTATGAAGATGATTAATAGATAAAGATTTATTCACAGTTCTTTACAATACAACAGCAGGTGGACAGATAATGAGACTATCAACCTAAACCTTCTGTGTCTAAAACCACAGAAGTATCTTATCAAACAACTGAAACTGATGCTCATTCTTAAAGGAGGTTGTGGAAGACACTGTATCAGTTCGCTCACAGATGCAACACAGGTCTCAGAATACAGGGCCACAGACAATTCTGGCCTGGAAACACCCTCCCAAGTCAGAAAATTACTCAACAAGAAGTTTCCAAAGCTCAGATATGAGTGGGAAGAAGGATCACTGTGGCCTTGCCCTGTCTGTTTTTCCCTTCTCCAAAGTTCTCTTCACAATTGCCTGAGCCAAGCCCAGTTTTAGATGCAATAAAGAAGACTCACTTGGACATGCACGTTATTCATATTTTAGTGAGGTTACTCTCATAGAAATTGTTGAAATATATCCAATGTGTTTTCATAACTCAATATTTGCTATTAGAGAGGAAAAATAAAAAACAAGATGTAGAGCGCCTCTGTTTCTGTACTGTGATTGAGCCCTTTTCTCCTGAAAATAATGATTGTTGACATCCACAGGTTTGTTACCGGTACCTCCTGATTATTCACAAAAATAATCTATTCCTTCTGCCTACAATTACAGTCTGCCTTTTTTTCCTATTTACATATATTAAAAAATAATAAAATAAAGCCAGGCCTATTCTATAAAAGTCTCATCCTTAGCTGGAATAAATTAGTGTAATTTTATTGGCTTCAGTGGAGCCATGCCAATTTACAGCAGCTGAATATCTGCTCCAGCACTGAGATTCACGTTATCAAGAATGTGAAATGCTGTAATAGTGATACAGAAGAGGCTATCTGAATTTATTTTTTCTATTCATTTTCTCCTACATTCATTACGCACAGCAGGTAATATTTCTGGAATGCTCGTTAAGTGTAAAAATGTAAACCAGGGTCCAAATTCACCAAAGCATTTGGACATTCTCAGTCAGAGTTAAGCTCCTAAGTGTTTTATGAATCTGACTCTTGTGACACAGGATTGCATAAGTAGCATAGTTAGTCAATGTCATTCATTATGAGTGTGTTTCAACACAGCTATGCACCTACCCCGTTTGCGAACTCACAATTTATAAAAACCATGCAGGGACTGTACAGGAAAATTCCACCCTCAGACTAGGCTGGCTCAAGGGACCCTCTTGCCATTCCCATTGCATAGTAGATAATTTCTTCTGGGTACCTCTGTAAAAATGATTCTTGAGAATGATTGTGAAGGAGGAAACAACCTTATGATTCTGTTGTATCAGCCAGTCCATCCACAAAATCAAGGACTCGCAAAGTCTAAAAGTCTATAGTCAGATTGTCTATTATACATGTGTTATTTACTCCTTGTAACTTCTTCTATCCAGTGACTATAAAGTCTAGCAGGGATTTGACACCATGATTTGCTCCTCTCTCCTTTAAACTTAAACGTCTTCACAGCTGCAACACTTAGCTTAAGTCTCTCAATCCTGTTGCCTACACACAAGCTAAAGGCAATTGTCAATAGAGGAAACACGTGCAGTCAGATCTAGCACTATTAGCAGAAAGCACAAGACACAATGTAGTAGTATAGGAACATAGAGATACAAAACACAGAGGGTGTTTTAATTTTAAAAGTCTTATGATGAAGGTATAAGGAATCACTTGAGGGGATGAAGTGTTCAGCAAAAAAAGCATTTGTCAAGGACTGGGATGAGAAAGACTTTAATGAGAACTTGAGATATGAGGTACCTAAAGGTACACACTAGCTTCAAAGGTGGGATACCTGAAACGCCACTGAAGAAAATACTCTAAAGAAAACTAGAACTAGCTTTGAAGCTAGTGTTTACCTTTGGAACCAAGGACACGTCAGGACCCAAAATAAAGCAGGAAGGTCTTGTTATTTAGACATTGGATAAGGCCTCAGTTGAATGGTTTGCTTCCAAGCTCCACTTCTGCTTTTCCACGTGTTTTTGGACATATCAGAAAATCTCTTTAAAGTTTCCCAATTATGAGGTGCTAATCATATTCCATTTTTTGCGCTTGTCTTGTTTTAGATACCCAAGAGTAAATTCCATGGGTAATGGATAGCCTTTATATGTGTATATATGTATGTGTGGAAGCATCTTTCTGTAATAGAGTTCAGCTCCCAACTGAGTCTCTAGGAACTACAAGTTTCAGTTTATCAATAAACACGATCCTCAAGTTGCAGGCCTGAGTGACAGGAAAATGACATTACTGTCATCACCAAAAAAATAAAAGAGGATAGGAGATAAGAAAAATAGAAGTTACTTAATCCAGATAGAATGTTATTTTCTCTTTAGCTACATGCACTTTTGACTTTGTCCAGGTCTTCAAAGGTATTTATATTACTTTTGAAAATCTGAGTCATAGCCAAAAGTAGTCTATTCGCATTAGAATTTTGAGGAGCGCTGTTAACTTTGTTGTTGTTATTACTGTACTTGTAATTGGCATCAACAATTACTAACATAATAAAAAAAATGAAAGAGGGGACAGTGTTTCTCCATTCTCCGTTATGTATTTATCTTGTATGTTTGGCAATGTTTGGAGCCAGACCAAAACCAATTTAAGTCAATGCTTACTTTAATTTGCTCCCTTTATAGACCATTTCCCCTCTTGGTTTGCGTGGGTATTTCCAACAGCAACAGAGAAGAAAAAAAAATAGTGCAAAGCAAAATGTGGTTATATAACAGCAAATGAAGGCAGAGGTTTCAAGGAAAAAATGTGACTTCTGAAAATAATGTTAAGAACTTATCCTCGCACAGACTGCTACATGCAGTACTGTAATTATACAAGTACAAATCCCACACACATATCAGTGCACCAAGTAAATACAATGACATCAGTGCTTTTATTAGCATAGTTTATTTTCTTCCAGAAAGAGGAAAAAACTGTGCTGGGCCTGCATCTACGTTACCTCCATGATACTGTTGTTACTAACCTCACTTAAACATCTGCATACCTAGCATGTATTGTTAGGCTGGTACAAAAATTGGATGTAGTGCACTCCTATCTTTTTCATTTTTTGATTTTAAGGCTCCTTCTTTTCTGAGCTCCTCCTTTAAGTTATCGTATTGTTGGGAAGTGGCTATCCCATATACTGGAGAGACTTTTCATTCTAGTGGTAGGCTCTTTTTTAAGAATATGCCTCAAAAGTGTGTTCTTTGGTTCTTTGTGGCAGCTGTTGAAGGTGACAACTGCTAAGCTCTAACAACAGTCAATGCAACACAACCAGTATTAATAGTAAAGGGCTGAATTTGAATAAAATATGTCATGTTAATCCCATTTTGTTCTATTTACATTAAAATGAGATTAATTTGTTTATTGTTCTAGCTACTTTTATTTCAGTTTTTTGGAGGTGTAGAGCTTCCTAATAGCTTGTTGGTTACTGTGGGAACAAAGGCTTTCCCCTCCTCCCCCAAGTTTTACCCTTAACAGCTTTCAATGTGAGGCAGCATCATGTCACTCTCCGAATTAGTTTAGATGACATCATATAGGGTTTTTTTGCAACACGTGTATAGCAACCTAGAGAGAATGAAAAGGCTAGTATTTCCTTTTTTTGACAGAGATGGTGTTAGATAACACAACTAACACTGTAATAGATAATTTTTTCCACTCAGATTTATTGGCTTATTTACTCTTTCCTTCTTTCCTTTTTTTAAGCATTGAGAATATTAAATATATCACAAGTTCTGATGTCTCTTAAAAATAAAGAATTGGAAAGTAATCGACAAAGTGATTAGTAATTTTAAGTCTGTGTGGATTCAAGTCATTTAACTTGCTTCATAGCAGCTGATATCAGGAACAAGAATTAGAAGGTGAAACTAAAATTGGACTTTTAAAACTGCAAACGTTCAAAACAAAAGATGCTTGATTACAGACTGTACAGAACACAGACTCCTTTTAGCACAAGCAAGAAATAAAATAGAGAGCTTGAGAACATTATTTTAATGAGCATGTTTTCTTTCTTTTCAAGAGACTTATTGACTGGCAGCTATACAGTGTATGACTGTAAGGATGGCTACAATAACACAATGAACACTCTTACCCTTACTTCCTTCAGTTGCGGGAAACACTCAGCTCACAGCTTGGCAAAGAAGAAAGAATATAATAACTGCTGTGTAGTGGTCCAATTGCATCCGTCTCCAAATGGATGAAAGCAATACAGACACCAAATATCTGTGCATGTCAAGGAAGGGTTGTGCTACCATTTGCTGGGATAGTGTACCTGGAAGAGAACATGGGAACCATTTGTCCTTGTTTAGATTTGACGGTGAAAGGATGCAACAACAGTGGATATTTTCTTCCTCATGACTTTTATTTTAAGCAATGTCAGTACTGAAGGATGAATGAAATATGTAGGTTCTTCTGAGCATTGCATCAGGCACAGTTGTGTTTTATGTACTGCATCTTCCAGCCAAGGTAATTTTGCTTAAAGTTTTAGGGATCTTTTTCTGTCTATTTCTTGTCTCTCTGCAGAGACACTCACACCCCAATTTCCCAGTTCACAGTAAATATCTTGCAGTTTGAAAAGCAGTTATTTTCCACATGCATTTTAAGTCTTACTTTTTTCCCTTTATCTTCCATTCTAATTTTGCTTTCAATACTCTTCCACAAGTAAGTTGGATCATCTCAGATGAAGTTCGCAGAGGCAACCCTGTGGGTAACTCTGCAGACGTCTAGGTCTGTCTGTCACCAGCATAACCACATCAGAGCAAAGTAGGCTTAGAGAATATATGCCATACTAAGGAAAAAAATCTGAAAGGATATGAAACAAGAGTGCAAATTTTGTCACCACACACTTCCATCAACCTCTTAAGACAATAGAATGATGTTACTGAGAGAAATTTCCTTTGCCCAACATACGCACATGAGATTCCTTCAACTGCTTTATCTAAAGTTTTGTAAGTTTTTTTTTAATATATAGTTGAAAGATATGGTCACATATTGATCCAGCATTTTGAAATGCCATTGCATTTTGAGCTTTACCCAAAAATAACTTTTTTAAAACGGGAAAAAATGTGGAGCCAAAAGAAAAACAAAAACAGTTTGCTGATTCAAAAGCAAATGTCTTGTTGGACTCGGAATACGCACAGATATATATATATATACTTTTTGCTTAAGCTCAAAAACTAAAAACTTCTATATAAATCCAGAAAATACTTTCTTCCCCAAATGTTCAGTTCATCCGATGTTTGCACTTACCCATTTGTGACATAGTATATTAACCAGGCCTCTATAATTAATTAGATATGTCTGTTTTGTTAATTTCTACACTGTAAATAACTGCTTGCTACCTTTGTGTGTGACTGATTTTTATCAGTGAATGACACAAAGCTGTAGGAATGCAGGTCGAATTTTCTGTTGTCCATATGCTGCAAATAAATGCTTGTTATTCTCATATTGCTACTATATACAAACTGGCTGGAAAAGAGAAAATATATACCTCTGCATCTATCAGATAAGCTGCAAAGAAACTTACTGACAGGATAGAACATTGTTTTAATATTTGTTTTGCTTATTGTGGCACCCAACAGCAGAGATATGTGCAAGAAGTGATATGGAGACAAATAAAACACCGTGAAGAGTCTATGAAAATCTTTCCTCATATAGCAGCCCAAACGACTGACTTGGCGAGATTTTTCTTATTCTAATCTTCTAGGCTAGTGAACTGATTCATTTATTTATAGTTCTGGCAAGTTACATCAAGACAGGGCAGGGCACTCTCTTGTAGAGGAGACACTGTAGAAATGTTGTTTTAATACGTATTTACACAAGTTTAATTTTGAAAAAAAAAGTCTTCTAGATTTTTTCCAGATATATTTTCCCATTTTATTCTGGTCTTTGAAAGGGTGTAACTCCTTTCCATGTGCTATCCAGGAGACAGTACAAGCATTTTAGGCACTAAGCATGCAGCACGAGAACCTGAAGTCTAAATAAAACATGAGTTTACAATGCAATAATATCCTCTGCATTTCAGGTCAGGTAAGAGGAAAGCAATCTCTGGAGGCCTACGGCTATTGTTTATATTAGTATCTCCCAAACTGGTATCTCCGTAGCCACACACGAACTGCTTCAACATGATGCCACATGGAGCAGAGAGCTAGATAGGCCACCAGCATAACTGGGCACTGTGGCCCATCATGATTGGTCTGATTTTACTGTGGCCAGACCATCTCTATGAAAGAAAAAAAAAAAAGCCTGCATACTCTTGCTCTGGGACATCTGCTTGTGTGCTATGTGCTATGTACATTGATAATTCACAGGAATAATAACTAGAGATTTTCATAAGTTTGAATGTAGCCTGGAAATAGTATAGCTGAAGTCACGAACATCCACCCTGGGCATCTCTAGCCAAGGCTGATGTCAAATTGATGTCCAACAGAAGGTTGTACCATTTAAGTCAGCACAGGTTTTTCACTCGGCTGCAGTGAGAGAAGGACTGGGCCTGTTTGTGTACTAAAAAGATGGATAAACAGGAAGAGTGAGGAGCAACGCCTGTCCAAGGTAGCTGTGGGTCTGGTTTTCTTTCCTAATGCAGTAGGCTGACTAAGCAGGCAATTTGTCTGCGACTGTGAGACCTGGACACTATTTGCTATGGCCTGATGTTGTTTCTCATATTTTTCGCCTCTATGGTATATATCATTCTGCTCATCTCCTTACCGTTTTCTCCTGTATTTCAGGGATGAAAGAAATACCAGTTTCTGATGCTAATATGAGAAATTACTGTCATTTCTTATTTCATCTAATTCCTTAACAAAGATAGCTTTCTGTATATTTAAAAGCAGATTACAGTATTATTTTACTCTAAATTTTCTAGATTTTTCCACAAGAACTTATTATCAAGATCCATTTAAACTTCCCCCCTCTTTTCCTTCAAGACCCTTTTTGCATTCATAGCTTAATCCCAGGAACTCCAATCCTAATTATCTATGCAAAACTAATCAGAAAGAATAGCTACAGACATTAGTTTTAAGTACTGATACCTAAAGTGATGAAAGGGGATTTTAGTTTTAGATCAAAATAATTATTTTCTGAATGCTAAAGCATGGTAAACAAACTTAAGAAGAAATAATTGGCTTTTTTAACATAGTAATATTTGGTTTTGCTGGGAAAGAACAACTGAATCAATAAGCACCAAAGCTGCAAATTGGTTTAGTAGATCAATCTTACAATCTCAGTAACTTCTAAGTAATTAAATAACTGCTGGCCATAAAAAAATAAAATAAATAAATAAAAAACCTTTGGAAAAGCTACTAAAGAATGAAATAGTACCACTATTTTCTAAAATCTCCACGTTCTGCCATTCAAAATCAATTTAAATCATTCGAGATTACCACCTTTGTGTAGAACCCTTTGGGGTACTCTGTAATGAGCTCTGCCTAGTTATCTTCCATAAGAAAAGTTACTTATGAAGTCACCTGAATCAGATGGGCTTTCATACAGGGTTTATTAGTTTAGTATTATGTCTAGTCCCCACTATGACCTAATGAGGACCCATATTGATAGTTGTCTTCTGTATGTCTGTATAAAGTGTATTTTTCATTGCATATGTTACAAAGGTGCATATATAAGTCTAAAACTTTTCTTAGTTGGATGCAGGGAACATTTCATTTATAAATAATAAGTTTAAGGACATGTTTATAGTCAAGTAAAATATCAACCATTCACTGGGTGTTGCTTTCACCTTGGTAAGTGGTGTGTTTAGAGTATGGCTAAGTAATAACTCCAGTCACTATACCTAAGGGACGGAAGTATTTCCCGAACATCTTTAGAAATCAATTACATTTTGTGAGAAGTATTAAAAGCTGAGATCTTCATTAACTATCAGGTCTATGAATTTTAATAAACTCTCAGGAGGACATCTGAGTATGAGCGGAAGCTAGAGCAGAAAATGTATATGGGAGAAGTCATTTGTTCCCAGCTCAGTATCCTTTTCAGGAAAAGCAATTTTGCAGATAGGCTTTGCCAGAGCAACACTTCCCATCTGACAGACACAGAAACAGCCAGATAGTTACTCAATGTTATTCAATTGAAAAACTATCTTAAGCTATCTTGAGAGGGGTTTCTCTTGAACTGTCCCTAATATACTGTACCTAATCACATAAATATGCTGTAATGAATTATTCTGAGCTTACCACAAGCTCTGCCTACCACCAAGAATGACTATGGGGTGTCTGGCAAACCATTGCACACAAGTCTCAAGAGACTGTCCAACAAACCTGCTGGTGCCCGGAAGCTCAATTCAAAATCAGCACGAATGTACTAAACTGAGAGAATGGGAAGCCTTTATGGTAATGCTCACAGAAAAAGAGAATTCAGTAAACACCAAGGTAGGATATCCATTCTCTGCCCAGAAAAGACAGGTGTCTTCATTGCAAGTATCCCCAGCATGGCATTCAGCTGCTTCAGATGACTTTCCCTGAGCCTTTCCTCTGTGTATTACTTATAGGTATTGACAATATGACCTACAGGTTGAGCAGTGACCACCACTTCCCCTTTAGTGGCTTTTACAATCCACTAAACAAGGACGGAAGAAATAAGCTCTTCTTCCCCCACAGAGGTGGAGATCTGAATAAGGAGTAATGGGGAACTCTGATCTGCATGTGTGCCTGACCATTGACTACCTTTTGAATATTCATACTATCTGGCTATGAAAGTTGGTTGTCTAGTGCAGACACTATCTGTCGCTGGCAGAAAGCTCGCTTTTACCTGAAGGAAAAGACTCCACTGAACAGGAGTAGGCAAGACATGAGCCACAGTAGGAGAATGTACTTGGCAAACCAAACCAAACCAAAAAACCTATCCTGAGAGGGCACCTGATCAGGATATATAAATACCTCAAGGGAGAGAGTGAGGAGGATGAGGCTAGCCTCTTTTCAATGGTGGCCACCGACAGAACTAGAGGTAATGGCTGGAAACTGAAACATCAAAAGTTCCACGGGGACTTAAGGAAAATTTTCTTAACAGTGAGGGTGACAGAGCACTGGAACAGGCTACTCAGAGAGATTGTGGAGTCTCCTTCTCTGGAGATCTTCAAAACCCGCTTGGATGCAGTCCTGTGCCACGTGCTCTAGGTGACCCTGTGTGTGCAGGGGGGTTGGACTAGATGACCTCTAGAGGTCCTTTCCAATCTTAACGATTCTATGATCCATCAGTATTCACTTTTCAGTGTATTATCTAGACAGTTCCTTACAGACTAACACAGATTTGTGAACTAGCCACACTAATCAGTCTCTCTTAAATTTTAGAGAAGGTTCGATTAAGTCTTTGCAAGACAACGACATCAAAGAAAATCTCCTGGTCCTGCTGACTAATATTGCTTTAGGAAATGTATTTCACCATAGTGGTGGTTTTGCAATTTGAGGCTTCTACGTAAGTGAAATGAGGGGAGCATTTTACAAATGTTAACAGTGATCTGAGAGCAGCTTTCCATGGAAGACACAGTATTCACAACCACCACACAGAAGGAGCTCAGTCAAAAAGTTACCGGAGTTGACAGGTTGCTTTATATGCTGAAAAGGGGAAATAGTAAGAAATAAGAATGGAGGTCCATTTTTCCTACTGTACTGTATTATCTAGTCTGTCTGTCTAGTGTGAGGTCATTTTAAAAAGTTCTTTTTTTTTCTTTACATATTCTTCCATTCCTGGTGCTAAGAGCATATTTGAAGCCAAGATATCTGTGCATATGAAGTAAGTGATAGATACAGTGTAAAAATAATTAGAACTTATGAATTTTCTATAAAAGATTGATCAAAATTCGAATTTATTCTTAACTGTTTGCGGTTACTCCTATATCAGTCTAAACCAATGAAAATCACTTCACATAGAAGACAGAAATCTAGAATAGATAATTGCCTCAGATAAATGTAAAGAGTTTCAGTCTTAGGACGAGGAAGTTGTGTTTGTAAGTGACTGCTAGAATAACTAGGCATAACATTTACCTCTAAAGAGAAAGTTTTTCTAATTTCTCAACAGTGCTGATTAATGCTTAATTCAATCAGTCAATTAAAATGAGCTTTTTTCTGACCAGACATTTTGGATTGAATTTTCTCCAATTTTGTCAGTATTAACAGTAGAAATACTTAATAATTCCTGTTGTTTTAAGTATGTAAAAAATAACTATTGCAGTAGGGTTTGCAACTTGTGAACAGTTGGAGATGGACAGTAAGGAGGCTGATTAATATTAATGACCTAAAAGCTTCTAGTGAGATCTCCCACCAAGAAGAAGAGCAGAAATTAGCATACCCTTCAAATCAAAAAAGCAGCATGATAAGTCCTGTTTCTGATATGGCCCTAACTGTCTCAAAATCATTTCCAATAAATGTAAAAATGAGTGAAAGAATATATATATATATATACAATTGCTATCAATGTTTTAAGAAGCACTTTTCAGTGTTTGCATTGGCAGCTCACCATGCATCCTCTGTTCTGGACCAAGGCTTGACACCATACAGACTCTAAATGAAAGAATAAATTCTTCCTCAACAGGAATGACAGTGGTTAGATGCAGACAGATAGGTGAACATCAAGTAATAACGACGCCATAATAAACAGTGCAGTTTAAAAGGATCTGAGTAGGCTTCTGTTCTTATAGGTGCCCAAAGCAAAGAATTTCAATAAAGGCTCTGAAATCTCCATAAACACCTCTTAGGTACAAGGGATAAGTTGGAGTCAATTTGTCAGAAGGACAACCAAACCTAACAAAACACCAGGAGTTATGTTTTGCTAACAAGGCAATTGGAACTGGAGGAAATGGGTCAATGGAAAGTAGCATCATTATGGCAGGAGAAAGCAGAAAGAATAAGATCCTTTAAAAAAAAAAAAAAGAGAGAGAGAGAGAGAACGAAAATAGGAGGAAAAAGATTCTGAGCATCAGGTCACCACACTTTGCATTAAGATGGGGTATGTGAAAGAAGGAGAGTAGTTCTGCAAAGAAAATACAGATGCATTGGAGGAGGCTGAGCCCATGTTGATGGATACATTAGAGGACAGTTCTCTTCTTGGTAGTGGCCAGTGACAGGACAAGGCGTAACGGGGGCAATTTAAACACAGGAAGTTCCACCTCCATGTGAGGAAGAACTTCTTTCCTGTGAGGGTGACAGAGCCCTGGAACAGGCTGCCCAGAGAGATTGTGGAGTCTCCTTCTCTGGAGATCTTCCAAACATGCCTGGATGCCACCCTGTGCCCCGTGCTCTAGGTGTCCCTGCTGGAGCAGCGGGGTTGGACTAGATGATCTCTAGAGGTCCCTTCCAACCTCAGCCAGTCTGTGCGTCTGTGAATATTGGACTAAAGGGTCCAGGTATCTAAGCACCGACATTAAAAAAGAACAAATCATTCAGAATTCTTTGTTGGATGTACTAAGGACATGAAGAGTAGACATGGAGAGGAAGGATGTTTTGGAGCGTGGTCAAAGGCAGGACAAATATTATCAAAAGCAAGAACAGACACGCAGTAAAAAAGGTGTGGGCGGCTTGTTTGTTGTGAGGTTGGGAATATGGAGGAGCAGATAGATGTGATGGAAGACTCTCCAGGAGCATGATTTGTCAGGATAGGAAGGGGAAGAAAGTGGAGACATTAAAAAGGAGAGTGAAACACAAAGAAGGAATGCATGAGACAAAAGCAAGGAGTAGTAACTGCTGGAATTGGAGAAAATCACAGGAAAAAAAAAGAAAAACAAACAAACAAACAAAAATCTCACTGCCCAGAACACTTTATTCTCTTTGTTTCAGGGGAGGTGAGGGGGCTGGCACTGTTTTAACTTAGAACTCCCACAGTTTGTCTTCAGCTGACATTTTCATGTGTGCAGCACAGTGCTTGCTTCAAAGAGAGCAAAATTCACCAAAGGATGGAGATGGCTGCTGTCTACATTTCACAGGCAGCTGTACTTCTCTGTCAGCCAGTTTATAAACAGCAGAACCCAAGCTAAAATAATACTTTTTTTTTTTCTTGGCAGAGATATTAGTACCAAATGACTCTTTCTATCTTTCATTCAAGGCAACTGGCAAAAGAAAATTTCAGAAGTATCTATAAGAAAAATTTAAGTAGAGAAAATAAACAGTCCAGATATGCTGCTATTCCATCCAGTTTCCCCAGGCAGAATGATGACAAGACTTCCCTCTGAAGAGCTATTATACTGGCATTTCTTTGCCAGCTGCTGATGGGAGGGGAAGGAGATAATGTTCAGTAAACAAGAGTATTAGAGGGGTCCCATTCCAAGGTTTGGGCTTTGGATTTGCTATCAGTATTATCCAGTTTCACCAATCCATTTCTTTTTGCACACACAGGTTCAGTACTGAATCGGATTCATCTCTGCCTGTTTGCTCTGTACTCTCATTCCTGAGGGAGGCGACATAGTGGGAAATGCAAGCAAAGGGTGATTTGAGGAATTCCAATTCCATACACCAGTGATTTCTTAGGAGGACCCTTTACTTAATTTGCACTTTTCCTTAAGCCATTTAAACCACATTTAACCAACTCTCTGACAGAAAATATGCTGTGCTCAGTTCTCACTGTGTAAGCAAATGCGTCTTTCTTAAGATCTGCAGATTTTTAAAAATCCGTATTATTTTCCAGATTTTCAGTCTACATTGAGTTCTTGGTTTGTTCTGTAGAAAGTTAAAAGTCACTACTTAGCTCTTCCCATTCCTGTTTTCTTTCTTGTTCCTTCCAGTTCTGACAGCTTATTGACAAGCAGTATATATGTGAACCCCTCCTACCTGCATCCTATAGCTCATCAGAAGGGAGGAAGGCCAGGAAAGCTTTCAACTTCCACTGTGGCCCAGGGATTAAAAAAAAAAGAAAGAAAGAAAAAAAAAAAGAGCAGGAGGGACGGGGAAGGTTGGCCAGGTGCATCAAGAATGAGCCTCTCTATCACTTCCTGCATTTACTTGAACATTTAATCGCCAGAACTCACAGAGAATATGTCACTTCTCTTCCAGATAGACAGACAACAAGATTCATAGCCCAGCAATGGAAAGTCTGGAAAAAAAAATGCAGATTAGAACGAACCCTTGTCTGTCAGAGACCTGTAGCAGCCCTACCTCAAGGGATTTGTGGTGTAAGTCAAGGGAGTACATTGACTTCATTAGGGAAACTTTGATGACAGAGCGAAATAAGACTCTTACTCAAGAAAATTCTCCAGGACAAGATAGTGACGCAAAGCCTGCCTGACCTCCTATGAGAAACATTCCCACTTTTACCATCAGGAATAGATCTGTAATTGTGCAACACAGCAAGTTGCAAAATGTAAAACCTGTCCCCCACCACTTTGCCAGGGGGCATCAAACAAGGCCAATAATAATCAAAGGCAAACAGAAGCTTCTTCCTTATATGACTGAGGCAGCTAAAGATACACAAGTAATAGAATGGCTTGCTGATTGAAGAGAAAATTTGAAAAGAAAATTGACAGTCTTTGATAGATGATAACTTTAAAGATATAAATGATATAAAGATATAGATGATATAGATGATAACTTTAAATAATTGAGGGAGGGTTTTTTTTTCCTTTTCCCCTCATACTTTATTTCTTCAATTTTCCTTTAAGAACACTTAATAAATGTGGTAAAACACATCTAAAAATATATGTTAAATGAGGATCTCCAGACATTTCCTTTGAAAATACGTAAGTGAAATATTTCACTGACCAAATATCATTTGCCAAGATTTTCCATTGATTCATGAACAGCTTTGTATTGATCAAAGGCTGAACTTTTTCCTGAAATAAAAATTGCCCTGGAGTTACATCAAGTCTCAGTCCACATGTGGGAGAAAAAAAAAAAAAAAAAAAAGCTGATTTGGCTGGCATCACTGAAAGGCAGATATGAAAAAAAAAGTTGTGAAGGAAAATCACCATTTCCCTTAATGATAGGAGGTTTTATCAGAATATCCTGGGTCTTGATTTTATCTGTTCTTTAACCTATTTGCAGTATCATCACATAAATTCTCACTCTGATTTTGACAATGCTGTCAGCAAATATTCCCAAGTTGAAAGTAGAAACACGAAGCAATTTATTCATAACCTTAACCTACTTTTTTTTTTTTTTTGCAAAGCACTCGTGAATACATTTAATGTTCACAAATGTGCTTACTGCCAAGTGATTTTCAGCTAATCATTCATCATGCATAGCAGGTATTTATCAGCATTTTAATTTTGAGCATTTAGTGTGTGCTGTTTTCCTTGTTTGGATAAATCCCTGTCTTCTGACTCCCTATCTCACAGAGAATTTTTCAGTCTTGGTGCACAAACTTGTGCGCGAAATTGCACTGGTGTTCATGACATCATTACTTCTTCATACGAACAAACTATACAGAAGGAAACATACAGGTAGTTATCACCCAAATTCACCAGCACCAAATTAGGCATGCTCGTAAACAGAAGATTTGCTTATGGAAGATTTGACTATATCCTTTCTCACAAACTTCAGTTAAAATTTTTGTGGACAGTGATGTACCTCCTTTTTCTTTTCTTTCTCTCTTTTTTTTTAACGCACAGACTTTGTAAATTTTCTTTCTTTCTTTTTTTTTTTTTCACATTTCCAAAATAAATTCCTACCGAATTACCGCCAAATACAGTATTTGAAAAGACTATATCTATGGTTTATTCAGGAATGGAAAGAGACCCCAAATATCATTGAATGTATGTCCAGCCTGAAAACATTTACACTTAAAGAGAAATATTTCTAAAGAGAAGAAACCACTGGATCTAATTGGCAGTAAGAAGCACTTGATGCCATGAAAGCAGTTGCAAAACACATAACACATTTTCTACACCTAGAAAGTGTTGCATCTGCGGAAAGTTAAAATTTAAAGTATGTTGCTCATGGACTTGGAAATACTACCAGCAACTTATTCTGGAGTGACCTGTAGCAAAGCTCTGAGCTAAGCCAATATCACTGGACAAGCCACATGCCTGGAATTAGCTGCTCACCTAAGTCTATTTAGCTTTCTGCTTGGGGTCAGAATGTGCCCTGAAGTCATGTGAGGTCTAAAGCAGGAACGTTAGTGGGAAGATTACAGGATCCAAAATGCTCTTGCCTTGCTGGCAGTTCATTTAACTGCCAGTGGGAGGAAGGTTGGGCTCTTCTGAGCATGAGCAACATCCTCTCACGGAGCAGTAAATGCAAGGAGAAAAAAAGAAAAAAAGAAAAAAAAAGAAAAAAAAACACGGAAAACATGGAAAGCGTGTTGAAAAGGAGAAGAAGTGATGGAACTTTTTTTGCCACAACTTTCCTCGGGTCACCTGAAAGCATTTAGTACTGCCCTAGCTTTTTCACCTCCTCTCCTGATGTATCTCTTTATATTGCCATTCCTTGATCCCTCTCCCCATTTATATGAATGATTTGCCCTGACATCAATATACCACTGAGTAAATGAATCACTGAAGTAGTCATTATGAAAGTATAAATCACCGGTTATCTGTTTCTGCATGTGTAGGCAGGCAATATATTCGGTAATAAACCATGTGCTGAAATGGGGAGAGTTATCTGGTGCATAATCTTTGGGAAAATGCTTGCACCTAATAGGAGTCTGTAGAAGTGTGATCTCACCTCCTGTCTGTCTGAGGGAAAATGAGGGTGTGGAAGAGCTGGATTGGCTGGAGTTCTTACAAAAGGAAACTTGGAGAAAATGCATGCATGCAAACGCAAAAATATCCAACAAAGGAATAAAGACAAACACAGGCCAAAGGAAAAAAATAAAAACAAAAACAGAATGAAAAATAAACTCTTTATTAACAAAAATTTTCATATAAATTTCCACTGATCAAAAAAAAAGAGTAAAACAGATATGTTACTAGTAGTTTTATTATTTCTTGAATTGCCTACTGAGTGGACCACCAGTAATGCATAAAATCCACAAAGGCAAAAAGAGGGGACAAATGTGAAGAATAATAAATCCGCAAAAATAAGTCATATTCACAGAAGTTTACAGTTCCTTTTCCCTTATTTTTCCTGGTAAAGGTCAGACAGTGAAGGCCAGCAGGTGATCAAAACTTCACACCTATTTGGCAAAGTGAGTCACCAGATGGATTTAGTGATGATTGCACTAGAGATAAGGTTAGCATGCATCCATATAAGGGAAGCCAACATTTGCAAACAATAAAAATAACAAACATAGAGGCAGTAACTATTGGTAATTGCTACAGAAACTGTGCAAGGCTAAAAATGGGTGTAATCTACATTGAACAGCTATCTCACTACACAAAACACTGCATTTACGGGCTTGGAGTGATCTTTTTGGCCAGAGGGGTTTTCTTCCCCTAGACAAAGAGGCAGCTTTGCCAACTTGCCCTTTGAAGAGAAAAACGTCAGTGAAAGCAAGGTGCTTGGAACATCTGCTGCAGAAAGCCCCATAAAAATAACTTAAAGCAACGTGGCAGGCTCCTCATGTTACAGAGGGAGGTGCCCTTCCGACAGGGCTCTCAACAGATCCTCTGTTTAGACTGAAAGTGCAAACAGGAAATTAGTGAGAAGGGAAGACTAGCAGATACTCTGACATAAAATTTAACTGCGAGAAGGCTAATCGTACTGCTTCAAGCTGGGATAAAATCTCTGACATTTTTTTACCTACATGTAAATTTCCTGCCTCAGATCTACAGACCAGTTTTCACGAGAGTCTGTTAAACTATACTTTCCCTCAAACATACAGTATCTACTTCTTTAAAGGCCAGGATCAGAATAAAAACAAAGAGCTCCTGCGTGTGCCGAATTTTGCAATTCCACTCCTTCCCATCCACCAGCATTTTGGGATGCCTGAAATTCAGACACTATCATGGACCTAAAGTCAGGCCCAAACTTGCAACACAATCCTTTCCTCAGATCACAGCCTTTGATATCATGATACAGATGCTTCATGTCATTAATAAAAATCAATTCATCTGACAGCTTTCATTCTTTTCCCTAATTCAACACTGTTTGCACATAACTCAATCATCACCATCGAGAGAAGTCCCATAAATTCAGTGTCAGCTGGGCCAGGTTGTGCAGCAGCATGTGCATGTGCAGCAAGCACATCAAAGCTGCCTTTTATGTGCACGCGTAACACAACTGTACTATGCATGGTGCCTGGGGGTGTGTGGCACTTTTAATAACGCTCTCCTTTAATTTGATTGTCTATCAGATGTTTATGCAAATGCAGGGAGGTATTCGCACCAGCCACTTCATGGAAAACCTTTGCTCATTTTCAGACTTCAAATGCAGAGTGGTAGATCAGAAGGTGCCTACACCTCTACAAGCTCAGACAACAACCCAAGATCTGGCATGAATTGGTGGAACCCAAATTCCATCAGTGCTCATCTCTCTATGCCACTGCAGCTCGAAACATCTTATCTAGTCCTAGCTGTAAGAGGATCTGTGTGTCCACGAGAAAAGCTCTGCTGCTTTAGTTTCTGAGCAGTACCTGGAGGTTGGGAAAAGTGGAGCTGGTGGTGATTACGTGATATCCACACAGTGGAGGCACCCAGGGAACTTGGGAACTGCCCTGAAGCTTTTGCAAAGGCTAGACATAAATTAATAAATAAATAGGTAGATAAATAAGTTGACTGACCGTCACCTCCAAAAAACAATTCTGTTTATCAGCAGAAGATAAAAGACCAAAGAAGATTTCTAAATCACAAGGTGTTATCACCACAAAATGCTGTGTATGCTGATGATTTCTGAGATGTGCCTTGCCTTCATCTTAGTTTAGATCCCCACTGATCCATGGATCATTCAGAAAAAAAACTACCTGAGATTTAATCAAGATTATAACAAGGGTATGTTTGCTATGCATTTTGTTAACTTCCTGTTGTTTCTTATTACTGACCAAAACTGACTGGAACTGACATTCTGTTTGCATTAATTCAAATAATAATAATAGTAATAATAATAATTCATAGGTGGGGATGAGGAAGAGGCTGATAGAAAAATACAGGTGGATAATTTTTGGCAGCAGACAGATGCACTTAAAAACTGTTAAAAAGTGAATTACCTTTGCCTCAGGCATGTTTTTGCTTAGGCTATTTTTGTTCAGTTCAATGATCTAGTTTACGTTTATTGGCTCTTTAAAGTTGTGACTGCAGGAGAAATTACAGTTAATGGATCTAGCAGTTTAGTTAACTGGGCAATATCATTTAAAGTTTTAAGTCTACGTGTATGTAGACATAGATATACATATTAAGGTTTTATTAGGCTTTCTTTGTTGAAAAACTTTTGTGGGTTGTTACAGGTAAAAAGTGAGCTTCTAGAAGGTTTAATGAGTTCATAATTACACATTAATAGAAAGGGAAGAATTTTTAGAAATATATTCTTTTGTTTTTCACATTCAAAGCTGTTGAAATTTAATACCAAAGACATCTTTTTCACGGTAGGAGAATAGATAGTTTTAAACTTCCACCTCCCCTCTTGTACTCTTATTTTCAATACAACAGAAATTGTCTGAATATGGGTGGCTAGTCCTAGAACCACTTGTCTTCTATGCTCATACACATAGGAAAAGAAAAGGTATATTTTTGGAAGAGAATTTTATTAAATACATGAAAAGAAAAAGAATTTTGTCTCTGAAATACCTGGTCCTATTTAGACATCAGATCCACATCTTATCTATTTTTTT
>NW_010589626.1:9577-31976 GCF_000705375.1 Tinamus guttatus
AGTATTGTGTCCCGTTCTGGGCTCCACAGTACAAGAGGGATGTGGAGCTGCTGGAGAGAGTCCAGCGCAGGGCTACGAGGATGATCAGGGGCCTGGAACATCTGCCCTATGAGGAGCGGCTGAGGGAGCTGGGCCTGTTCCGCCTGGAGAAGAGAAGGCTGAGAGGGGATCTAATCAGTGTCTATAAATACCTCAAGGGAGGGAGTGCAGAGGACGGTGATGGTCTCTTTTCAGTGGTGGCCACTGATAGGACTAGAGGAAATGGCCGGAAACTGAAGCACCAAAAATTCCATAGGGACTTAAGGAAAAATTTCTTAACAGTGAGGGTGACAGAGCACTGGAACAGGCTGCCCAGAGAGGTTGTGGAGTCTCCTTCTCTGGAGATCTTCAAAACCCGCTTGGATGCAGTCCTGTGCCACGTGCTCTAGGTGACCCTGCGTGTGCAGGGGGGTTGGACTAGATGACCTCTAGAGGTCCCTTCCAACCTTAAGCATTCTATGATTGGCTATACAAAACCCTTCTGCCCTTTCTCATGCAGTGGATGTAGGAAAGGAGGATTTAGTGTTCTGTTTGCAATAACAGTGAATACAAAGGGAATATTTCAGAATAGCCACAGACAGTGGTCAAGCTACAGGTGAACTTCAGTCCAAGAATAATGCTTATTCAAGAAGAAAGCATAAAATTAATCATGATCAGGGTGTTCTAAGATACTAATTATGAAACTAAAGTAGAAAACTATCAACAAAGGAATCTGAAAGCCAAGAATTATTTTCAGAGCTTATTCTCACAAAATTATTCTCCAGTGAGTAATTTCAAGAAAATCCATATGATGCTTGATAATTTTTGGAAAAAATACAAGTAATATGACCATCATCTATCATACCGAACAATATTATGTAATGATATTCCTCTGCCACAGACCTGATCCTCACCTAACTGAAAACAGAAAAATCCTTGGGGAAAGAATCATCTTTTGATAAATGCTTGATGTCTGCTGTGGCTGAGACTCCAGTCCCTGGCTTACAGTTTACATTTATCAAAATTAACCATTATGTTATCTTTCCGTGGTGGTATAGATGCAACTATAGATGCCAGTTTGGAATTTGTTCACTATTTTAGATAAAAGAGATTTCTGGTGTCTGGGAAAGGTCCATTCCTACTGAAGTTTCTCTAATAGCTCTCCTATACATGGGGAGGAGATCAGACTCCACAGTGACTTGTTATAGAGGTTAAATAATAATAAAAATGTTGGCAGCCTACATTACTGAGGGTAGAAGCTGTCACAACTCTGAAAGAGATATGCCTTATTTTTGAAATAAATTCTAGATCTCCAGCTCAAATGAAAATAATATACTCACATTGTCTTCTTCTGAAAAATGATTCTTGAATTTTCTGTCACCTCCCTGATGTGCTGCTCTGCATCTCAATTTTTAATTTCATTTCTAAGTTGTAAGGTGAACTTACTAAAAAAGACAAGAATTCTCTGTCACATAAAGTATATTTTTTATCATCTGCAAAATAGGTGCAAAAATAGTGAACATAAAAGAAACACAAGACCTTCAAAGGTTTTAGATTTAGGACAGATTTAGAAACAGTGGTAAAAAACTAAAAGAAAAATGCCAGCTCCAAAAATGTCAAACACTCCTTAAATGTGATGAGATAAATTTCTTTTCCATAAATCCTGCAAGGTTTCTTTTCAGTAGAGTGTTTGCTGAGCACTGTGGCATTCTGCATACAGAGAGCCTCACAGACCCAGTGCTACAGTCCTTGCAAATATATTCATTGTTGAGCCATCCCTAATGGGCATCATTCTTAAAATTAATAATATTATAGAGGTTTCTATTTAAATAATGTTTTAAGTAAGATTGCTGTACAAAATGAATTGAGGAATCCTTTCTATGTGAAGGATTTTGCTTTGTTCATTCTCCTGAGCTTTGGTAGGTCTGAGTGGTAAGCATACCATGAGACTACGCAGAGGAACATATCTTAGAGTCTTTTGCTTCTCATCCAGAAAATTGTAGCAGCGCACAGTCACTCAGCTGGAGGCCATCAGATTTTGTTTTGCTGTGAAAGACAAACAGTTATATCTTATTGAGTACAATAAGACATATCATTAGAAGATGTACAGACCTGCATGTGCACATGAACTTGACAGCATATGGCCTTTGCCTTATGCTGAACATGTGAATTACCACATTAAAGTTCCCAAGAAACATCCAACTGTGTCTTGGCATTTAAAAATATCTCCCCCTTAAAAACCACTGCTTTCCTAGGCAGCCTTTCACCTTCTCGCCACACCAACAGAAGAGCTTTAGAAAGAACAAAAGTGTTTTCTCCCTGTTAATGACAGACTAGCAGTGGTAGAAATAGACGGAGTTAGGAATCTTGGGTGAACATAAAACTGAGATTCTCCTGTGTAAGAACCTGCCTAGTACCAATGTTACTGAGGCAAGGGAGGTGAGATTCCTTGATGAAGCCCTCCACATTCTGAGTGATTACTGCTCTTAAAAAGTGTTCAGGAAATATATAAGGCAGACTTCTATCAGTGTGTCAGGCAGACATAAATGTGGACTAATTCTACTCACTTTGGCAGAATAACTGCATTTTGATGGTATAATCATCACACTCTGATGCTTCTCCTGTAAAACAGTGGTGACCAGACCTGTATGAAATACTGTTTTTCAGTGTCAGGCTTCCAGACTGCTGGTCTTTCATTGCAAGCCAAATTATTTAACACTGTTCCTCAGGCAAACTAGAGAAAAGAGCCCTTTTGAGGTTATCTTTGCAGACAGTCTTTCCTTCTGCAGCTGAAGGAGTAGGGGGGATGTGAGGCATGAAAAAAAGCATGTGCACTAAAGTGAGCCAACCCCAAAGCATGCCGACATAGCAGCAAGAGGTGGAGGGCATTTGGGAGGAGAGGTTGGCCGATCCTATCCAGATGGCCTTGGGGGAAGCTCTTGCTCCTACATAGATGAGCTTTACTATTGTGCCCAAAGGCTAGAGATGTTTACTGAGCTCCTTGCTTGAATTTTGAGGCAGCATTTTAGGGCTCTCGGCCCAGGTCACTGAGCAGACGCAAGGTAAGGCTGATGAGCCATGAGAGCGGGAGATGAGGGAGAGGCTGCACTGTTGCATCTAACACTGGCAAAATTCAGAACCAACAGTGGTGAATGGCCTGTAAGAACTATAAAGGCATGCAAGAAGCAACTGGACTGTTGCTGATTGAACCTGCTCCATCGACACCTCCTTTTGCTCGAGGGCCTTCCTTATGTGCAAGCACGTAGGTCTTGGCCCTTGATGAGGAAAGTGATTGTGCTGTTTACAAAGGATGTGTTTCACCTGCATGCCAAAAACACATATTTTAAAATCATTTGACTCTCTTCTGCCACGTCTCACTCACACACGGTGAAGGAAGTCTCATTGTTCCTCTATCATTCTCACATTTCTTGCTTGATTGAAAGGGAGAGAGAAATAAAAGTTCCAACAAGAAACCAGAATTGCCTCCCTATAATCTTCTCAGCCTTTCTCTGCAAAAGAAAGACTCACAACAAAATGATAACTGATTGACAGAGGCCTTGTCAAACACTGTGAGCAATTATGGAATACTTTTAAATAATTCATTTGATGTGGGTTTTTATATGGCATTAACTGCAAGAACTGGTTTTATTACCACTATCACTATGCAGCTCAGGTCAAAATTACACACCTTAGACTGGATTTCTCAAATACATGTGCTTCAGAACATAAATCTTTTCTTAAATGTGGTTTAGCAAGCTCAGGTTTTGAGTCCAGCAACTCTTTGCATGATCTCCAGAGTCACAAAGTGTCAGCCTAAAAATCACTGAGGAAGAGAGTTGTCCTAATTGGTTGACAAACCCCATCTAAATTCTCCTGGAGACATATATGCCCACAGTTGATACCAAACACCCTAAATGAAGACAACATAATTTAAATCCAACTGCAAATAGACAGAAAACACCATGAGCAGCTGTGACTAAGCAGAGACATCCATGATTCAACAACTGCATGTAACATTGAATAAATAATTTGAATTAGGTTTATATTATTTTTGCTATAAGTACAGGGCTGTTCTCTGGAAGCAAAGTTTGGCCTGAGTTCTGCTCATATGCTTATTTTGAATTACAATGTACTCCTGTGTGGGTAAAGTAGGTAGAAATTGAACCTTACAATATCTGCATAGCTAGTCATAGGATTTGCTTCAAAATAGGAATAGGAAGAGCAACACACATCTCTGAAAGCAGCTCTGAAGCAGTGATTGTAGCACATTTATCAGGACTTATATGAGTTTATTTGCAGTGCTTAACTGCATATTTTGCTACCTGTTCACTCATGCCAGCAACACTAATATACCGTTAGTAGTAATTTACTACTTATGTTACTTAAAGAACTGATAACCTTGTTAAAATATAAGGCAATTTATTTCTTTACAATGTAAGTAATGTAATAAGTAGTCATCTCTTGACAGGCATATCATATAAAAGGTGAGGGATCCAGCCCATTTACTTTTATTAATACAATAATAATGTTATTTTAAAATCATTGATGGCGGTGGCTACCTAGTGCTGACACAGTGGTGAAACAACCTCTGTATGGCAAAAAAAAGGAATCATAGGGCTTTTTGTGTGAGAATTGAAATAGATGGGAATTACTTAAGTAAGACAATCTAAATTTTTCTCTATTGATTTGAGGTATTGATTGAGGATTGCTGTTCAATATTTCGTAACATATTTGATTTTGCTCCCTACAATACGAAATGGAAACAGTCATACCTGATTTCCCGTTTTACACAGTGTATTCCAGCTGCCCATAGAGACTACTTCATATCGAGAAATGGATATGTGTCTCCCTTTACAAGACTATGTTAGTTTTATGTTGCATTAGGATATAGCAGATGGATATGAACTTGCTGTCTGTGAACCATCAATGGAAAATTTCTTGTGCTCCACATCAGGGAACCAGTAGATTACTTTGCTTAGGGTTTATTGCTTCCAAGTTGAGCAAATTGAGAAAAAAAATAATTTAATGCAATGAAGCAACTGGATGATTGCTGCAAGTTTTCCTGGCTAGCTGTTGTTAACGATATGTCCCCTAAACCTGCTTCTACATGAAATAAGCTAAAGCAAATTTAACACATTAAGGAAATGTAATGTAGGTGCTGGGTTACTCATGAACCCCATTTATGAAGCAGGAAAATTAAAATGATTGGAAATCTTGCAAATCTGCATGTGTTTAACAATTAGCATTTGACTTTTAAGTAACTCCAGAAACTTTGTGGTTCAGACCAGATAAAGACAGGCACCAAAAAAAAAGTGTGGTCAAATACCATTATAAACTAAAACACGTCTGACCAACTGATTCACCACAGTACTGTACTGCATTCTCTGAGGTCTTAAATCAATACCAGTCTTAGGAAATTTTGTCGACAGTAAGAAAAACTTTATGATGCTTGACAGGCACTTGTATAACAGGAAGAAGGGAGATGATAACCTTCTTTTTCTTTGAGTAGATCATTTTCAAATGATGGTGAGACTCTACAGGGTATATGCAAACATAAGAGTACAGAAAAATCACCATAAAGAAAATCGTTGTCCTTTTTATATGGCGATTCCCATCCTTAACTCGGTCTTTTAATTAGCTTGATTAAAGTCATGCTTATCTGTTATTGCCTTAGTGCCATGATTTAAGAAACTGACTATGCATTCATTAGAAATTCCTATTTTTCAAAGATATATAAATAAATCTGAGCAGCAGCAGCAGCAGCAAGAACGAAAGATAAATTTATTTAGAAACTTGGATGAGAGAAAAATCACTTGGGGGATCTTTCCAAACTCTTCAACTCATACTTGACTTCAGCTTGGTGAAGCTAGTAGCTGTGCATGTTAAAAAGGAATTCTTCCTGCCTTACCATGGATTTTTATAGCATTTGAGGAATTCAGCATATGAAATGTTTAAGCAAAATACAGCACCATAATATAATTGGTATTAATGAAATATAGATAATAATAATAATAGATAATAGATAGAAAAATATTTGAGAAATTCAGCCTGTAGTGTGTTGAGTCTAACTGGTAGACATTTTTTTCAACAATATATTCAGGAAACTATTTTTTAAACATTATCTGCGTATTATCACCAGCTGCTCATAAGCTTCCTGAATGGAGTAGTAATTATTTGTCAAAATTTAAAAAAAATAAATTCAGAGCCCCTAGCCTTGCAAACATCTGGGTGCCTGTATAGATATATACACTTAGTACAGATAAAAAGTTGCAGTTAGCATGGTTGGCTCAAAGGCAAAATTCAGTTTTGCAGTGACAGCAGAAGGGATTTGGATAGGAAAAAGTGTTTGGAAGCAGGCCTTGAAGAGCCTGGGAAAAGGTTGAAGATGAGTGAGGAGGGCTGGAATACATAAGGGAAAATTCACCCGAGATGCCCTTCTCTGATACTTGGAGTATAATACTTTTATCCCCAAATCCTCCCTTTCCTAGTTAGTCACCCATTTCTAGCCTCTGAGAGGAACCTTACAATGTCCTGATCCCCTTCTGGGAAGGTAAGGGGAGTGAGCACCCTCACAAGGACATTACCATGGCAAAGGGAAAGGGTGAGAGTCAGAGGAGAGCACCTAAATGATGGGAGCTTCTCCTGCTGCCCGAGGTGGGCTCGCTCTGTTTGCTCCCAACCCTTCTCTCAGCAGCAGTGGGTGGTAGGAGGAGGAGGTCAGCCATCGAACCAGATCAGCTAACACTTGCCAGCCCCAGCACAGACAAGCAGGCACTTCACGGCCTTTGCCTGCTGCTCACTTTGTCTGCAGCCTCCAGACAGCTCTGCTGAGGCTGATGAAAGCATGAAGACATATCTATCTGTCTTGACTGAGGGGCTGCAGCTTTAGATACACAAATTGGGTAATGACTTTGTTTCCTTGAAAGCTCATCTTGCTCTGCTTCATGGGTAGAGGACAATCAGGCCATATAAATTAATGGACCATTCAAGCTGCAAGCAAGCTGCTGCAAATTGGGCAGCTGTGCCTCCCTTTCCCAGATGACACACTGGTTTGCCTCATCGTTATCACATTTGTGTGGTGTTCTAAAACCTTTCCTAATTATTTCAATTTTATCATTTAAATTTATCCAAATTTATCATTTAAACTGAGATATACTAGTGAACCCAAGACTCATAAAGAAAAACAAGTATGTTAGTCTCAAAAAAATAGATTCATGCCCTACTGCAGATAGAGACAGCTATGCAAACATTGCAAGCTGTGCATAGATATAGTCTAAGAACTGTATTCAGTGTTCATCAGCAGATTTCAGGTTTGGAGATCAATAAAGGGAACTAATCTCACAGTGAAGATGATCTACTGGGGCTATCCCATGATAGGCCCCAGAGAGTAGGTTGATTTTTACTTGCACAGTGAGAGCCATGGCATTTTAATTTACTACTGCAAACTACAAAACCTTAAATTTGAGACTGGGCAGATTGACTTCTGTAGAATTAAATCTGAATCTGCTTTGATGCCTTATATTTTGATAGGGCTACTCTGATTTTCTCTTTTTAGTAAAGGAAGTTCCAGTGGAGATCTTTTGGGAGTTTCATGTACTCGGCCTTGAAAAAAGTAAATGCAACTTCAGCTTCTAAAGACAAACCATGAAAGAAGGCCTGGAGTCTGATGGCATTTGCCTGGACAGGATGAGAGAGGGCTTGAGAATAGACATGACAGCATTTGATACAATGGCTTTTACCAACAACTGTAAGCTGGAATCGCCTGAGGGCACAATCTTGTCCCTGAATAAAACACTGAGAGGAAAATAGATGAGCACCCTTTGAAAGCCAATTTGTCCTTTAAAAGGTATTACATATTTCCAAGTGATCTTCTCTACATAACATAGGGAATATATATAGTTACAGTATGTTTTTGAAGCATGCACCTGCTGTATATTTTATAATAGCTGTTCTTCCAGATTGAGCAAGGTGCATGCAACTTTTTACCACACTACTCTGAAAGGGCAAAAGCTCTTTGCCATAAACAGCAATCACAAGGAGACCTTTCTATAGTATAAAATCCTACAGCTTTCCCAAAGACTCTTTTCCTATTTTTCTCTCCAGGTTTTATCAGCAGTGTGACAGAAAAACAGGCGTCTAATAATTTATTCTTCCACCCTCTCCTCCTCCTTTCAACTATTTTTATATGGAGTGCTTATTGGATGCTTAATATAATGTGTGCAACAGGAATTGCATCTTCTCCCTACCTACTGAAAGGCATACTCATTTAACTGGTAAGGTTTAACTGGTTGTAAGGATTAAGAAAAGGAAAGGAAGGGGAAAGGAAGAACAGTTGTTGTGTACCAGGAAGGAAGAAATTAAATTAACTTTTGATTGATGGGCAGAAGTCTTCTGGTTATATGACAGAAACCAAACATTCTGAAATTTATTGCTTCCCCCAATATTCCATCAGAAAAAAAATCATTACAAATAAGCAGAATATTTCTGCAAAACATTCATAATAACTATTAGTTAAGATAAAAATGTATTATTAGCTACTTTCAATTGCAAGAGCTTGTGATCACTTGGAAAACTAAAAGCTTCTATAATCTAATGTAATGTTTTCAACAGAAATTCCACACTAATACTTAGAAAATAATAAAACTGGCATTCTGGTACGGGCATATCAAACAAGGAAAGCAGAATGCTCCAAGCTCTACTACTCTAGTCTTGCTGAATTCATGGAATAGGCATGAGGGAGGCCACTTTGTCATCGGCAAGCAGGCTGGAAAAGTCAGATTCTCAACTGCCAGCTCTGGTGTTTGCCAACACAAACGCCAGCTTTTCTAAGCGCAAGTAGATAAAGTCCCTATGATAACCTGTGTGCTGGGGAAGTGGATGAGGGAGTGGACACATGGGGTTATCTGAATACTGTTTTGTAGATATATGCAGAGAGTAAAGCAGGATAATTTAGAAGAGCCTTGAAATATCCAGAGGACTCTCTGAATTACTAAACATTCATAGCATCTGAATATGACGGTGTAAAGAAAGCCACTAATAGGGTCTAACAATTTTGTGTGTCTTAGATATTCCAGCATAAGAGCAGAGACTGAGTAGGAAAAGCTTTAAGAGAAATCATTGTAAGTTTAAGCTATGATGTAGGTTGTTTCAGAGGGTTCAGTATCAGGATAAAAGCACACTGTAGCAAAATGTTTACTGCTGAGAAGTAAGGGTCACCTTAAGTTTGGGGGCCGCCTTTTCTTATGATATTTGGGGCATCTCCATTGGTGTTAGTAGTAATCTCACAGTGGTAGATTTCATTTAAATAGAAGTGGAAAGGGGAGGGATGCATTTGTAAAGCCTGGAGGCTACAAAGCTTGTGAAGAAAAGTTAAATGTTTACTATCTACTTTAGATTTGAGTTTGTTAAAGAGAGCACAAAATATAGCTGAGTTATTACTAACGGAGATGAATTTAGGGGAAAAGAGAGAAAGGCCCAATATAAAGTCCAGGAAAATAGTCATTCCTAAACATTTTGGTATTTGTATCCTACAGGGCTATAGGTGACAGTGGAGCTGGTTAAGGTACTCTTAAGTTAAGGCTGGGCATTGCAACTCTTCTCCAGCTTGGAAGAAATCTTCACAAAGCAGGCGAGTAGCACAGAAAGGGACATGCACACAGGTGTCCAATAATACAGAAATGTAAACATTCAGAAATGTAAACATTATACTTAGACATCATGCTCATTTGTGAGAGAATGGCAGACATCTGTCCATGAAGAAACTGATGTGCTATGTAAGTACAAAGCCTGTGAACAGAATTTAAGACACTATTCCAAACGTGCTTTTGGTGGTGTATGCGATACTGCTTGTAAATAATTACTAGGCAATTTTATGTCATTGTCTTTCAAAGGAGTTAACTGAAAGCTGTAGCTTATGTTTGGGATTCTGAATATTCTGTTAGATCCCTTCCTAAGGTTCTAGGCAGATATACTGTCACAAAAAAAAACAGGTGAAGGTGCAGGAAGAGGGAATGCTGTAGCGTTTTATGGAGAAATTGCTTTCTATATTGATACACAATTACTAAGAGATGAAATAAAAGTAAAGTAGTGGCATTTTACTAATTATTACTCTGGCAAAAGTCCTCTACTTATTAAGTAGGCAAACATATCTCTAATGTCATCTCCTCATATAATCTTCATTAAAGTGTACAAGAGCCAGGAATATGAATAACAGTTTAAAATACTTTGTATTAGATGAAGCAAATTAAGGAACTATAAATTAAATTTGCAGATATTCCATTTACCATAAGAGATAACCCTGTACAAATGGTAAGCCAGAAGTTTAATTAGAGGGTAAGTAGAGGGTCAAATCAGTAAATCACTGTAGGTTTTTATAAGTCTAATCCAAGAGGCATATATCATTATCCAATGGTTGGATAAAGTTTCGCTTATATTTTTGCTATTTTTGCTTACACTACAAAGAATTAAACCTTGAATCACGTATTTAAATAAATGCCCAGTATACACAGATCTTGACATGGAGACATAAAAGAAAAAAACACTTGATGTATAAAATACACAATATCCCAAATACAAACTGCATAAAATGCAAAACCTATCTAAATGAGTACTGCAATGGCTTTGGTTAGGAAGCCTAACTTTTGATGATTCATGTGGAAAGTGGGAAGGCAAAAGATGGATGTATTTCCTGTAACACAGTACGTGAACCCCACAAAAGCTGTACCTCTTTCTGTTAAGCTGCAGACTTCCAGACCACAGCAAACTCATTGTCAATTTATACAATTTTACCAAGTCAAAATCTTACTTTCCAATTGATAGGATGGGTCAGTGTATTCAGCAAGGGAGGGAGAGTTTACAGTTATTGCATAGTCATTACATTTGGGTGGAGACTCTTAGGATGAAAAGAAGGAGGTCCAACAGCATCATTAGAGGGACTGGGCTGGGAGAAGAGAAGGTGAAGACAAATCTAAATTTACCTTCTTTAAAATATGCAACTCGTGGGAACAAAGTGTGTGCCGTGATTGGCAGTCCTTTGATTCCTTTGCCTGCAAGGGCTATTAATAAGAGACCAATAGAATTTAAGGACAGATGGGATTGTTGTATTATCCATCCTGCCAATCTTGGACTGTATTGCTCCTGTATTAAAACATCAAATTGTTCTGGTTAAAGCGTAACTTTCAATTGTTCCGGTTAAAGCATAACATTCAAGATGGCTTATAGACTCAACATCAACAGATTGTGATGGAGGTAAAACTCCGTCATCCTTAGTAATTTCCACCACTCTTTAAGTAACATTTCCTGTGAAGCTGAGAGGACAGAAGTTCAGTACACCAAACCATGTAGTTCATACCAGAATAACACCAGAGAGATCACAACAAAGAAGAGCTTCAGCCAGATTCAGGTCCATGGGAACGTGCAAAGCCCAGTCCAGCAACCAGGGCAATGGGAGCATAGAAAGTGTGCAGTGAGGAGAGCTTGACAAGATAGGACTTGAATAAAGGCAGACTCAGCAGTGAGGTACCAAAATTTCTAGTTAGGAGTTATCTTCACCTCAGATTCTGTGCAAGTGCTGGAGATAGTCCTTACACAGACAAGTAAATAAGGTGCTTGGATGGCAGATGAAAATGGGTATTGAGAATTAAAGAGTAACAGGAAAACCTGGACTCACCAAGCTGCATTGTTGGTTTCCAAACTTTGACCTTCTAGGAATAAAACTAGAGCAGCAGATATAGCATATCAGGAAGCAGTAAGACTCAAAAAGAATGCAGAAAATAGTGTTATGCAGCACTAGAGATGTGTTGTCCAGAAGTGCTATCCAGAAGAATGCCAAGTTGTATGCTAACTACAAAAAAAAATATGGTGAGCAGTTAGGTGACAAGAAATAATCAGAGGTGTGGAAAATGTGCCTCCTCTAGGAGACTGAAGATTAGGTTTGTTTGTCTTTTACAGAGGAGATTAGTTAGAAGTATGGAACATGATAAATGCAGTACAGAAAATAGATGGGTAATGTATGCGTACCAATTCTTACAGCAAAAGAATAAAATGCTATCTAGTAAAAATATTAAAGAAGTGTAACAGTAACAACAGGGTTTCTTTTATATGATAACATAAAATTAGCTGCTGAAATGTATTGCCACAGTATGTGAGCTTAGTAAGATTCAGAATGAGAATTTTTTATGGCTAATGAGAATCAATGCAGGCACATTAGATATAAACCAAGGATAACTGCTAAGTTGGAGCATCAGGAATTTACATTTGCTGTTCGTCGTGATCAGTCCTTCCTGATTTCAGGCAGTGCTCTTGGGTATTCAGATAAGCAACAAAGCACGGTGAGGTGATATCAGATCTGAAATGCATATAAAGGATGTATGAACATAAAATCAAATCACTTTGAAAGCAGACTGTAAAGATGTAAATATTAAGTCCAAAATGAGTCTGGGTTGGTCTTTCACCCCAAAGTTTTAGTGAAGAGTAGGCAGCAATAGCTGGAGAAAGTCTATGTATCTTGACACACTCAAATTCTGCCAAAATTATCTGCTGCAAAACACAGTGGTTACAGAAGGATATAAATGAGGGTTTCCAGAAGGTTACTCATAAGGTATGCTAAAGGCTCTGGAAAAGTCATAAAAACTCTTTGCAAGACAGCAGGATCTGGGTGCAAAATATCCTGCCTCAGAAAAGAGCCTCTCTTCTCCCCTGTTCCCCACTAGTCCTGGGGTGCTAATGACTTCTGTGTGTGTTTGTGGTTTGTGTCATTTGTGCTCACAGGGGCAGAGTGAGCTCTGTGGCTTCTGCCAAGGCTTAAGTGACTCAGTCCTGGAGTGACCAGGATTGTGCCCACAACACAAATGTGCATAGAGAAGAAAAAGGAATTGCAGTGCTACTGCCTTTCATGTGTAAGGATCCAAATACGATCCTCTCCCAAACTGCTTTTCATGAGTCTGTTCCTTTCTGTACTGTTGAGTTGCCATCTAATTCTGAATGATTTAAAACTATTGTTTACAGTTTAACTAAGCCTGCAGGTCTCACAGCATCCCTTCCCTTTGAGTTCCAAAACAGTATACTAAAATGACTCTGATTTTTTATGAACCCATTCTCTGCAGGGCACTTTAATTTGTAAGTTTTTGCAGGAAATCATAGCATACAAGTTAAAACACATTGTCAGCTCTTAAAACCAAAAAAAGAAACACAGTAAATATTTTGCCACAGCCATGCATTTATATAGCAAAACATTGGCAGCAAGTTTAAAAATGATTTTTTTGGTTAAATGTCATGATTTAAAGACTACACTAGCAATGAAATCTTTATTACAAAGCTATACAATTGGACAGTTTAAGCCTAATAGATAAATGGAGATGCCTTAACTAACAGGATGGTTAGTATGACAGCTATTATTGACACTTTTTAATGCCATGTCAGACTGTCAATGGCACCCACAATACCTTCACTGACATTGATTTAAGAAGTAATGCCAACATTACTAGCTCTGCTATAACTTCTCCTTCTGTGGATATGTCTGGAAAATCTTCACAAGAATTTCATCTGCCATTGAAATATGCAGTACAATTTCAGCCCTAGAAAGCATTGGGATTTAGATGTATTGTGATGTATTCACAAAAGCAGGCAAATTTGTTGCTTTGGAGACCCATAATTCAGGCATTTCATGAATCTGCAGTGGTTAATTGTGCATTCAAAATAGTCTTTTAACAAGTATTCTGTATATTTGATATTACATATGGGTTTATGTAGGGGTGTATGTGAATAAATCCTTGAAACCTAGTTTAAAAGAAAGTTAATAACACTTTGGAAGTGAGCACTCAGAAAACATGATTTTCCAACGTCAATATTACTCTGTGTAGTTTCCATTTGTCTTGAATCATGGGCCAGCTGTCCAGGCAAGAGTAGAATATTTTGTTTGAAGGACTCAAAAAGCATAAACTAAACAGGAACCTGTAAGATCTGAGATATTCTTTAATTTAACGGGAGGAAAAGACTGTAAGTCTGCTCTTTGAATCTATTTGATGCCTCTGATAACACTTTTCCAGGGGTATTCCTCAGTCTGCTAAGCCATTTTTTCCTATAGCATAAGGTCTTTAGCAAACACAGTTCTTGTGTTAATATTTTTGCTAGATGGTTTATCTTTAATAGAAAAACTGTCCTGCATTTTCAGAAAACCATTTAGGATGATAGCAGGCAGCAACTATCTGTGTGGGCACCTTTCTGACCTTAAAGAGGCTTAGAAGAGAATAGATACAACTCTAATCTTGTTCTACAATACACTTATCTTCAAAGCTCAAGAGAACATAAAAAAGTTAAGTGCTCATCTGCTCAGTCCTGAGGGCTATTTGATATTATTTGTATTTTGGAAATGAGGATATATAAGGGATTTTTACAAGTGTTTAACTGAGATAAATGTGGTCACTCAAAAATCTCATCAAAGTAAGGCCCAAATTGAGCATTGAGTTTAAACCTTAAATTTTGTGTTTCAGATTGCCAGCACTGAATTTCATGTCTTAAACATTAGCATGATTTCATGTCTTAAACATTAGCATGAAATACAAGTAAATCAATTCACCAGCTACTGAAATATAACTGCTAGTTATTGGTGAAAACCAGTGGGGCACAGGGAGAGCATCTGAGACAGGATGGAAAAAAATAGCTTGTTTACATGAGCAGGATATAATCATGTTGACTGGTAGCACATCAAAAGCACCCTGGCCACTATCCCACATTTTATGAAAATGCTGCTAGGTCTGTGGGTAAATCTCTTTTGTGATTGAAAAAGACAAATCTGAGATAGTTTTGATCAAAGCTGCTTGAGTTTTAGTAACAGCAAAGCCATGGCAACACGGACATCAACCTCTCATTGGGTATCATGGTTCCTGGGTGAAGCCATGATTTTGTGAGCTTCAGTGCAGGCTGTATTCTTGCACTTGAATTAATTGACTAGGTCTATATGAACTTCCCTTCTTCTCAGTTAAACAGCTCTGTAAGTAGTTTGTAGTCTCAGTTCTTCATTTTAGTCAAAGACTACCTTGGGTATTTTAGTACCAGTTCATGTTTTGTTCCAATATCTTTAAAAACACAGTGATGAAACATTCATTTGTATCAGTGAAGAAGGAAGAATGGCACCTACTGAACTGTACTAAAGGTGATTAGGCAGTCAGATGTTTTTAACAGCCTTTTCCATTTCAAGAAATGGACATGCGTTATTCTACTTAGCTTGAAAACTGGAGGAGGTTCAAACCTGAGCAAAACTCAAACCTGAGTTTGCTTTTGCACAAGTTGGTCATAAATTTCAATGAAATTAACAACAAGCTACAGACTTTGCAATGGTTGATTTACAACAGAGTATCACAATGACTCATGAAACAGAGGCTGTTAAAATTGATTTTGCATACAGCATAAACCGTGGAAAAGCTGATTAAATGGCTTGTAGAAGGCCTCATGAATGACTTGCATTCTAGAATTACTCAATTCTTTTTAAAGGGAAATGGATATATAAAAAAACATAAGAGATTGTTTTGTAAATTAAAAGAAAAAACAGTATCACAGAATCACAGAACCACAGAATGGTTAAGGTTGGAAGCAGAGATCCTACAGCTGACAGAGGTCTTAAGGAACATTCTGGATGCAAAATATGGGAACATGAAAAGCTAGAAAAATCCATTTATTCTGACGCAGAGAATTTTGGCAGAGGGAATCTTAGTGGTTAGGCTAATTTCAGTTACCTGTCATTAAGATATCCAAGCACACTGGATTTTTTTGACTCTTTCTTTCACCTTTTTGATTCTTCCTGGCTATTTCTTATTTCATCAATTTTCTGAATGCAGCACAGGAGTATAAGTTTAATGAAATCAAAGAAGGCTAAAGTTACATATTACAACTTGAGTGAAGCTTTAAGTAGTGGTAGTTGGCGACTATGCCCATTAAAAGGTATTACAAGGAACAACAAAGCCAAAACTAAGCTGAATCTAGTGGAAATATACACTTCACAGAATACTTCAGCATGGTCTTAGACTGCTTGTCTTGTTCCTAATCACTGCAAAAGAATTTTTGCTGACTCTTTGGTTTCTTAGTCACAATCCTCTCCCTTAAGAGCTGTTGACGTTTCAACTAAAGCAAAGAAGGTGGAAACAGCAAGCATAAAAAGAACATTAGTTACAAGAGCAGAGTTTCTATCCCTTCCCAAGGTAAAGGTCTGCATCCATCGATTCTTCAGTTCTAAATATGTCTGTTCCTGGAAATTGACAATATGTAAGTTAAGGTTATAGCAGAATAATCTGCTTGAATTTGTACTTTAATGCTGCTGTATGACATGAGAAGATGTTAAATCATAGAACAAATGTTAGAAGAATGTACAATCGGAAGGATCTTTCTGGGATATTGTATCCTGTCTTTTGAGACATCATGCAGCTTGTTTTTCAGGATTTTCTTGCATTGCACAGCTCCTGTCAGAAAGCTGCTTTTGAATCAAACTCTAAAAATTAAAAACTTTCTTGTAATTTCCAGCTCCAAAATGTATGCCTGATAAGTGTTTTTGTAACATTATATTCTTTTTTAGCATCATTTGCAAACACATGGAGACTTATGTGTTTATGCTTTCTGTTTTCAAATGTTGCACAATTAAAAAATAAATAAAAATAAAAAGAGCAATGGGGAGAGGTCTTAAGGACAGCAAATTCCTACGAGCAACAGTGTGCTAGTGGTGGGAGACCTCTGCCACTAGAGCAGCGTGGAAGTAGTTCAGCTCTTACGTGTTTGGCAGCAGCCAGTTGGTTGTTCAGCATGTCTGCATGAATCCTAACATGCTGCTTTTTTCCCTCACTAGCAGCACAAAGGTAAATAAAGCATGTAGGCCGCTGCTACAGGGAACCACCATGATGTCTGGAATATGGGAGGGAGCAGAAAGGATGCAGAGGCAGGAAGAAGTAGAAAGATTGTAGTAAGCTCAGTGGAAGAGGTAATAGAAGGGAAACAGGCATAGATATAGCGGGTATACTTATAGAGGTATAGGATAGTACTAGGTATTGCAGAAAGGATATGGAAGAAGATGAACCTGCAGTAGACTGTATTTCAGTAGCTCACTTGCTCCTGGGCAAAATGTGCATCTTAAAAAGTCTTCAGAGCTTACCTAATCAATATACAGCAATCATGTCTGTCAGTGACTTTTGTTTTTCTAGGCTCAAAACAAAATGGTTTAGCCTTCTCTAGTAAGATAGCATTTTCTTTCCTTTGATCATCCTTATGCTCCTTTTCTGTTTATATTGCAGTCCATAGGGTTTATAGGGTAGCAGGGAAGGTGTGAGATTTCCCTCCTTTGGAAGTGGCATGATAGTGGTTGTGGTGTTATCCAGGGTAACCTGAGATGGGAGTGGAAGCAGATGTGTTTCAGGCAGAGCTTCCCAGGCTGTTGACACCAGCCAAAAGATGGGAAAAGGGATAAAGATGGCTTCCTATAAAACTCCTCATAATCTGAATTCTTGCATACACAAAAAAGTACGTTCAGCATGCGGGATAATACTCATGCTCAACCAAGGTCCCTCTCTTCTGGGTGCATTGGCAGCTTTCCTTGCAGAGCACTTTGAGGTCTAATTTTCATGACTGTTTTCTGCTAATGTGGTGGGGCATGTTTCCCCACATCTTTTTCCTTTCCTTCCTTTCAGATTCAAAAGAATTCCTTAGCAGTTTAGATAGATAGAGATTGGTCATGAGAGGTTACTAGTGGGCACATGAAAAAAAGTAGCATAGGAATATCTTGTTGCTCTTAATGAAAATGGTATCCTCAGCAGTACAGTTCTGTGCTATGACTGTACAGTCACTTTCAAGATTATTTCTTTATATGCAAAACATGTGAAATAATCATATGTTTACTTCATATTCTAGGTGCCCGATTTTGTCTTAGGGCTAGATTAGACTTTAAAATTAAGGCCTTAAAGTAAATACTCAACACCGGGCATGTGGAAGTGCTTCTGCTGGAAAGGAGAGATATCTATACTTATCAATATCTATGACTATAGATATATCAGTTTCAGGTGATTTCTCTTAATAGCTAGGCACTAGTCTGTACACATTGAGACAGATACCTTTACTCTTTGGGCTAGTCTCACAGAGAAAAAATATACTGCTATTTTGAACTAAATATGACCATTTCATTTACTAATTCTTTTCTTGAAGTCAAAAATGCTCAGTTTAGTTTGATCACACATATGAGAACAGTTACTCAGGGAGGTTGGACTCAGGCCTGAAAACTAAATTAAGCCTACCAGACAGATCCTCGCTGAAATACATACTTACCCATCCTCACAAGTGCAGCTGCTTCCCTGCACAAAAACATAAGGACACTTAAGGGAATATGGACTACTCTGTGCAGTGTGATTTAACAACACAATCTCTATTAGCTTTAATGAGAGTTCCACGATTAAACCTTCACACAACGTGCTAAAAATTACTCTTCCAATTTAGTGCATAAAATAATAGGTCCACTTCAAAATGTGAAAGGGTAGGGTAGATGAATCATTTTTGGAAAGTGCATATGCCTCAGGTTGATTAGATACTTAGGGAGGGGGGGACAAGTTAAATGTGACCTGTAAGTCTTGTTGAATTAGAAAGAACAAAACAGAAGGTACGGTTGTAATTCTTCACTGTGAATCAGGTAAATACTCGGTTGTCTGTATTTCAACAGAGTATATGAAAGCATATCTAACTAAGACATTAAACACTTTTCTACCAATTAATTATACAATATACAATCCTTAAGCATCATAAAAGGCTTCCTCACAGCCGATAAGCTTCACAGGAGAGCAAAACCAATTAACATGTCTCATTACAAACACCTTCACTAAAAGAAGCATTGTGGCCTGCTCAGTGGGGACATAAATGTAGGCAATTTGGACAAGTTGTGGAGAGGGAGTGAATTCCCATATTGATAAATCATCATTAAGAACCTTGTGAACAGCCGTGGAAACCGAAAGCTTAAAACAGTTTTCGAAGTCCCTTTGGAAACAAGTGCAGACTGTGGATCACTAGTAATATTGACTCAAAGTAAGATATTCTTCCCTAACAGTATACTGCTAAAATCTGTGGAAATCTTCATTTCCCAACTGGATTTCAAGTACAGGAAGCAATCACTGTTATTGATGGTTTTAATGCAATACTCAATACCACATACAATTATATATCAGGCTGAGTGTTTCACTTAGTGCGTATCAACAGTTATCAGCTTCTCACATATGTTCTATTTACAGATACAGCCAGGTCTATGGCCAAGGTTACACTTACAGTGTTTCACTGTCCTACAAAGTTAATTGCACTTTATGTGATTAAAAAAAGTAGTAGCTCTTTGCCGTGGGCTAGGTTTTAGAGACGGATACAGAGAAAAGAAGTGGAAAGAATAGATTCAGTAGAAGAACAAGCAGAAAGAGATTTTTGTTCTGAGGAAGATTAACCACCTCACTTTCAAAGCTTTTAAAAGCAGTATGAGGAAAAAGTTAGATCCGTTTTGATTAGCTAAATAACATAGACAAAGCACATAGCAGGGAGAGAACATACAGTAGACAGCTGATGTGCAAATGTAAATGTAAAATAAGAACACCATAAAAAGGGTTTAGGAATGATTCCTTACACTAAGTTCTAAGGCTTGCAAAGTCCTGCAATTCCCCCTTAAAAACAGAGGTGAAAAGAGAAGTAGACAAATCAGAAACAGACTTAAATATGATCATCATCATGGAAATGACACATACCTGCACAGTCATTTCCAGCATTTCTTCTTCTCCAAGATAAGCTCCATTTTCTCCTCTGCTCCCTCTCTTGTCCGCCATTCCTAGCTATCTCCTTCTTTAACAGTCATTCCCTTCAGAAGCAAACATCTTGTGAAACTATAAGAAAAAGTACATTTTTCAGAACCAATATATTCTTTTATACAGCGTACAGATAACTGCTTTGGTTGTCTGAAAGTCAAGAAATAAGTACTCCTCCCTGGTGTATGTAGCAGGATGCTTTACCTCCTGGAACCAATGGGCCACCTGTTGTAATGGGATCGTCTGGCTCCTTGTCCTGAGATGTCCTGCTTTCCAACAGCATCAGCAGCAAGTTTAGCACTTCAGCCTGAAAATGGGGTTAAATAAGGCCAAGAAGTGATTAACAGGCATGAAATATGGACAGTATTATTGTTTTCATGCTGTCCTGTGAGATTTCTGAGCTGGAATACAGAGAGTAAAGACAGTCTCTCATTTGCATTAGGATCCAAGAAACTGTTCCATTCGGGTTCCTCTCCAAGTCCTCCAGCTTTTGCAATATAGTACATCAATCTGAGATGAGTCTAAATGAGGTTAAGTGGCCAAAAAGTGTACAACAGAGGCAAACTTCAGAAAAGAGAAGTAAGTAATCACAGTAAATGACTGTAAAATGAAGAATGTAGCCAAAAACAGCAAGGGTCACTGCAGGTAACTTGGACGAGAACTGATGATAGACTCCATATATAAGATTTTCTCAGGAACTCATCTGGTGCCAAATGCAAGTAAGAAACTGATAAAACTGGATGCCAGAAATAGACTTTTGATCCATTTCAGAAGAGGATGCAAAATTTAAAGATCATTGGAAATATATCGGCAGTGGGGAAATGGAATTATGCCAACTGGAATAAAAATTGTGAGAAGTTTAAATGAGAAGAATGGATATAGGAAAGCATTTTCTTAGCTCAGTCTGTCTCATACTTTTTGCAGTACAATCAGGCATTCTGAAATGGGCCGATAACAGACACCCAGGAGCTGAAGCAACTGCTGCCAGATTACATTGTGGTCCTTGGGAATGGAGTCACTGGCTGGGCAAAAGTTCAACTGCAGAACCTGTGCTGCCACGTGAGACTCTATATGGGATTCCCAACAGGATAGCTTTGGAAACACTATTCAAAAATACCTACTCGCAGGAAAATGGCACTTGAAAAGCTACTTAGAGTAGATCACTCAAGGAAGAAGGCAATGGAATAAGCAGGTGAGAAAGAGAATGTTCTCTTTTACACATAGCAACATGTGTAAAACATGAGTCATTGCCTCCTGGTCTTTGATGTGACATTCTCATAGGAAAAAAAAAAGAAAAAAAAAGAAAAAAAAAGAAAAAAAAAGAAAAAAAAAGAAAAAAAAAAAGAAAGCTAAGTAGAAAATGTTGATAAGATGCATTTTGTTCCACATTAGAACCAGAACAGTTTTCATGGCGGGGGGGGGGGGGGGGGGGTGGGGGTGAGTAATAATGGAAAAGAGTTGATTTTTTAAATGATTCTCCAGAGACTTGTTTATTACTGTATGAATTCCTATGTCATGATTAAATGGCTGATGGATACAGGCAACTGTCTCCTGTCTGACATCTTTTTTTTTTCCTGCATTGCACTTTCACCACTTTCTTCAGGTATTAAGCAGCTGACCAAGCAGCCACACATGCCCTGCGAATATTTCATGAAATGAAAATAACACTAATGCTGAGATTTGGAACAAATGTCCTAGAATATTATTCGCAAGCCTGTTAGAATTTGAAACAGAAGCCACAATACAGAATGAGATGGAAACAAAAAGCTCCTAGTACCTATCTTTTACTGGTATTTTACTCAGGTGTCTGGAAAAACAATACTTTGCAAAACAATTCATTGCTTGCCCCAACTTCCTGCAATACCAGGACTACAAATCTCTGCCCCAGACCATACAAGTCTGCACCCTCATACATGTAGACATAGTCATACGCCTACATGCACTCCTAAAAAGTTGTGCTCTCTCATCCACCACCACCACATGGGACTGACATCAGTGAGATTTAGCAGTGCAGATATTTGCACCTGAGCCAGGTGTATTAGGAAGTGGCTGGATGGCAGAGCTCAGAGGGTGATGATCAGCAGTACAGAGTCTAGTTGGAGGCCTGTAGCTAGCGGGGTCCCCCAGGGGTCAGTCCTTGGTCCAGTCCTGTTCAATTTATTCATCAATGACCTGGATGAAGGCACAGAGTGCTCCCTCAGCAAGTTTGCTGATGATACCAAACCGGGAGGAGTAGCTGATACCCCAGAGGGCTGCGCTGCCATCCAGAGGGACCTGGACAGACTGGACAACTGGGCGGTGAAAAACCTCATGCAATTCAACAAGGCCAAGTGCAAGGTCCTGCACCTGGGGAGGAATAACCCCAGACACCAGTACAGGCTGGGGACCGACCTTCTGGAGAGCAGCTCTGCAGAGAAAGACCTGCGTGTCATGGTGGATGATAAGTTGACCATGAGGCAGCAGTGTGCCCTCGTGGCCAAGAAGGCCAATGGAATCCTGGGCTGCATTAAGAAGAGCATCTCCAGCAGGTCGAGGGAGGTGATCCTGCCCCCCTACTCAGCCCTGGTGAGGCCACATCTGGA
>NW_010589629.1:0-13073 GCF_000705375.1 Tinamus guttatus
TCATTTTATAATCTTCAGTTCCTGTTACTAAAGTACTTCAGTTCCTTCATACTAAATATTACACCAAATACTGGATATAAATACATGCTGCTATGTTTCTGATCTCTGGTAAATGAACATAGAGACCTCACTTCTCACATACATGCAATTGATACACCAATAAGAAGTGACCTGCCTGCTATGTCAAGAGCAATTTTTTTTTCCCCACTCTTTTATGTACCTTTTACCTATGTGCTTTGGTCGCAGGAGGTTTAAATTGGTTTGCAGCTTATCTGTCCAATAATCTTCCTGGAACTTATTTTTGTTATCTGTCAACCACATGCTGACATCAACAGCTAATTCTTCATCATCCCCAGAACTGTCAAAAGAAGTTATTCAGATCAACTCCTCTACCACCAGGTTTACTCTATTGTAGCCAAAGCAAAATTTCCACTAAAATAAGTGTTAAGTGAAAGACAGAAGAGTAGAACACAACAGGAACCAGAACATTCAGAGGAAGGCACCAGCATGTTCAGTCTTGCAAAGAATAAATATCCCCACCTATTTTCCTCCAGTATTTTAAAAGTTAAGATGACCAGTTTGAAAGTCAATGATGACAGAACTTGAAGGATGAGGTGGGAAATCAGAAAGAGGAAAGTGAAATAAAAAATGATATAAAAATGAAGAAATAAATGCAAAGAGAAGATGTAAAAAAAGAGTATGGGTTTAAAAAAAGTCCATGGAGTTGAACAAAAACAACCACCTGATGGAGAAGAAGAAGAAAAAGGCAGAAATGAGAAACTGCATTGCAGGCATACTGACACACTAATGGAGCCAGGTTTTTTTCCAGTCTTTAATAAAAGGAATTTTCACAGGAAGTTTAAATAAAAAGGAGACAGCACTTTCTCCACATAACATTCAGAATTTATAATATACAGTGTTCTCAGCAGTGGAGAGCACAACGGATATGGCATTGAGTGATGCAAGTTAAGGATGCCTGGTAACTTGTCTCCTTTATATTTGACTTCTCAGATCATTCCAGAGATCCAGTGGTCTATTCTTGTCATGTCACTATCTTTAGTCTTTTGTGAAACATTAAAAGGAACTGCTCCTAAGCTCCCCTGTCTCCATTTGTCTCTTGAGGGTTATTGACTTTGGTTCTATCTAAAGGTTCTTTCTTGTAAGATAAATCCCTAGAGGCCTCTTGGCGAAAAGAAAAGAGAAAAAAAAGACTGAACAGAAGCTTCGCAGTCTTCATTTATAGACATACAGAATATAAAAAATTACTTAGTTGAGCATTCCCTTTGTGTGGTAGCAATGGGCACTGCCCACACAGTTTGCATGGAAAATACCCTTGTTCTGTGACGTTAGTCTTACCACTTGCCAGCGTGCATAACTGCCAGTGCACACCCAGGTCAGGATTTAGAGCCATTCAAAATACCAGCTGTGTTTTAAACATGGCTATGTGGACGGGTATTAGGTAAAAAGAGCTTTCATTTTGATTTGTATATCTCATTGCTATGATGCCTTTCCAAGCTCTGGCACATGTCTCATCCTCAAATAGAGTTTTTTTTTTTTATCAAGTTTAAGGACTGAATTCATTCTCAGGTTGCATGCCCCTGACTACCACTTTTTAAGAGGGAAAACGAAACTTTCATAAAGACTTGAACTTTTCCATAAATCATGGAACACAACTGCTTCCTTTGCTGTAACAAAACAAACAGCAAAACCAAAAACAAAACCATCTATACATTTACTACCAATACCTTGATAGGAGCACAGTGACTGCCACATATATAAAGTACAGGACTCTTCATCTTAAAACAGTCTAAAAACAAATATTTATCACACAAAAACAGAACACTGTAATGCAGCTACCTAGAGTAAATCGAGCGGCCGAAGAAATACACAGAAATAGCCTGTGGCAGGTTCACGTGCTGAACTAATGTGAAGTTTAAGTGGTTCCAACCAGGAGCAGAATCTGGTAAGAATTCAAGAATACATATTTAGTAGAAATATCAGATCAGTACTGTCAGAATCCACACACAAAAAAACCCTCTTGCTGAAAATACGAATTCTTTTTTATCATGAAGATCTCAAGTTATACGAAAAGAACATTATTTCCTTCTGCTTCCCTCAGCCCAAATAACATTTCCAATGACATGCCATATGAAACACATTTTAAATGGTGAATCAGAGACTGAAACAGAAATCCATTCAGTATCTTCTTTATGTATCCTCGCTGAGAAGTTCCAACTTTATATATATACATGCTGCAGCTAAAGGGATAATAATATCATTTCACCTAATTTCATTTTATAACTTCTTTGCCCAGTGTACAGCCTGGCATCCAGACAGGTCACTATATCACAAAAGCAGCAACAAAGGAACACTACAAAACACCCATGACAGTCTGTCCCCCGTTACAGGTAGAAAAAGGCCCATCTGAAACAGACCTAGGGACTGAAGCCAGATCACTGGATCTTAGAGCAGTTCCAATCGTAAGCAAGCTATTATTCTCTTTTGCTCACACTAAATTACATAAAACTAATTGATGCAATTTTTTGAAGACTACTGGAATTTCATAAACAAAAGGTTCTGAAACTCATTTCTTCTACACAGTAGAAAACCACATTAGCTCTTGAGAATCTAGACTGCATTGATTACCAACAACTTTGAGCAAAAGTCTTGAAAGTAGGACTATATTTTTTTATATAAATTATAAAATTATGACTACCTTATAAATGCAAGAGGCAAGACCTACACCTACAATCACTTTTACATATCCTCTTGGAAATACTTTTGCAATTTCTCCCAGGTAATAAAGCAGTTTCTGATCCTTTCAGAGAGAGGGGCGCTAGACTCCCCCTCTCTGCTACAGCTGCAGTTACACAGCAATATAAGGCTCAGTGATGTGATGTGACTGCAGATGGGCCTGTCTTCCTGCCGCTGCCAAGCCCGGGGAAGCACGGGAACAATTTGTGAATCGCAGCAGCGGAATCTCTGAATGGCTTTAATTAATGGATGCCAGGGACCTGAAGGGAGCTCACCAGCAACAAGAACCAAGGTATTTCCCAGAGCCTTTTCAAAGTCTAACCTATCGCTCAACCAGCCAAACCATCTCTACCCCTGAGCAAAGGAAAAAGCTTTCTAATTTAATGATGCTTTGTGCTTTTAGGGTTTCTCATGAGATGTGGGAATAGATCCTTATGATAACTGCTACATCAAAAATTCTATTTCGCTTTCCACTAGCATGATTTTCCATTGTTAGTATTTTTACTTGCTGCATGTATTAAGGCACATTAATAAATGGAGCAAGTCAGCTTGTCAGACATTTCCTAAAGTATCAAGGGAAATGATTGGTTTAGGATGACTGCACAAAAACCGTTCAGCAAGCCTAATTTTAGCTGAGGACCAATAAATACGTACATGGCATGGACATATTGAAAGTTAACTAGCCTCAGAAGTATACCATACAGCTATGCTTTTGGGACAAGAGAGAAACTTAATGCTCACTGATTGGGACTTAACATGAAGGGCAAAGCATTACACTTATGCTGAGAGGCTACAGATCCTGAATTTCTGAAATGCTAAAAAAAAAAAAAATAGCCATGGCTTCAAATGAGAAAAAAGTTTTCCACAAACACAATAGCTTAGCCTGGGAGACAAGACTGAAATAGGCCCATCAAGCAAGATTATTTACAGTTAAAATTAAAGTCATTAAGTCTCTCTGTGAAACAACAATTCATTATGCTAAATTGTTGTAAGGCTGATATGCTGGTATTTTCATAAATTCTAAGTTTTTGAAATGTTACTGCAGTCTTATGATTTATATTCTCTAAGAGGACCCCAGGAGGGAAAAAAAAACACCCCATATAATCTTCCAAACTCTCCCTACGACAGGGAAGGCAGCAGAGCCCGCTCCTCTGAGAAGCTCTTGAAAGCTTTTGCGAAGACTCAGTATGAACACTCAGAGCCTATATAATATCCAAGATATTAGGCCACATATTTCCTCCATAACAAATATCCCCAGAGGTCAAAGAACAAACTGTGTAGCAGTATCCCAGGATGAATTACCTTTCTGTAGATTTACCGTCTGGGGAGGTGATGTTTCTCCTCGTTTCCCAAACTACCCCTGGACCTTCTCATCCTACTAGCCCATTGGAGACTGTTCCACAGAGCTGTCTGGACCCCCCTAGAGCATCCACCCTGTGGAAGAAAACAAATATTGAAAATCTGTGGTGCATCAATAAAATCTTCCGAACCCATAATTTTAAGACAGTAGGAGAAAATAATTAATGTAGATTAAAAAGGATATAGAAGGGCTCTCATTACACTAGCTAATTAGGGAGGAGAGTTGTAGGATTGTTCTGTTCCTTCAACATACTCATGTGTATAATGCAACTGCTGGAGGCACAATTAATTTCAGGAAGACTTGAACATGTAAAACATAAGCAGAAATTTCAATGACAGCAATTAGTCAATAACGTGAGTACCTAATCTTGTATATGAAATCTTTGCCTGTTGGAAGCACTGCTGAATTTTTCATACTTAGCAGTAAAAGAAGGTTCTTTGTGCTACTACTATTCTTCTATAATGAGTGACTTCCTTACACATATAGGGTATCGTGATACAAAATGCTGAAGTAACACAGACACTTTCTGAAAACAATGTATGTCTTCTAGCATTGGGACCTTCCTTCATGTATAGTCTTAAATGCATGGGGAGGTAATAAATGAAAATTGGATAAAGGTTTTAAAATTAATTACTCCGCTAAACTGTTTTTAAGATATAGTCCAGCACTTCTACCTATCAAATTCCTTTTTAAATCAATTAATATATAAGCATTTAAAACAACAACTATGTATATCATTTCATTGCTTGAAAACCATTATAAGAATGAGGCACGGTATTGATCATTTGGTCTTTTAGTTCAGATTTTTTAAAATCCTTGCTCATTTACTAAAAAGGAATAAATTCTACACTCCCTTCTTTACGACAGAAGACAATTGAATAAATGGTGACTCCATAAGTCACTGATTCTGTTTTCCAAAGACATTGCTGCTTTCTATTCCTTTGGCCTCGGCTGCCTAGCAACCTCCTCAGAGCTCTTAGTCTATACTAATTCTGGGGAGTTTGCATTTATATATTTATTTATGAAAATGCCTATAAGGAAGGCAGAGAAACAGAAAAACTGTTTGTTCCTTCTTTTTAACAACGGACTCCAAACATCTCACCGCAGTGAAGAACAGAGTCCTTGGGCTTGCAGGGAGACGTACCTTACCTCTTTGAAATTGCTTAAAAACCCTGATTTCCATGAGAGAAAAGCTTAGTCTCTGCAGGAAGCTCCTGCTGTAATGGGCACCAGTATTTTTTGCCCTCCCTGATGATTGATTCTTTGATAAGCTTTTTCATTCTGAAATGCTAGGTGTTTATGTAAAGCTCCTGTTTTCCTGAAGCCTGGAGCTTTGATGTAACAAGAGGCAGAGTTTTTGCTGTACTGAGTCACTAGCAGTTCCTACATCATCTGAGTACTGGAGGGAAATGGAGATTAAAACTCTGATCTCCTGCTGTGCCTGTGACTCAAAGCAGGATGGTTTGGAAGGAGACAGGGCTACTAATTATAATGGGTAGCTTGAAAGTGGATGTCCAATGTCTTTCCCAGGTCAGAAAAATAGAAGACTTACTGTTTCTAAAATGAGATACAGGAAACAGGGATGTCATCAGTTTCTCTTCAAAGAGCTTATTTAGACAGGTCTTTTTTATTATTATTATTATTTCGAAACAGAGGATTGCACAGGAAATCATCTCTTAAGTGCCACAGGAGAAAATACTCTCTTCTTTTTTGGCCAATTGTATTCCAACACCACTATCCAAATACCACTGGATCAATTTACTGCCTAAGCAACACATGCCTTCCCTCCAATCAGGAGGAAAACAAAAGAGAGAGTGAGTGAAGGTCAAAGATGTGTCCTAAGCCTAACTGGCTCCTCAGGTTAAGGCATCCAGAGCTTGTGCTTACATGGCCCCATGAGCTGGCTTTTGTGCCTCATTGTTCTGAATCCTGAGTTCAGATGGCAAAATATTCCCCTATTTCTGGATGGAACTAAAGCAGCCTGAAACACAACTAACTGATGCTTTACATTACGTTACTTCAACAGTATAAACAATTACAGAAGAAATTTCATCATGTTTTCTTCAAAGAAAAGAAAGTGCTTACATCCAGTTGCTTTCAGTCACAGTCTGCAAAGACCACGACAATTGTGAGATTATGAAACTGTTTGTAAATATTGGCGTTTACATGTGTTTCATGTTCATCAATGTTCATTTACCCCCAGTTTTTTAAACCTCCTTAATGTTGTAACAGAAAACAGAAATTACATTGGACGATATCACTGCCCAATAAAATACAACATGAACAACTAAACAGACGATACAGAAAATGGCTGAAAACCAACCAGGCACTTATGAACAGCAAAAACATCCCTGAAAGTTGAAACAGCCATACAAAAAGATTCATTAAACAAGGGAAAGATAATTATGGGCAATAAACAGAGACTGGAGATTTCTCTATTCATGAGTTCACTATAAACAGCTCTCTAAGTTTCTTTGTCTCCTGTGTTCCCTGAAATTACGTAAGTTTGTAGTTTCCAGCAAAATCCACAATTTGTACCCTTGGGAGTTACTGTAATACAAATAATTCTACTCCATAATTAATTGCTTATTGATAAACAATTTTCCAATATTTACGTTCATTCTTTCACCAAATCCATTATTAAAGCAAATACTGAGTAGCTGATATTTTCCACCTTTGCAAAGTATGGACATGTTTTCATATGCTTCAATTTTGATTCAATTTCATACGCTTCAATTTTAAGCCAATCTTCCTGGAAGTAGACTTCTAAAAGAAGAGTAAGGGAAACACAGACTTATTTGTTATTTTGCTCATTTACTTTAATGAGTCGTCTGCTTTAAATGAATTTAAGATCATGTAAACTAATAATAGAAAAGAGATTCTTTATGCACCCATATAATATTGCATAAGGAGCTTTTCTATAGAATGAAGAAAATGGGAATTGTGCCAAGGCAGCTATCAGAGGAAATCATCTGGAAACCACAAAAACAAGGGAAAGAAAAAGGAAAGAGGTCTCTTGAGATATGCAGAAAAGTCAGTTGGAGGCAGTCTCATCCTAATTTGTGAAGACTATAATTAGGTTTATATATGTAATCTAATATATGCACATCGTAAAAACCTCACCCGCCATGCACTTCTGGTCAAAAAAAGAGGGACATACCAAAAAGATTGATTTCTGCTATCTTCCTCCCTTCCTCTGTACCTCGAGAGAGAGATGCAACTGACTGTTTTCAGGATACAAACTACAACAAAATGTAGTTTTAAGAAGGTTCTGACTAAAGATATTATGAGTGAAATGAAGCTTTTTTATAAAAAAAGGTGAAAGAAAAACTTATTAATATGCAAGTGTAATCTACCTTTTAATCACTGTTCATTGAGGAGGACCGCAAGATACTTTTAGAAAGCAAACAATACTATTACTCCAATGCTCTGTTCCTCACACCAATTTTACTGATTTTAATTCAGATTAATGCCAGTCTACCTGAGATCAAAATTTGGCTCAACTTCCTTTTTTTTTTTTTTTTTTTTAATACTATTATGGCGATAGCAACTCACAGAAGTTAAAATCAGGGATCGTTCTCAAAATGGTTATTTTTTAAAAATGATAAGGACATGAAATAATGAAAGGCTGCAGCCAAAGGAAGAAAAATACCTCCTACCTGTTCTACCATGATGCCATAATAATTAAAATTAAGCAGAAGAGAAATAAATGCAACATAGTTTCTACTTCTTAGTTTCCTAATCAATGTTCACCCTCAGCTATTCATATACACAAAGAGGGGGTCACCTGCCCAAAGGGGCTATTTTACGTACTCTGAACTGCCATGTTTGGCGCTGCGTTGCCATGCACAGTTCAGGGTAGGCCCCACGGCACAGCGGCCTCCTACTGTAGAAGTCCTCGACACTCTAGGATATCTTAAATAGCATTAGGTGCTTTCATTTATGAATGTGAAACACTCCTGGGCTTTCAGCAAAATACCTGAGCGCTGGGTTTTGATATGTTAGGTAACAGTGAGGGCAAAGTTAATAAAACAGAAAAAATAGCAATGTGCTGTGTCCACACAAGACTTTCAACAGTCTCAGAGGGTAGACAAAGAAAATGCTGCTCCATATATTTTCTTAAAAATTAATCTTTATACCCATTTTGTATTACCAGTATGAAGAAGTCAAGTTAAACCTCACCTCTGAATAACTGCTGAATCACTGTGCAGTAAAACTGGCTCCCAGTGTTTCTTGATGATTTTAAAAGGTGCTCTTGCCGGTTTTTATTCTCCTAGTTGTTCATATATTCTGCTGTTTTATTTTATATGCTTGGCAGAATAGAACTTTTCTACACTAAGGAATTAGCCAAAATAATCCATGACCATTTATGGCAGATCCTAAATAGATTTTTTTCCTGATCTTTAGCCTAGTGAAATTCCTGGGAATTCTATTCTCCTGTATCAGACCTTTAACTCCTGAGTCGTCTGTGCTGGTGCTTTTTCCTCTCTTAAGAATGGCAGATGGAAACAAAACAAAGAATATTTGCAAGTCTGGTATGCTGATATTTTTATACTTCTGCATTTGATTTAAGCAGATGGAGATTAGGTAATTCTACATAGTGCTGTCTCCAAAACAAGTCAAGTTAAGGTATAAATCTAAATTTCCGAAGTCCTTTGCTACAGCAAAGCAATTCATTCATATACTTCCTACTATTGACTGGAAATGTTTTTGTACACCTAATCAATAAACTAGTTAATCTGTGTTGAACCAGTCGTCCAGACTATTTGCTGTATTCAGCCTGTCTAACAGAAAGCTGACTGGAGTGATTCATTTTAGAGCAACAGTTCAGTGTGAAAAACAGGGCTGGTATCTTTTTAATAAGTGAGTCTGTGCGTGTGTATTGTAAACACAAAAATGGCATTAAAAATATTTCCCCCTGCCAATAGTCCTCCCATTTTCTGATCGGTTCTATTAACTACTAGTAACAGTCTCCTGATACTCTTGTGGCAAATGGCTGTTTAATTTAGTTTTTACTATGAAAGATCTGACCTGGTTTGTTCATCTATAAATACACATTTTTGTGCTGTAGACACAAATATGCATTTGTGTTAGCTTTTATCCCTGCTGTGTTTGTACAACACAGTGTGACATTCACAGACAGAAAGAAAGGGGATTGAAGAACATTGGATAGTGTTGCCTAGCATTTTAAATGCAGTGAAAGAAATAAATTAGTGCCAACTTCATCAATTGCTAAATTCACTGTGGCTGAAATTAGAGAGAGCAGGAGAGACAGGAGAAAAAGTAAATTTTGGTGAAAAACACATTTGCTCATGTTGCCTGCATAGCACTAGAATAAGTGCTATTGAACTCGCTCTATATATTTTTAGATATATTGTTAATTTTACATATGGGTTTCCTCTCCCTGCAAGGCATCTGATATATTTTCTGCTTAGTAAAACTCTTGAGGAATTCCAACATACCATAATATAGGATCACCAAAACAGTAGCCAAAATGTTCTACCAAAAAAAGGAAGATGGCAGGCTTGAAGAAAACAAAAGCTACAGAAAAAAAAAATCATAAAATTACCAAGTTCCAGAGCCCTATTCTAATAATGGGAAGTTGTAAGTTTATTTTTTTAATAAACAAAAATGCTGTTTTTTCAAAAGTAAAATTATTAAAAAGAAATAAAGTGAGTAAATTGATCCCACTTTTTGAAATCCTATTTTATATCTGCTTATGTCAACATTTTTGAAATCTTTTACCTACTTAATACCTAGTAGTTAGAAGATTCAACCATTACTTAGAAGTGCATTTATGAAGAACAGCTTCAACACAATACGGGGGAGCCAAAAGCTTAATGCAAGCGAGAGGATGCCCACACTCCTTCCTTCAGGTGGACAGCGCCTAGTCAGAAAACATTTCTAAAAGCAGTAATACCCAGAGTTTCAAGTATATTAAAAATGGGAAATATCTTCCCCACTATTTAATCTATTTTCTGCCCTTCATACCCTCAAAGAATTGCAAAAGAAGGCAACGTCCTTGCTTGTGTTGCGCTCAGGAAAAAATCTTCCCTGAGGTATCAAGGAGGAAGATTTTTCGGAGATGCCTAGTTTTCAGCTGGCAGACTTCCTTCATAAGGATATGAAGAACATGATTTGTCTTATATTATATGTGTAAAGCTACACATCATTGTTATGCCTGTGAGAATAATCCCAAAGGGAAGTCTTCACAGAAACTCATAACATCCTACAGTTCTCAAACAAGAGGATAGTAATGAACTGCATTCAGGAGGTGCCGAAGAAAACTAACTAAATATTTGTGCTTTTGCCAAACCAAAATAAACAGTGGAGTCCAATTTATCAAGAATAATAAAACTTCAGTTGATAGCTTACTGTTTAATTAAGATACATTTAATGAATCATTTGGCCACCTAGGAATTTGATGATAATCATTATTCTTCACAAAAGAACTCACTCGGAAATGAATAGGAGTGGCAAGCTAAGCTCAAACTGCTAAGCTCTAAAAGTAAATGTGTTTTCATTGATCTGGTGGAATTACAGTTTGAGTAACTCCAGTTCCACCCAACAGAGGGAGTGATGTTCATACACAAAAGTACATCTCATTATACAACACACCTACTCAAATGATGGTATGAATTCTTGCTAAATTGGTCACGTGCTTACCACAGAGCACAACAAAACATATTTTTCTTTTAAGACATTGCAGTCATTTTCCAGCAGGGAGCATATTTTATTCTACATCTGCAAAGCAATATGTAAATCTGTGGTGAAATAAAAATTTTAATAAGAATGTTAATGAAGTGTTAAGCTCCACTTAATAGTATTAACCTCAGGTATTAAACTGCTCAGATATTGGTTTTGAATAAAATCTGTATTAGGCTTAATAGAACTAAAATCTCATTTTCAATCTTTATGGCAATTTACCATACTATCACTACATCATCACATGCAATACGCAGAATATACCATGTGATGTGCACAATGTTCAGCTCAGAGATCGTAAAAAGGTATAACTAACTCACGTTTTGAATGGGTTTTTACATTATATCTGTATAACCTATTTGTTAAAACAGATAGAGCGTATTGCCTTTTTCTAATAAACACTTGCAAGTTGGAAAATACCAGATTGTGCTCAGGAAAAGCACTGCTAAGAACATCAGCAGTGTGTCACTAGTTATTTGCATATATTGCACATAAACTAATTTAGAAGTTTATACGAGAAGAGGTGAATATAAGGTGGAGACCGTGGAGCATGGACTGATGCATAACTGATAGTGCCTGCAATGTGCTGAAGAGCAATCAGCGAGGCTGGTGGTACAGGGACGTGCAAAGCACTGCTACCTGCCAAAGAGCAGAGAAGAAATCAGCTGAAAAAGGACGCAAAACAATCAGGGCAGAGAGATTAAAGATCAAAAGATTTTCATTCAGTTTGCTACTGCAACTGCGGAGGCCGCTACCATACAGTAAAGGAGTTAAAAAATATTTATTATTCTCCTATCTGACAGCTGTTAATAAATAATGGCCTGCTTACCTAATAATGATTTTCAATCACTTTCCAAAAATGAATAAAACTGAAATAATGAAAATCTATATATTTCCAGATTGCTTATGTATGATTGGTCATCTAGGTTACACAGTACAATTTTGGTGGTTCAGAATGGATGACCTAGCTTTATCAAATGGAAATAGGCAGAATGAATTATTAGTCTTTGAAGGTCTCTGGGAAAAGAAAGAGAGATTTCAGTCCTGGAAGGTATTTCAAAATCTTTTCCTGTCCTCTAAGAAGGGCATTATTTGGAAATGACCTCCAATTTAAAATTAGTCCTGTTCCCTCAGAGTAGTAAAAAGAGAACGGGTGCTTCCTCTTTACCAGGGACATTTGCTTTATTCCTGCTATTCTGACTATTGTGATGAGAATAATGTTATCAGTTCCAGATCAACACCCCAGCTGTGCAAAAATTGGTACTCACACAAGCATAATGCAACAGGCTGAGAGAAAATGGCACAAGCATAGCCGAAGGCAGAGATGACATTTTTGAAAATACTGTCTTTGGTATCTGCCCAGCTTTGTGGGCCATCATAAGGAAATGTAGGCTCACCTTGCAAAATTTTGCTCTCCGGAAAATGCAGTGCCCTAAAATATGGGCAGATTTTAAGTTTGGAATCAAGTAAATTTAGAAACTGGGAGGCCTTATAAAGGCTTAGGTTTTGCAAGTTGGATATCTGGTTCAGATTTTTACCATCTTAATAACTCATACTACAGCTCTGGGAATGACTGCTGCATCCAGATTTAAAGCCTCACTTTCCTTCAATCTCAAATAAAGACCTGTGATGCTTGTAGGAATGCCCTGACTTTTTTTCTTCCTATTTTTGCTCTACACATGTATTTAGTCTACGCTGTCAGATCCAGCCTCATGCCTAATGAGCCATGTAGATTCTGCTTAATACACTTAAATGTCTGTGATATCCCCACGTAAAGAAGTTAGTATTTAAAAGACAAGGAGTACCCCTATTCTCTTCTGAAAATAATTTGGTGATTTGAATATTTTTCAAGTAAGTGTGTCTGGAAATGAGCTATCGTCTTTATAGTCTACGTTAGACTTTGTGACCGAGATTATTTCAAAAACCTCCAAATACCTACAGATACAATAAAGTGATTAGTATTCTGGTATTTTCTCCGGTATGTTCTACTTAACAACAGGCTTTCAGCATACCCTTTCAGCAGACTTCAAGAAGAGATTCAAGCTCAGATTAAACCTAGAGCACAAGAAAACGCTGCTCCTTATTCTTAGTTGGTTGCCCAGCCATACTTGTAGGAGGGTGTAGAGAAGACCACATAGAACCTGTCATCTTCAATGTTTTTAACCTCCTAGGAAGACTCATGTTACAAACACTGTCTAAATGATTACAGGTTATAAATTTCATCACCCTTTCAATTTTCATGCAAAATTCATCA
>NW_010589632.1:0-13804 GCF_000705375.1 Tinamus guttatus
GAGAGAGAAAATACACTTACTCAAGAAAGCTCAAATAAACCCAGACTTACGTGTTTCTCCGGAAATCTTTCATTAAAGTTGAATGTTCAGGCATCTTTTTTATGTCCTCCCAGTCTTTATCTATGAAAAAAAAATATTTGTTGGAATTTTTTGTTCCCCCATCCTCCAGTAAAGCACGAAAGCATTCAAAGTATCTCTGTAACCTTCATTTTTTTCATGGCACTTCTCTAATGTTGCAGTTAGTTTATCTTTGTATTCTCTGACTCACATTCCTCCATCACCTGTTCACAATAAGTCTAATGAATACCTAAAAGGTATTCCAATTATGTGCTGATTAACTCAACGACTTTCAAGAACAACTGCCAGCTACCCTGAGAATTGCTTTGTGTGTACATACAACACAGAATAAAAAAATACAGCAGCCATTTTACTTGTCACCTTCATGTATCCTAGTTTATTTAGGAATGGTAATGATTTCTTTACAGGAGTACACATGCTTCTGATAAGAGGCTTTGATAGCACTGTGTTAAATAATAGGAAAAAAATCACCAAGATACTTCACAAATCTGTTAAGTCCTGACCTAAAACCGATCCCCTAACTACTCAGGAAGGGTTTGACTAGAAAAAATTTAGATCAAGTAACATTAACACTCAAATTAAAGGTTCTTAATCTTCTGTGGGTGCCATAGGAAGCAAAATATCCCAAAACCACTGTCATTTACTCAGGAAGGAACATGTTGGAGCCCTGGCCAGACAAGCTAACCCGTTAATCTGCAGTGAGCAGCAGAGCTCAAACCAGCCCACAAGTGACCTGATAAAGCCAGGTTCACATTACCAGCCTAACAGCAATTTACCCATGTGCTTCCAGAATGATTAACTAATGCATGCTAATTCATAATTACGACTTTGCAGTTACACAAAGACATTTATCTCTGGCTTAGAAAGTGTCTTCACCACAAACTCTGCATCTCCTAAGGAGACTGTGGAGACAAGCAGTGCAAATCTTTACTGAGACTGAGCCCAATTACAGAACACTAGAAGCTCAAAAATACTTAACCAGTTAACAAATCAGTGGAGATTCTTTCTGTTTTCCACTTGCTCCCTTTTTCCCCAACCCTCATAAAGGCTGGTGAAACTACTTCAATTATGGAAAATATCAAGCAAAGAGCAAAAAATAATTTGCTGCAATTAGCTGAAAAATAATACATTCTACTAAGAACCAAAGACTTCCAAATCAAATGTAGAGCATTAGACAAATCTCGTCACAAAATAACCAGAGCATCATCTGCTTATGTAAGTTGTACAATCACCATACACATAAGAAAAAGGGTAAAACACCCAGGCAAAGAGCAAAAAAGGAAAGTACTTGATACATCAAAGCAACTCTTCCAGAATTAGGCTAAACAGACATAATTAAGTGTATAAAAGTAGAAAAATGACAACTAATTCAAGAAGAAAATACTAGAACCACATAGAAACCAACAATATAAACTTTATATGGAGAAGCATAAAGTTCATCAGAAAACAATTACCAACCCTGAATGGACAAGAGTAAGAAAGAACACAAACAGTGGGCAGAAAGACGACTATAAAATGAAGCAAGCCCCCTATTATTCTGACACCTGCGATCCTATAAACATTAGAGGGCAGCCCATTGACTGAAAAGATGAAGACAGTCTGCAGAAAAACATGAGATGGCCAATGCTGAGAGAAAATGTAACAAAGAATCTCCACATAGTCATTAGTTTTGATTCTTGTCTAGTTCTTTTTTCTGTTTCAGAATGATGACTAATATAAATTTTCTATGAAGAAAGAAAAAAAAATCCCTCTCTGCTTCCAAATTCTTTGCTTAATTTAGCAAAAAACCACACATTTGTGGAATATTAACCAAATATACGCATTTTTGTTTGGTTTCATTCATCAGTTCAATCACCACTTGCTTTCCAAATCTAAAATAAAAACTTACCAAAAAAACCCAACAACAACAACAACAAAAAAAAACCCAACCAAACAAAAAAACCCAGAAATATTCCTTCTGACTTTTATCATCCACCATTAAGCATAACCCTTTTACATTATAAAACAATGATACATGTCTACACAAAGATAACCATATTGGAATAAAGAAAAACTATTTAAAATGACCATTACATTCTAGGTTTTATAACTCACAAAGATTGTGTTTGAACAGCTTTGCTGCTTTGATCAGCTGCCACCTTCATATGCTAAGAAAGGAATACAAATATCTTTCTTTAAACAGCAGTGATAAAAATACAATACGTACCTGCAGGAAAACCCATTACGTTGAATATTCTGTCCAGCTGGTCGTGGTGATAAGGATTACTAGTTTTGATATCTTCTTGTCGACAGTGGAATATTGGCTCTGATGTTAGCAGCTCTGCAAATATACACCCTATGGCCCAAATATCTTCAAGAAAGGAGAACAGAAATAAAAATCCAATGAATCTTTCCAAAAGCATCCTGGTGAGATAGGGTGTTAGCTCTTAACTCACAACAGATAAGGTCCTTGCACTGAAAGCTTCAGGTATCCACTATAAAAGGGCAGCACTTCATTTTTTCCCTTAAACTACTGTTACCTGCATACAAATCAGCAACAATACAAGAGTTGCAAAAGCAGTATATATTTTTTAAAAAGTATTGCCATTTATTGCTATAGAAAATTATTTAAAGAAAATTATTAAAGAATGTGTGTGGGGCACTGTCCCACGTGTCCACGTACACGAAATATAAACAAAGAGCCAACCAAGACCTTCTGAGCCACCTCACTTCTAAGTGACCCTGCGTGTGCAGGGGGATTGGACTAGATGATCTCTAGAGGTCCCTTCCAACCTTAACAATTCTCTGATTCTTATTCAGTTCACTTGCACGCTGCCTTTCCCTTCAATGTCTTATATCCTCAGGCATGTGCTGAACAGCAATGATATTGGAATAAACAGACTTCTATCTACACAACTTTACAGAAAGAGATTAATTACAGAATTGCAATTACTCCATGCCCAAGTATCTCACCTGCTTTTAGATATTATTTATTTTTATAAAGCTACCAGGATACCTTTCTTTCTGGACAACCTCCTGCCCTCAGACTTTTAAAACAACAAAAAAAGAATCTTGTCAATTTTTATTTTTGTGTCTCAATGTGCAAAAACCTGTCTGCATTTTCTGTTTCTTTATTTTTTTCTCCCTAGGATGGACATACACAACATACACAATTTCCAGTTTACTCATATAGCATGCACAATGCAGTTTCTACCTTGGTAATGTAAAGCTACCCTGAATCTTGAATGAACAGGAAAAGGTCAAGATCAAGGACCAAAGCAAGCGATGCAGCCAGCATAATCCCATGACTCAGTGCAGTCAAGTTTTATCTACGCTGAAAAAAATCACGTGCCAGGGGCACGAGCGCCCCTGCAGCTTCACACGATGAAATACCAGCGGAGAGAAAGAACGTGCAACGTTTAAAAAAACAGTTTAAATGAACAGATAAAGAAATTAATCTTTTTTTTAAATAATTAAAGGAAGCAAAGCATTAACAGAGAAGCTGCTGAAAATATATTTAAGTGGAAAACTGACACTTCTGACAAAAATGGTGGCACAAGCTTAAGAAAATGATGAGGAAGCTTGACAAAAGAATTTCAGGTCCCACAATAGATGCCAGTGCACAGCCTGTACAGCAACCTTTATCCTGAGACAGCTTCCTTAGGGACTCATACCCCAAACTGGAAACCTTTAAATTAGTAATTTCTCACAGCAAATTCAGTAGTTTTGTTGGCAGAACAGAAAATGTTAAATAGCAAATAAAAAAAGAAAGCATCAGGCTGTTTTAGTTTTCACTTTTACAGTTTGATTTCAGAGTAGTCAACACATTCTCCGTTCTGTATAATCCTCAATTTACCATTTATTTCATGCACTTGTTAAATTAGATAAAGAAAGCTCTGTAATAAAACTCATGCACTGTGCCTTATGAATCAGCCATATGGATTTTACTAAGAGTTCTAAGATGCATCAATATTTTGAGTTATTAGCTCCAACAGCATGTACAACAATTCAATGTGGAAGTTTTATAAAACCACAGTGCCTCACAGGGTGTTTGGAGGCATAAAAATGGAACGTTTCACTGCTGTATCCAGCTGGGAGACAAGAGCAAGGAGAATGCGAGTGCAGTGTTCCCTCAGAAGCGGGTACCCTACCTTGAACTTGGCCGCCATCCTCTGCGCTAGGAACCACGCGCGGTGCTGCAGGAACCTGCACGCGTGGGGCACAGAGGACCCAAGAGCAACTTGTCCCCCCTGGTACTTACCAATAGCTTTGGTATAATGCCTTGCTCCAAGAAGCAACTCTGGAGCTCGATACCAGAACGTTACAACTACTGGATCCAAGTCTGCTAAAGGCTTCAGAGGTGAATTAAATAATCGGGCAAAGCCCATGTCGGCTGCAAAATTCAGAGAGAGATGGTTTTTATTTTTAGGAAAACTTTTTTTTTTTTTTTTTTTAAATGAACTGATGATCATTTGTTAGTGCTACTATCACTGTGCTAAAAATAAATACATACTGTAGCAGATAGGAACTCTGTGCACATATTTCATTTTCTTAAAAAGCTTTTGTAGAAGTTACTGGATGCCATCACATACAAAGTATATCATTATAAATCATTGCTAACAGAAGCCATTGAAAACAAAGAATTAACCACTGTTCTGAAAAAGCAACTCACTTCACTCAGGACACTGGTAAATCCCAACTCATTTTACCTGATGCTCTCCAGTATAATATTCTGTTATAACGACACAGTCATTCCAGAAGCAGCATTTAAAATGCGAGCAAAATTCAAGTTCTGCAAAAGTTAGAATGATTTATAATACATACTTGCATGTGTCACTACAGCCACCTCCTCAGGAAGTTAGCTATAGCCAGATTTCCTTCATAAACTTAAAAAAATAAAATAAAAAAGGGGAGAGAGAATTAGGCAACTAAACCTGTCGTATCTCCCCCCCTCTAATTTTCTGTACACCCACAAGTACAAATGCTAAGGACCAAGTGGGCAGAGGGTAGGGCTAAACCCGGCCACTTCTCCCACCAAATCTGTGTCCCAACTCACTGTTCCCAAACCCCTAAAGACAGGGGATCTGTGGTCCAGGGATGGATGGATGTGGAGAGAGACTCAAAGGAAACGTGATAAGGAGTCGTTTTCAGGGAAAAAGAACAGCGTGTTATAGCTCATTGGCTGAGGGTAACTTGCAGAATAAGTGCGAGTGTCTAATCTGATTCCATAATCTTTATTTTCCTTTTTTTTCTCCATTAGTATTCCTATTTAAGACTGGTTTATTGCATTTAAAAATGAAATGTTTTACGATTTTCTACACTGAAATATCAAGATTGCTCCAGATATGATCAAGTCACTTGTATCTATGAGAAGGAAAATTGTTTGTAGAAGTGAATGTATGACTCCAGATGGCACAAAAGGCCTAAAAAAGTATTTTAAATTAAATACCAGTTATGTATTTTTAGAAAAATTAGTTACACTGGAAAAGTGGAAGTCCTTGGTACGGGATAACTTCTTTTCCTGCTGTGATTATATCTTAAGAAAAAAAAAAAGCAAGCACAAAATCTGCCTTTTGATAACACACTTGGAAAAACCCGGGGTCTGTCTGCCTCCCTCCCTCGCTCCTCTCCCCTGGGAACGGATGGCTCAGAGGACTGGTGGAGTGATACAGAATCTTTCACCTGGAGTTTGCCTAAATTTAGCTGTGCTCTAAGTTATTCCCGAATTAATTCAAAACTGTCAGTTAAGAAATAAATGGGTGGTCTGTGTTCAATGACCAACAGAGCTGCCTGCCGCAAGCATCACCACCACGGCCAACGCTGAGCGTGCCCAGAGCCTGGCCTACGGTCCCAGCTTTGGAAACAGCCGCTACATTCTGGGAATGGCCCCAGCAAGGAATTTTCACTTCTGCTGTCCTTGGTTTGTACATAGAAGGCTGCAATCTCTGCTGTCAACCTTAAACTGCAGAAGAGTTTTAAAAGCTCTCGGAGTAGGAGGTGCAGAAGTGTTCAGCCCTGGCCTGGCTGTCCCTGGGATTTCAAATGGGGAGGGAAGAGCTAGAACACTCCAGGAAAATCCTACCCCTAGCGAGTATGCTAGTGATTAACAGTATAGCTCAGCTAAACAAAACGGTAGGAATACAGAGCAGCAACGCAGAAGAATAATCTCATAGAAGAAAGCCAGAGGGAAGTGAAAAAGATGATCTTAAAAAAAACACCTTCCAAACAGGCTGTGCATTAGCAGGCTGCTGGCAAAGCACTCGCACATTAATGCACATCCTGCTGTAGCTTATTGCTGTTAGGCTACAGTTTATTTCTATTTATGTATTTAATTTAAAGCAGTTGAAGTTATTCTATTTTTTCTCTCACTGTAAACAGTAACATCCACCTAAAAATGTTAGAATAGTGGGGAAAATGTTGGGTCCTTCCTACCTGTCCATCCCATTTTGGACAGTTAGCATTAGTTCCTACTAAGTACTTTTTCTGGATTAATATGTTTTCTGGACTTTAGGATCCCTTGTGCTTACCTCCAAGGAACCTGCCTAGCCTTTCAGGAACATTTTTTTAGGCTTAATGTCACCTTTCCATTCTAAAATTTAAGGTGTGCAATAATGAATAGCTCCCTATTTAGCTTAGCTTTTATAGGCAGCGGCAAGAAAGTGTCATGACTTTACAGGAATAAGTAGAGGAAACATTAAAATCCCATTTCTTTCTCCTCCTTTTCCCCCAGCTAGTTCTCATCTTTTCCCCTACATCAACCCCCCACAGCCCCATTTAGACAAAATAAAGACATTTTCCATTTTTCACAGATGAGGCTACAGCATATCATCATCAGAACTGGTGCCTGGGTCTACTATCAAGAAGCCAGTCACTCTAAACAGCTTTTGGACAGTGTGTCCAGGCACATACTAACATCACAGTAACTACTTTATGTGGTACAACTGCACCTTCAGAACATTCTAACTTAAATGCTACACTGGGACTTATCAAAGATATAAACATACCAATTTTTACTCTTCCTCGCTCAGGACCTTCACCCATAACTAAAATATTAGCAGGTTTCTGTGGAAAAAAAATAAATATACAATACATATACCAAGATAAACCTAAACATCAGTCTCTGAAAGGTTAGTTAAACTTTGCTTTGCCAGTTTACACCCAGTTTGTTGCGACAAAAAAAGACAAGTTTCTATGTGACAGTAGAGCTGCGCAAGCACCCAGGCACAGGCTTTCCCTTCCTACACCCTCTTCCAGCGTTGCTCCCTCTCCAGCGCCATGTTCCCTGGCTGCTTGCTGCTGTCGTGTCCATCCTTAACCCGCAAGGACCGGCAGGCGGGAACCTTCCGGACTTCCAGCCGGCTGGAACCGGCTCTGCTCGGACACAGGCGGAGCAGGCGCCTCCCGCCATCGTAACTGAGGCGCTCTGCGAGAAGCCGACCCGACGGCTGGCTGGGCCCGCCGTCATCAGGTGTTTCTGCAGACACGTTTCCCATCCGAAAAATCCTGAGGTACAGATCGAGTATTACCACATCATTTTAAGCTGGAGAGAAATATCAACTGGGTTATTCCTACCAATTCCGACAGCTAGAAAACTTGAAAACACTGCCCCAAAGTTCCTGTCTTTATGCTTTTCTCTCCATTATTTTGATGGCAAAATATTGAGAAATCTCATTCTGTGCTTTCCTTAAGAAGGTGGTCAGTAAGTTAAAAATTTGATCTGGAGTTCAGCAGATTACATACCCGTTCAGTTCTTTAATCAGTTCCCCTCTCCTCCCTTCTCTGCCATTTTCTCTGCTGCTTAATTCCTTATAATTCAGTCTCTGCCTCTGCAGTCCTCCAATCTCAGCACTGAACAGTGACTCAACCCGAATTACTTATTTTGAGGAAAAGTCAGGAAATTCACAACTAAAGTGCAATTTACTTTTTTTTTTTTTTTTGGGGGGGGGGTTGGGGAGGTTAGTGATTTAAATATTGACTCATTCTGTAATTCTTGCACAAAATAGGAGTAACTTAATGCATTAATTGTCTAACTTTGCTTCCCCAGTTTGAACTAATTTGAATTAAAAAGTTCTCCAGCAACCAGATCAAGATGTCTGTCTGGAAGTTAACACAGTAAGTCCCAAGATCGCTAAAGGAGTAATTTATCAAATGTATACTCCAGGTAATTTTACGTATTGTACCTACTAGATCTGCTAGGTTGTGTATAAACATATTTTAAAAGATGTAAGACCACAGTTTGAGATTGATCGTGTAAGTCATGCATGTAATATAAAACCAGGTGCAAAAAATAAATCCAGCAAAGAATTGTCTTAAAAAAACTTAATTACTACTGCTAATAAAAGGCTCCAATGAGGAATTCAGGAAGTGAACAATCCAGGTACAAAATTTCCAAAAGGAATCTGAGACTTGCGCCATATAAGATCCATGATAAAGCAGAAGTGGTTGCTCCCCAACTCCCTTCTTTTCAATGAAGGCATAAACCCCACACAAGTGAGCACCACTTCAGCAATGAAAACTGCTGGCATATAGTTTGTGCAGCTCACAAAGTATCATTTTGAGATTAATAACGTATTTTGCACAAGCTAGTAGAGATTAACAGTATGATAAACAAACTCTAAATTTATTCACATAAATCCTTTATTGATTTAAAGTACAATTTTACACCTGCATTTTCCCCGGTCAATAATGCTCATTATAGATATGCTTGTAACAGCCTCATGATGCCCCCCACCTTAAACTATTTTACTTTTTGGATTTTGCAAGGGACAAGGGGCCACAGCCACACAAAGAGCTATCCCATTATGCCAGGGTATCAGTCGCACCAGCACTGCACAACAATTCCTGCCCCAAAAATCTTCTAGCCAGAACAAGACACAGGTGAGAAGAGAAAGCACAAACATGAAACAGCACCAGTTAGCACAATAGGCTGCTATAGATTTATTCATCCTCAGCCTTTTTCCCCCTCTGAATTTACAGAAAAGCTTTTTAAACACAGACATCTAGAAGATTCCTGCGAGGAACTCTTAAGTCGTATGTTGCAAATATACAAGAGTCATTCATACAACCATTCATAGAAGATGAACTTTTTCTAGATTCACGGGCTTAAAATAAAAGGTTCTTACTACTGACAACATTCATGCATCGCAGAATGTATCACATCATAACTGAAGGACATGGCAAAAATGATTTTAGAAATGTGAACCTTCAAATTAATTTATGACATTACTATACTGAAAGAATTGAAAAAAAATTCCAAAACTAGACCATTGACCAATACTTAAAACCTAAAGGATAACTAACAGAATCCTAATGATAATAATGGTGTTTCTAAAAGATTTTGCGGACTCGCTAAAAACCAAAACACACTACAAACATTTAAGGACACTAAGAGAAGTCAAAGTTTGGGTCAGGAGTCTTTGTAGTATAGCTTTGTCTCAATCTGCTATCTGGAGCAAAAAACTGCATATATAAAAAAGCAAATTTGCCTCTTGATCAACTTAGTACCTTTTACAAGTTTACATATTTATTTGCAAAGAATTAAAAACATGTAAGAAAGGAAAAATCTGGACAAACATCTGTTTAAATTGCGTGATCCAGAGAAAATGGGAGCGTAAAGTTTTTATTCAAACTACTTGGGTTAAGCAGTGAAACTCTTTTAGCAATTTTTTTATTGTATTCCAAAAATAAACAAGTGTTTTGAAACAGCAACTACTTTCAAATAACTGCTAAAATGCAACTTTTTAAAGAGCGCTTATTTTTGTTCTAGTACAACCTTCAAGCCGAACAATTTCCTCATGCTAAGCAATGCAAATAAGAAAGCTGGGAAGATCTGGAACCTAAACTAAACGTGAACACAGCCCCACAGCAGTGCAGAGCCGAGTACTCCATGCACAGAATCACTGAATGAAGGAAGAAAGGGGAAAAAAAGTAACAGAACCCAACCCCCCACCTCAGCCTCAGAGGAATAATTCATTCCCACAGGACAGCAGCTTGTAACGATCGCACAGCACTAAAGTGTATCTTGTCCTAAATCTGGCTGCCTAAGACTTCCTGTCTCCTTTCTAGACAAACCCCAATCTGGTGCATTAAATATCTACTACTAAGAAAAAACAAAGATACTCAAAAATTCCAAAAAAGGAACTCCAAGCAGTTGTCATCTTCCCTCTGCCTGTCCTCCCTAAGGACATGGCCCCAGCTGTGTCACTTGTGCCAGATGTGTTTTCCCAGAGTCTCTAGGATCAGAGAAAGATTGTGCAACCTCCACCAGACAACCCATCCTGTTTCATTCTTTCACTGCAGTGTCTTTCCTGACTTCTAATGCAACAAATGAAGTTGCACCAACGGCCTCATACACCGGCAGAGACGAGACAACGCCTGCTTCACTGTAGTGAAAGACAACAACTTTCACCTTTCAAAATCTACATCTCTTCAGTCCTACTATCTAGATTAAAAGAAGGCTTTTCTGCTCAATGTTCCCTAGCAGGATATTTTTTGCTCAAATTACAACCGTTCCTGTTGCTTCCCTCTTGCTGTTCTGCCTCAGGGCTACCTATTTGTCTAAAGACGAGTGCTCCGAACCGCACACAACCTACCTGCTGCGCCTTCACCACGCTAATAAAAAGGAAGGATTATCTTACATGGCTCAGTGTCCTCCAGCTTCCACATCCCAGCATGACACCTATTTCGCCTCGCTGTGTAATGGCATTGATTGATGCCAAGGCTATGAGCCGCGGATTGTCTTTGCATCCCTTCTGCGGGGGCACATCCTTCTATTTGAACACATCCCACCTGCTCACACTGCTTCCTAACACAGCCTGAATACGCCTGTGCTCATTCATAGGGGAAGCTTGAATTTTAAAATCGATTTGGTTTCTTATTTTGAGGATAGAATGGCAAACAAAATGATAATTATACCAAGCCATGTTTGATGAGATGCAATCAATCATAAATCAAATATGATGGCACTCACTGCTTGTAGCAAATTATTCCTAAGAGCGGGAGATGACGACTTTACATGCACATGTAAGTGACTGCAAATCATAGACTGTTTTCTTTCTTCCTTCCCCAGGGAAGGTGTTTGGGTCTGTTTCCTTCTTGCAATAAATTTCACTCATCAAAGCAGTAGAGAAAAAGAAAAAAGAAAACACAATTTCTGGACAGCTTTGCCATTGTGACTTTTGACAGTTATTATAGGGCCTACAGGAACTATTGCTTCATATATTTTTGGCTATTAGGTTGCTTCAGAACCAAAATGGGGTTAGTTTTAGATACACCTATCAACAGAGTAATCAAAACTCCTGTGAATTATTTATGGTATTAAAATGGCCTTTTTTTTTTCCTACCAATTAACTGTTTGCAGCATTTTGGATCACAGACATGGGGTGACCTAAGCCTGTTGACCACCAGCATTTTTTCATACTTAATGACTATGCCACTCGTTTTCAGAAATGTCCCTTCCAGCATTTTTTTTGATGAACCAGATAAATTGTAGATTAATATTTGTTCTCATAAAAAACAGTCTTAATTAGAAAGAATAATATTATACAAAGTGGTCTTTAATCACTGAATGATTTTGCTTTTGCAATTATAGCCTCAACATTGTTTCTATTAAGATTTTGAATTAAAGACATTTTTAGGCTTCAAGGTATTGTATCACACAGTGCAAGAAGAGATTCAAACGCACAATTCCATGATTTGACAAATTCAATTTCTTCAGCAGTGAGTAAGTGTCTGAGAAGCTGGCAGTACAATTAAGTTTAAAATGTCTTGCTGTGAAGTTTATAATTCATGGAAAAAAGACAAAAAGCTTTTGAAAGAGAAGGGCATGGGCCTACCTGTTTGAAGTCATCAGCTACTTGGAAGAGCACTTTTGTGACAAACATGTAGAAATATGAAATATTAATTTGATATATTGTTTCCTAGCTTGGTCCAGTGACCTAGAAAAAACCTGCAGCAAGACCTACAGGCTTTGAACTGGCCTTGCAAAATTCACACCGTCTCCTGAGCTGTAACCCCTCAAATATCTGAGCTTCTTGAGGTGCATTTGCTTGTAGACAAAGCTTGAAATCTGTTAATGTTCAAGTAGCCATTACACATGCAAAACATCTTCTTAAACATATAAGTCACCAATGAGGGATGTGCCCTACTGCATTCTTAGCCATCAGAATTGATTTGATAAAGAAAATAATTTAATTACATTTCTACTTTAGAGAGAATTGTCTACTGCCACTCTAAATAGCACGCCAGCACTATGACAATGCCACTACTATCAGATTCAGCTGATAGCATCAGCAAGTCTACAAAAACCAATTTATTTCCTTTAATTAAAATTAGAGGATGTATATTCACAACTAAAATAATTAATTTTATTCAGTTCTGTTAATTGATTTGGAGCTTTACTGTAAGTTACCAGCCAAGCAACCTCAAACACCAGTAGCTGGGTAAGAATGATGGCTCCAGCAAACTTGTCTCATGCACCCCAACACGCATTAAATCTACATATGAGGAGTTTTCTCTATTAAAAGAGATTCTGGAAAAAATCACATTGAAAAGCTAATGACATGATATTTTAATCCAATACTTTCCATTAATTATATCCTTTATAAAGAACACCTCAAATCAAAGCTGTAGTTCCACCGTTTTTTAAAAACAGATATAAGTGTTCAAATAATTTCTCATTAAAACCAGAGCTGCTAAAATTACCAGTAATAGCTAACAACAAAATGCAAATTATCAAACCTGCTTAAAAAATTACTGAAAAAAGTACTGAAAGCACTTGGACAAGACAGAACATGGAGGGATGCCATATCTATGCCAGGGAAGCCTTCTGCTAGTTACCAGCATCATATTCTGTCTTCGTTTCAGCCTGATGAAAGCTGTTGGTTTCACTATTATTTTTATGCTTTATGATCTCTAAGAATTTCTTTCAGGCACTCTCACTCATTTACTGACAGGGCAAAGTAATATATTAAAGCCCATGTACAGACTAATATGCAAGTTTTCTGATCACATGGATCTTAAACTTGAAAGAAAATATATTATTAAACCTATTATAACACATTATTTCACCTTGCCACTCCTCAAAAATGTATATTGGGATCAGCTGAAAGGTGTGACTTTCAGAATGACGTGTCCAAGAAAGGAAATGTAGATATCAAAAACATATACATACAGCTATAAACCTTGAAAGAAAGAAAGAAAAAAAATCTACTAACATGTCTCATATGGTTAAAAACAATTCAAAATTTAAAAGCAATACATAATAGAACACTTTCACAAACATATTTTGGGCATGTTTTGCCACATGAGTGATTGCTTTAGGTGAAGACAACTCTGGTTGCTGGGGTCAATTGGGAAAGATGCTAGAGGAGATTGTGCAGGGTAACTAGCTTTAAATATTATGTGAACCAGGATATAATCACACCTCCTTTTGCAATTTAGAATTCTACTTCACAAAAATAGGATTTTGAATGTGCAATAAAAATGCTGAGCACCACTGCCTTGATTTTGTTGAAGCAGCCACCACAAGTTGATAGGCAAGCTGTAGTACTGCAGTCTTTCTCATGTTTGCATACATTTTATTTTATTTTTTAAACAAAGATGAGCAATTGTACAGTGCAAGCCTTATTTCTAGGTTTCCACCTGCCATGGGCTACTGTGAAATCACTCAGATTTAGGGCTAATCAAAGCTGTCCTCTTGTCATTTTGTAACCTTTTGCTCTAGAGTATGAGTGTAAATCACTCAGAC
>NW_010589632.1:13826-42322 GCF_000705375.1 Tinamus guttatus
TCAGCAGGACAGAGACAAAACACTCATTATCATAACAAATATAGGCTATTTCCTACATTTTAAACAATATATGTTTCTAGACAGAATTCGAGACCCAGTAATATCTTTCCCTTACCTTTAAGGAGTTATTGACTATTAAAAAAACAAACTGCTAACCAAAAAAAAAGAATAGCAATCTTTAGGCAGAAATTTTCACTTTTGGCTCTCATGATTGCATTACAAATCAGGGAAGAAATTATTTTCAACTTCCCATTCTTATTTATCACCTCATTTCTAGGCTTGCTCTACCAAAAGAACCTCAGTGATCGAAGAACTTTGCAGCTGGCGAGAAAGCCACAAGTTGTTTTAGCAGCTCCTGGATGCCTGGCTACTATGGCTTATTAACGTCATTATAGGAGTTGGACATGAGATCGGAAGTTTCTAGAGTGTCCTGCCGTGGAAGCCCTGCTTCTGTTTGGATTTACTTGATACCTGCACAGGAAAGTTATTTCAGTCAGTTCACCTCCCACTACTCTGCACCACCTTTCAAAAAGTGTGCATATACCTATACATGTAGTACTCCCCTTAATGTATTCTGGGAATGCTTAATAAAAGTGCCCCTATTCTTAAATTTAACCTTGTTCCAACATGACATTAAAAAACAATCCTTGTAATAAAGGAAAGGGTTAAAGCTACAGAGGACAAGGAAACCCAGGATAGTCTGCACATCAGTTTATGGCTTTGCAGCCTAAGATATCCTACAATTACAGCCAGCCTTACGAAGATGTGCAGGCTACAGGTCTTTCATATACCACTGTGATAAAGTGTTTAAGAATAAAAAATGTAACTAAAAACCCCCAGTGTAAAGCAGCAGCTCAAGATATTGCCAGTTTCAAACACATCATTTTGGTGCACTGCACACCAGGAGGCCATTAACTGGGCCGCATCAGCTGCACGTTGTCATTACGTGACCACTGGCCAGGTACACAGCAATATATACAACCTCAGGATGTGAATACTGCAAACACAGGCTGACTGATCGGTGGCCAGTCTTCTGTCCATGCTTATTTTTTACAGGAAGGTCTCCGATAGTCAAATATCATGAAGTAGAGCAAATACTAGGAAACAAATTCAGCAAAACACAGCATGTTTTAAGCATGTTTGGTAACCAAATTCAAAATATTATTAAAACTAAAATTGATGCACTTTGTGGTAATTAAGAAGTGTTCTTATTTCCTTCCTGCTACAGACAGAACATGAATAAACAGGCTGCTTTCAATTGCTCTCAGTCATGAAACTAAAAAAACAAAAAAAACAAAAAACACACCTAAAGAATATGCAAGTCAAAATTAAAAGGTCTGCTTATTTTTTTGAGAAATTTTACTGCTGTGTTTCAAAGACTCATGAAAAAGCCGGCTATTTTATATCAGCTCTTTTCAAAGATGACAAATATAATCAACACCTCCCTTGCTTTGATGGAGAGGGGGAATTGGCTTGCATACAACTAGTGGAAAAAAAAAACAGAGTTAATTGTATAAATAGAGTTAAGGTATTGCTAACTATGTCTCTGTTTCCTTTGTAAAAGATAAACCAGGAAAGCAAAAAACAGAAAATAAAGTTTATTAGCTGTTATCAAATTATCTTCCTACAGCCTTTATTTTTTCCTACAGAATATGCTCACTTTATATAATCTTACAGGACTTTAAATTCCTGGATTCCTCCATTATGAAGACAAATATCACAGTCTCAATTTCCGTGTTTCTAATGATCATTGAATTCTGCTGCCTGGTTTGCAGATGCTAGGCAAGAATTGAGAAGCGTTATCCAATATTATGTTCCTGGTTATAAAAATCAGGACCATCTCCAAAAATTCCAAAATATTACTAGAACTAACATTATTAGGGCAGCGTAAATAAAATACCAGAAATGCAAACATACATGAAAGCTAATTACATTTCCAAGAAATTAGCTTTCTTGTCCGATTTAAAAAAGGCTTATGATGCGAGACAGATGTAGCTAAGAAAAGCTTTTTGCCCAAGTACTATTTTCATTAGCCCTCTACAACATCCAAGCAATATCACTTTTATATAGCTAGCATACGAAACAAAAGTATGTTGCTTAAGCAACTCTATATATGTATGTACACGTGGGTGTTCGTGTACAAACATGTAAGGAGATGCATAAAAAACATCGATTATTATGTTTTCCCTGCTGTGCCTTAAAATGAATCTATTCAGTCAACCAAATGTTAATAATGGGGATTTAACACAAAGAGCACATTACTGGTGATTACTGCTGTAGACACCCAAGAAACAGAAACACAAGAAACTCTGCAGCTCTCACAGGAATGTACGCACCATCCAAGTCTCAACCTGCAGGATCACTGTGCACCACTGCGGCCCTGTCTTGCTAGGACCAAACACGGAGCAGAATCCATTTTGTTTCTCATGCTATTCCCAGGAACCCAGACAAGCGAGGACGTCATCTGACAGGTATAATAAATACATCCCCCTCTGCTTCTACACGAAACACACACCTTTTAAATTCAGCCAGTCTTCCAGCAGAGAAATAGTTCCAACTAAACTGTTTCAAAATGACAATCTCGGACCTAAGGTCTCCGTGAAGGCAGCAACCCCTGTTCATATGCTGTAATTTAACCCCCCTTTATTACCCTTGCTCACTAATGCAGCTTGATAAGACACCCCAGTGGGATGACATCTCAGATAGCTCTGCCTCTGGCTCAAGCTTCTGGCCTCTTCCTCCTCTTCTCCAAAGACAGCCAACAGCAAGGGTGGTTTTTATGCTGGAAAAATCCCTGCTTCCTGGACTGAGACCACCAACTCATTTCACACAGGTCAGACAACGAGATGGTAACTTTTGTCAGTTGCCTGACAAACTTCAACGAGGTTTGAGCTACAGACCTAGATGTGAAAGGCTCTGTAATAAATTACCAATCTCCTGAGCCATCCAGTTAACAATATGCATTGCTTTTTTCAATCAAATATATTTACATGTTTAATACTTAAGTTCTGAAATGTTCTGAAACTGTAGAAAGTAAAATGCTAGAAAAATTCAGATTCTTGATGACAGATCATTTGTCTTCTGTATGCCTCCTAAAAATATGCTGAAGAATACTGTTGCAGGCCTAAAGTTAACCACTATATTTTGATTTTAAAAATATAACTAAATTGTGACATGCAGACTATATATTTCCACATTGTATGCTTTGCTCCACTATTTCACAAGTCATGAAAAAGCCATCCCAAACTTTCAGGCTTTCTCCTTCTGTGTGCTGAAGCTTCTGTTCAATTTGTAAAACCAGGAGCAAACTAGAAGCAATATCCATACAACTATTTTCATAAAACAATGTTTCCCTGTACTGAAAAATGTCATTATTTACTGGAAATAAGCCTTTTCAATTGATTTAAACAGAGACTGGCACTCTAAAAACATTATTAGGTATGAAAATAGAAAATACAGCTAGGCATTCGCTACCATTCAAGAAACAGTCTTAAAGATACTTGAAAGGCAAAATTAACTCTGGAAAAGTCATAAGGGAGCCACATTTGATGCACCCAGTATAAAATAACATTGGCAATAATCATTTGTGGGAGTGACAGGTCACATGAACAACACTCATACTAGTGAAAGTTCATTATTTAGAAGCATCACAAAAAACATCTTTCTCAAAGAAATCATGAAACACTATTAAAGAATAACAGCTATAGACAATTGAATCGTGAAAGTCACCTGAGTTTGAAAAGGGAAACCAAATGATACTCTATGCAAAAAAAAAAAAAGGGCATATTTCAGAGGCAAATATGTAACAACTGGAGAGATTTGCCAGTTTAAAATATTTAACACAATCTGCTTGTTAGGAAACACCATCTCCTGCACTAAAGGCTTGCACTGTAACTAGGATAAATGCATGTTTATTCACACAAGTCATGGAGAGTTGGCTTGGTTGCATTCTCTGATGGACGAGAAATACTGAGAAGATAATGGCCCCTGAAGGAGTTACCTTCTCAAATGAAAGTGAGTTTAGGGAATACTTTCTTTTCTATCAGCAGTTGCTTGAGACCAATCATCCTCTTTCTCACCTACTACCAGAGGCATATTCTGTACCTCAATGTGCCTGTTATTTAAATAATCACTAAAATAGAGTATTTACAAAAAATCAGAAAAAAAGAACAGCCATCTGATTTATTTCACACTCTTAACAGATCAGAGCAGACTTGAGATTTGCTCCAATCTACTAATCAAGGCTGACTTCACTATAAAGTAGATTATTTATTAGTCTAAGTATTTATTAGAGTACATGCCCACCGGATTGTTTCCCACAGATCAACATATATAAAAATAATCCTTGCCCTCAGTCTTCCCAGTGCTAAAACCCATTGCAGATCAACTTACCAAATCCCTGTGTAACACCCAGTTAGCATGCAGGTAGTGAATACCATCTAGGATCTGATATAACAGGGACTTCACCATTCCCCGAGGTAACTGAACTGGTTTCTTGTTTGCTTTAGAAGCCCTGTGAAACTTGATTATATGCTGTAAAGGGGAAAAAAGAAACCAAAATAAAAAAATGTAATGTTTGGACTACAGCATTACACAAAAATATTGCCAGTGATTCCTTACATGGAATTTTGAGCTTTTTCAACCTTTTATTCATTTTCAAAATAAGAAACATGCAGCTGAAGTACTAGCGCAATAGCAGTATACTAGGTAAAATGTTCATTGTCCCAGGAATTCTCTCAAGAAAATAAAAAGACAAGCTGATATCCCGTGCATCTCAACATAAAATTACCTACCTCCCACATCATTTTACTTCTAGGTTTCTATCTACTGCTATGACACTATAATATTCAATGTCTAATGTCAGAAAGAGAAATATTTGCATCAAACTACTAGGACATTTAAGATTAAGTTAAACCTGGAAATAAATCTGGGCTGTTGTTACACCATTCCCCTAAAAATAGCACTCGAATCGGAAGCTACTGATAGAGAGAAGCTGTAGAACTGTCCATCTGAAAGTCAGTCACCAAGCCAGAAATGGAAAGAACTTAACAGTTAATGACCACATACACAGGTAATGAGGAGTCCAAAAGAATTTTATGCTGTCTTAAAACTTGGATCCTACATGCCTCCAACTTCAACAGCTTCAGGTGTGTCACAGTGACAGAAACTGTTTCCATGCTTCATGTAGAATAAACCCTTTATGAATTCACTGTTCTTTTTCCATATTGGTTTGCACTTAGGTCATTGTCCATATAGCCCTGATCTTGTGCAACCAAATCCCAAAAACCAAACTTCAGACACACATTCCTTTTACCTCTACTCTGCTTCCTGCATCCCTGAGTTTTCGTATCTCAGGTGCCAGTTAGGTACCTGACTACTCAAATCCCTTTGGGAAACTGCCTTTTCCTCTCCTGTTGCAGCCAAACTCCCTGCAACCTGCCCCTCTGGGCTTTAGGTGTTGAGACAGGCTGTGAGAAGGAAGCCCATCCCTGCTCTGACAAAGGTAAAAATGCAGGTGCAAGGAGGAGAGAAACGATGATGAAAGCAGCGAGAGCTCCTTCACACTCACACACCCCACACACAAGCCTTCCCCAGCCTGGGCCAGAGCTTTGTCCCCTTTGATGTCCTCCTCCCACTGACTCCAAAGTCAATGTTCCTCACACAGAATCACAGAATGGTTCAGGTTAGAAGGGACCTCTAACAGATCACCTAGTCCAACCCCCTGCTCCAGCAGGGACACCTAGAGCACATGGCACGGGGTGGCATCCAGGTGGGTTTGAAGATCTCCAGAGAAGGAGACTCCACAGCCTCTCTGGACAGCCTGTTCCAGGGCTCTGGCACCCTCACAGGAAAGAAGTTCTTCCTCACATGGAGATGGAACTTCCTGTGTTTCAGTTTATACCCATTACCCCCTATCCTGTCACTGGCCACCACCTAGATAATTTGGCCCCATCCTCCCTACATTCTCCCCTCAGGTACTTGTAGATATTGATCAGATCTCCTCTCAGTTTTCTCTAGGCTAAACGGGCCCAGCTCGCTTAGTCTTTTCTCATAAGATAGATGCTGCTCCTCCCTAGGTCGTGTCCCGAAAGAGAGTCTTCAGCAGCGAGAAAGGAAAGCGGTACCAATGGAAAGATGGCTGGTTTTCCTTGGATCTTTCCTGCCCTAATATATTCTGCACCCTCTGCCAAGCCTGGTTGGAAAACCACAGTATGGCCACCACTGCAGGACTCGATCTGCAGAGGGACGTCTTAGGCACTGACATTGTACAAATAAGCACTCAAGGCAGGTTGCTTTCATGCAGATACAGTCAGCAACCAGGAACAGGTACAGCTGAGGACTCCTGAGGGTTATATAGACACATGCATGCAAATGTAAAGATCCAAACTGAGTGTCTTTCATAAGTTAGACACATAAGCCAGTGTTGCATTAGCAGAAGGGCTTCTGCATTAACTTTGGAAAAGTAGGAAGTACTGCATGAACTTATAAATACAAACAAGGGAAGGTTGCCACTACTCACAATCCATCAGGTAAATGAAAAACCTAATAGCATGATTTGAAAAACAAACACAAAAGAAACTACTCAGATGTTCCTGAACTTTTCTAAGTTTAGCTTGTCATAAATATGGAGGAATCCATGAAAAGATGAATGTATTTGTTTTCCCTCCACATACAGAACTTCATTTCCCTCAAGTTCTTTCTTTTTAAATCAAGAGTATCTCAAATTTCAGCTTCCTGATACCAAACTGAAATTAAGAAGTTAATGAAATCTCAGTACCATCTTTCAAAAGTTCCAAAATACTAAATGGGAGAAAATTTTCCCTACGCACTAGTAGGGAAAATTCTAGTTCAGCAAATACTACCGAATTATCCCTAAGTACAAATAGCATGACTTTCAAAATGAGCTTGTTTTTGACTCACACTTCTTTCCTCTCTGTCTAAAATACAGGTATAGGCAAAAAGTCAAGAATTGTGATATTCAAGTCAGGTACATCAAAAATTTAATCTTAATAAACACTTCTTGCACCCTTTGATTTGGATCATCTTGATATCTTAAAAAATAATATTACAATGGCTTTTTTTTTCCCCAATTTGTAAGCAATGCTCAACATCTACATCTGATTTATTTCTGAGGAACACATTGCTTTTACTGGACTCAAACTGAATATAATTTCAGAATTTTTAAAACTCTTAAAAAAAAAAGTGTCAGACAGATGTTAAGATTACAAATATTAAGACCAGGAAAGAGGTTGATCTCTTAAAACAATCTGACTTAGCTTGCAATGAATTTAAATTTAAATCTGTATTGCATAATAAGGAATAAATGGTTTCTCTCCCATATAAATGAAATTTCAGATAAAGTGAGTAAGAAGCTCTCCCTGCTGAAATAAATAAATGAATTTCAATTATGTACTGCGACTTTGTTCTCAGTTATTTATGGATGACATGAAATGCAGCTAAGCCTCCAAGTTGTCCCACTCTGCTAATTTTTAAAACATGTAATTTTTAAAAGGAAATCCACTTGCATAATCAATAAAGTTTTCTTGCATTCCATACTTTGGTCAAGGGTTATAGCTACATTTATTTAAATGTGTCTTTAGCTTCTGAAAGCTGAATGCAGATCTTTAGCTTCAGAAACAAGTCAGATCATCTGTGCAGCTTGCTCATCCAACACTTCCCACTGTGCAAAAAGTCACAAAAAATGCACTCAGCAAACACGGCAAGAAGTTATATTAACTGATGCACCTTCCTTGCCCTCATCCCCTTCCTCCAGCTGAAACTCAGTGCCAGTTGCCTACAAACAATTTGCCTTACCCAGAGATCGTGCTCAGCGTAGTCGAAGAGAAGCCACACTTTCCTGTCAGCATGAGAAAGAAACACCTTTTGCAGAGAAATGACATTTGGATGCTTGAGCTCCCGCAGCAACTGCAAAATAAAGTCCATCAGAAGAAGAAGAATCAATATCCAGGCATCCAGAGCTGTGAAAGAGCTAGAAAGATGAATTTTAAACTCTTTGCTATAGATTATACAAACAAAATTGAAAGCTGCAATTCAAAGAAAATAGCACATTTTTTCTCTTTTTTAATGAAAGAACTAATCCTTAGTTTGAAACTAAGGCTTGAAGTCTAATTCCCTTAGGGCGTTCATTTAATTTCATGAAAGTTAAAATCTAATTAAACCTCACTATTACACAGAATCACAAAGACTCCATAAAAAGCCAACTATTGGCATCTGCCTTTTCTCATAGGATCTGATCTCTGAAAAAGCTATTTGGGATAGCCTGGCTCCTAATTATCTGAATCCCCTCCACTTCAGTCTCCGTCACTCGAGGCTGAATGGGACTGACTCGTTCAGCACCAGCCAAGGCACTTAGCTAAGGTCAGCTAAAATCTGGTTGATAAGATGCAGATGGCTGATCTTAAAATGCTCAACCTTACCAAAAGGAGATCCCAGTTCCCCCCACAACGTATCCTGCACCAGCTACAGCGCTCGCACCCATGAAACAGCTCAGCAGTAAGTTACCCCAGACTGACACACATACCTAAAGGAGATTTTTTTGGCTGAGTTGCTGACCTGAACTCACTCATGACACTAATTTTCCCGTTACAGAAAAGCAGAAGCAAGATAATTAATTCCTTTTCATCGATACCTTAGTCACATACAAAAACATTTTAGTCACTACAGAGAGAGTGAAGTGACAGTGGCTGTTTGAATTCATAGAATCATAGACTACTTAAGGTTGGAAGGGACCTCTAGAGATCATCTAGTCCAACCCCCCTGCACACGCAGGGTCACCTAGAGCACGTGGCACAGGACTGTGTCCAAGCGGGTTTGGAAGATCTCCAGAGAAGGAGACTCCACAACCTCTCTGGGCAGCCTGTTCCAGTGCTCTGTCATTTTTCCTTAAGTTCCTGTGGAACTTTCGGTGCTTCAGTTTGTGGCCATTACCTCTAGTTCTGTCAGTGGCCACCAGCGAAAAGAGGCCAGCACCATCCTCCTCACTGGTTCCCTTGGCAATTGTTCCTGCTTCCTTCTTTTCTATGTATTTTGAAAGCCCTTGCAACTCCCAAGTCACTGACCAAGATCTTAAGGGTGGCATTTCTCAGGCAGGCAAGAGGACTTAGCTCCAGCAAACTTTTATCTCAAGTACAAGATGAAACAGAAAGAGGATTGGGAAGACAAGGAACCCTTATGAGGAAGCACAGAAGGGCACAGTTCCAGTTTCAGCATGTTAAACTTGCTAATCTTAAGATTTCTAAGAGCATTACATAGATGAAATTTAAGGAGGAATTTGAGGGGGAATTTAAGTGGGGAATCTGGTAAATGCCTATAGTTCCTACAAAACAACGATCTACATGTGGAAAAACAAGAATCCTTAGCTGCAATTTTAATCAGATAAAATTGGAGGGCAAAGGCCTAAGTTGGAGCCAACCTCTTAATGAATGAGGTTATGGTCTGAGGGCTCAGGGAGGCACTGTCAGTCTTTAAAGCAAGGATTTTTCACTGATCCAGTTTAAACTCCTGGCACTAACTCCAATTTATGCAAAGGTTTTGATGAGTTCACCACACCAGCAGACTGCAGGAGAGTTCAGCAAGTGTGTGTCAGTGCCAACATTTTATTCGCTTTCCTATGGCCTGACTGCGGGTCTCTAAGGTCACTCCAGCTCATCCACATCCAGCCACAACAGACCATCCCTGAGTGAAAGGGGCAGATAAAATGCACAAAGCTTCAGAAAATAATGCAGTCCCCACCTGCCTCCTTCTAGTCTTTGCTATCGCACTGCAGCAATCACCCACCTTCCAAACCCAACCACCTCACACTGAGGACAGGGCGATACGAGCGCTGAGATGCAACGGCAGCTCAGGCAGATGCCAGTGCGTCGTGCGTCGTCCAGCCACGTGCTACCTGCCTTTCCTAGCAGATGACTTGCCCTGTGCCCAGCAGCTGACGTAATTCAATGAAGAGAAAGCAAACTGCAAGAAGCACAGTGTGAAGCTCAATAAGATGCCTGCTCGTGATAAAGGCCGCTTCTTGGCCTAGCACATTATTTACCTCTTGCATCAAAGATGATGGGTCTCATCACAAGCCTCCATGCATATGACCTTCTTCAACTTGTGACCGTCACATGTTTCCAGTGGAGCTTTCCACTACAGATACTTCTCCGGAGCCAGGACACTACACTGAATGGGCACATTCAATACACTGAATTCTCAGCGTACCTGCAAATTTCTAGCATTACTGCAAGTGTCATTCTATCTCCACTCCTGATGTTTGCTGTTGTCCTCCAGGAATGTGTCCCTTTAGAGGGACCTAGATGAGCTGCAGAGTTGGGCAGAGAGGAACCTCATGAGGTTCAACAAGGACAAGTGCAGGGTACTGCACCTGGGGAGGAATAACTCCAGGCACCAGGACAGATTAGGGGTTGACCTGCTGGAAAGCAGCTCTGCAGAGAGGGATTTGGGAGTCCTAGTTGACAACAAGTTAACCACGAGACACCAATGAGCCCTCATGGCCAAAAAGGCCAATGGGATCCTGGCTGCACCAGGAGCAGCATTGCCAGCAGGCCGAGGAAAGGGAACCTGCTCCTCTGCTCAGCTCTGGTGAGGCTGCACCTGGAGTATTGGGTGCAGTTCTGGGCTCCCCAGGACAAGAAGGACATGGAGCTTCTAGAAAGGGTGCAGCAGAGAGCCACGAAGATGATTAAGGGACTGGAGCATCTATCTTATGAGGAAAGACTAAGCGAGCTGGGCCTGTTTAGCCTAGAGAAGACAGAGGAAATTTGACCAATATCTACAAGTACCTAAAGGGAGGATGTAGGGAGGATGGGGCCAACCCCTTCTCAGTGGTGGCCAGTGACAGGACAAGGGGGAATGGGTATAAACTGAAACACAGGAAGTTCCATCTCCATGTGAGGAAGAACTTCTTTCCTGTGAGGGTGCCAGAGCCCTGGAACAGGCTGCCCAGAGAGGTTGTGGAGTCTCCTTCTCTGGAGATCTTCCAAACCCACCTGGATGCCACTCTGTGCCACGATCTCTAGAGGTCCCTTCCAACCTCCACCATCTTGTGATTCCGTGCCTTACCCACCACCGTGCTTTACTCTATAATCAGGCATGCACGATCTTGGCCAGGCAACTTTTTCTGGGAGATGTGTTAGTAAGCCATTCTCTAATGTCTCTTCTCAAGATTTTAGCCACTTTAGACCAGGCCACTGTGTGCTCCCATTGCCTTTCTAAGAGAGCTACCCAAGAGATTTCCCCCAACACAGGCAATGATCAGACAGCTGCCAGACACAATACAGAGCCACTATCAAAGAAAACTTTCACTTAAGCAAAAACCACTACTGTCATCTAGCAGATTTGATGGCAAAAATTCAAAATCTAATCATCAACTCATGCCTTGAAAGGGCTCACATCAGTTCCACCAAGTCATCCAGCCCCGAACAGACCAAATATTAATAGCCGAGTCATAGCCTGAGACTGGATAGGCAAAAACAGCACTTGGAACAGAAAGCAGACTGTGACAGCTGCTGCTGAAAGAAAAGGTCATTTTCAGAGCAGAAGAACACAAAGACTTAGTCATCAAGGAACAAATTATAAAATACCAGTGCAACAACCCCTAAAATAGGTAAGCTGAATTGAAGAGATAGGAAGGGACTACCCGAATATCCTGCATAACTGTAGCCAATTCCAAGATTAATTCCAGCTACAACAGGGCGGAGAGACCCAAGCTTGCAATGAGCTGAATGAGCAGCATGTTGCATAACGGGAAACTAAAAAGCCAAGCCAAGATCTTTAGAACCTGCCAAAATACAGAGGGAGAAAACAAAACAAAACCCAACACACACCCCCCCCTTAAAAAAATGCTTCTTAAAAAGAAAAGTTATAAATGAAAAAGGAGAGCTTAAGTAACTGATAATAAATATTACCACACATACAAATGGGTATTTGATTAATTTTGGCTTAATTTGATTAATTTTGGCTTAAAGGATGGATAGTGCTTAAGGTCATTGTTAGAGTAACATTCAGAACAGCCTTCTGGGAGAAATTTTCTTTATGTGATTAATTGGCAGCTTACTAAATTTTTGAAGATACATTTTGCTTGCTTGCAAGAGGCAAATTTAATGACCTAAGAAGTCCTATCCATTTCTATACTTGTATATTTCTTTTAAAAGAAACTTACATTTTCTCTCTTGTAGTTGAGTAAAACTACAATGTTCTCCAACTACTTTAAACTCTCTATTTTAACTAAGAACAATAAATTTTTATTAAGCAAGTCCTTGAATCCCAAGTTGGTTTAGCTGCCATCCATTAGGCTCAAGATTTCTTTTTTTTTCTTTTTACAGCTTTATATTTTCACAGATCAGATACTCCACAGTACTGGAAAACAAGATACCTGCTGCAAACACATGCTGATTTTCTTCCTGGAGTGTTCGCAAGCGGAAGCTTGTGAACACAAAGCGACACAACAGGCTGTAACAGTCTCCACTCTATGGCCTTATTATGAAGCTGACAGCACAGGTTTGAAGGCCCGTTTCCTCAGATACACAACTGTGTGAAATGGTAGCTTTACTGTATTTTTTTCTTACATATTTAAATTTAAAGTCTTTGATGCTGTAAAAAAGAAGCCGGAAAACACAATGCCAAAAAAACAGAAACTGTACATTTCTGGTTTTAACTTCTGTGGTTCTCAAAGAAGTAAGTCTTATATGATCACACTTACAAGTTAATTAATATTTATTGGCTTTTTCCATACAAACATATCCACAGTATTAACAATCTCTGAGATGTTAATGTAAAGCAGCCAGGTGAATGTAAAACCATGTAAGAGGCTCCGGACACCATGCTGCACAAATTCTACAGCTCACAGAAGATACTTGCATGTCTTGAGGTTTCAGATTCTAAGATTTGATTGTTATCTTTATCCTACTTTTACGGAACTAGAAACAATACTTACCCTCCTTTTGTACATAAGCCTTTCAAGAAAAATGTTTGTAGCCCTGGGGTGTAGCTTTAGAAAGTAATGATCATAGTCACAGATTAATTATATATATATCTATCTATATATCAATCATACTACTTTCAAGTCAAAGCATTTGACATTCACTAGACTGGGCAAAGGAGATCAAATCAAACACTTGTCTTGCTTAATATCTTGCCTCTTCTCACAGTATGAAGGGCTGCCAAGAAACACTTTACTTGCCTTCTGGAAAGAGGTCTTTACTCCTCAGCAAATTCCGGGTTCAGTTTTGTGGCAAAGTAACAGTGTTTTCACTGTTAATGTGGCAGGGCCACGACTCACAACCTGAGGAACTGGCACTCAAATACGGTGTCTTGCGGCACATTACAAGACCACAGCAACTTTGGTCCTTGCTCAGAATATGATCTGCACAGAGCACACGTCAGTCAAGTCCCCAGCGGGACTCCTGGCTGCCTGCACCTGGACCTGATCTCCTCCTCCACCAATCCAACAGGGACAACTTCTCCCTTGCTCCTTTCCCCAGGCTCCTACCAGCCCCGTAAGTCACATGGAGCAACTGTGCTGCCAAAGGATGGTTCAGTTCAACGTGCACACAACAGAAACCTAACAAAATTGTTAGTGTTCCACTGAACCCTCCTCACCTGGCCACGCTGCTACCAGATCCTACCCAGACTATCACCTTTTATGATGACCACCCACAATTGTTAGAATAGGTAACCCCCAAATCCTCAAATCCTAAGAGGGCCCATGTCTCTAAGCAGGACCCAATGGGTACAAAAGCATCTGCTGAGGCACCCTGCTCGTTCCTGTCCTGCAACTGGGTCCCTGCTCCAACGCGGACGCGAGGCTGCTCTAACTCGCAAGGCCGGCTACGATGCCCCAGGGCCCCCACGCTCAGGAGGCACCGCGAGGGCAGCGCCACCCGCCCCAGCTCCGCTGTGCCGCTCAGCCCGAGACGGCTGCCTCCATCCCTTCCAACTCCTCCTCAGAGCCACGCAGCAGAGCAGCACTGCCACACACCTGCACTCAGTGATGGTATCGCAAGCAAACGAGATTTTCCAGGTATATTTCTGGCAATGTGACCTGACCTGGTGGACAAAAATGCAAAACTACATGGAAGTCCAGCAGAAAGTAAAAATATATATATATAATCTCATTAGTCAAAGAAAACATAGAAGCCTGGAGCACCTAACCATTTAACAATTATCGAAAAGTGAAGTAAGAATCAGACATATACACTGCAAAAAAAACAATAGAAACTGCTAATCAACAAGGAATAAAAAGTAACTATCAGAGCTCTAAAACACACTTCACAGTGATGATCTTGTATCCCAGTGTCTCATAAGAAAACAAGACAAATGTATTCAAAAAACCCTGTTTTAATAGAGTAATAGATTGGGCTCTTAAACTATGTCTCTGCAGGAAGTAATGAATGTTAAAAGTCTCTTACATACACATATACTAGTTTGAACTCATCATGTCATTGACTCAACTGTTTCAACTCAGGTCTGCCCCAGTTCACAGCTCTTTCCGTAACTGCCAATTCAAATCGTATTTTAGTTTTCTGCAGAATTGCAATGGTTTTTGGCTTAGAAAACTGCATCAAAAATATATATCCTAAAAGAGTAGGCTAGGGACATTTTTGAGCAAGAGTTAGTCAACAGTTCAAAACAGCAATCAGTCTTCATAAGCAAAAGCCACTGTGGAGTTGTCAAAAGAGCAGACAGCTTCACTCAGTGCTACATCAAACTGTAAACATCAAACACCCACAGGGTACAATATGTGCACCTCAGCTCTCCCGAGAAACTGGAAGAGCTACTTCTGCCATGTGTACAAACCATCCAGCCTCCTCTGAAAACCACCACGCTCACAAAGTGAGACACCTGTCAGAGATACCTGGAAGCCTAGCATTTAGCCCTGGAATTTTAATTATGACAACAAATTGTTTTAATTGGATGTACAGATTATATTTTAGAGTCAAGAAAGCTGATTAACTTGACGGGCATTTCCCTATACACCCTAAACACACTCACATAATCAATATAAATAGTACAGCTATTATTGACCCTGCTCCTATGAGACTGCTGTCTTTTCAATATTAAATCAAAAATATTTCTTCTATTTCTGAAGAAATCTAAGACTAAAGCTTAAAATCTAAGAATAAAGCTTTTTTTTTTTTTTTTTGGGGGGGGGGCTCTTTTTATCCAAAAAGCAACATCAGAAGAACATTAGAGAAAGATTCAAGCACTCAAAGTCCCTGCTGAATTATTAATTCGACTGCAGGAAAATCCCACCACATCAGCCTGGAAGCAAAGTCAATAACAAACAACCCCAAAATAAGTGCTGTTTTTAACCTGCAACCTGCAATGCTGTTTCCTTACGCTCTGCTCTTTCCCCACCTCGACCACTTCCGTGCGGATCCTGCGCTGCTCCGTGCTCTCCCGAGGGCAGAGGGGCTCTGCAGCCTGAGCGCTCAGAGCGGGAGAACCTCCCGGCTCGTTACTGCTCTTTAATCACTGCAGGAAGAACAATTCCCCGACAGCCCCTGAGCTGGGCAAGGGAGCCAAATCCTTCCCGAGCGTCTGCCAAGTTCACACTTTTCACGGACACGAATTGTTTAAGGATCATACCGGGGCAGAAAGAGGCACTTCCCGGATACCTTGGAGAAGCTTCTCCTGCCAAATTCAATTAGAACAGACACCATAAAACTCTCCAGGGAAATGCAGCAAAGATACAGACAAAACATCTTCTTAAATCCCTCTGAAGTGATAGCTGAACCTTTCCAAAAACATTTAGCCTGAAGGAGTCCCAGTATTTGCAAAATCTCAGCCCAAATGGTTGATATTTCCAATGTTCAAGGGCCTGGTTTTAGCTACTTCTGTTCAGAGTGGAGATGTCTAATAGGAACTCTGATTTTCAAACTGACGAGGAAAGTTTGTCTCAAAGCAAAATCCTTTTTTTCACCTCATTCATTGCCAGGACTAGCTGGTTTGAAGTTACAAGCCAAGGGGAAGCTGGCAAAGCTGAAAACTATTATCTACCTCAAGCACTAAAAACAAAGCAGGGGCATCTCTAATACTTCAATCTCGTAAAGAAAATGGACTAAAACTAATCACTTTGCTTCCTCACATACAGGTTATATGCATTTCCTTTCAGTAATTCATTTCAGATGAAACATCAAGAAAAAATAACTGCAAGCACCAGAACAACATAAGCACATACTCTCAGCAAAAAGGCTCGCCTTGCCCACTTAGTTCCAGTTGCTCTGCAAGCTCGTCACAAGCCACAACTAGAAGAACATGCATCATTCACGAGTTTTTAACAATATGGAACATATAAGAACAACCCTGGCTAATCTAAGGAATTGTAGGAACAATATTTACAGGTATATTACAGCTTCCCAGCTAAAAACACTAGGTTAGTTCAAAGTCTCCGTGTAAATAGAAGCTGGCATGTTTTAATTATGAGCCAATAAAAAGTAATGTTTTTAGGAAAATGACTAAAGGACTAATGTAAAAGTCAGATCAAATAAGTTTATTTAAACCACTGCCTCTAGCCATGTGTTTAAATTACTGTAGTTAAAACTAATCTGCCCTCAGGTAGGTAGTAAATTATAACCTGAAAACATTGTTGGTTTAAATGGCAAATTAAGCAGGTGCAAAATCTTCTATGACATTTGTATTTATTTTATACCTTCGTATTAAAAATAGTAAGCCTCTAAGTAGAAAAACACAATTCAGCAAACAAACCCAGCATGCACTCAAATCAATACTTTTAATAAATCTGTTTGCTAGTAAAAAGAACTAATGTTACTTACTGCTATTTCTCTGCATGCAGACATAGAAATTCCAGTACCTTCTATTTGCTTTAAAGCATAATCTTTATCATCTTTCCTGTGAAAGAAGAAAAGAAGTTTTTTTTAAAAAAATGTACCATGAATTCAGAGTGAGCTCTTCGCTGTTCACAGACTATTTCAAATTAATTCAAATTCTGCACCTTATTTGCCTTTGTTTCTCCACTAATTTAATGCCTGGATACCAGAGGAACTGAGAGCTAAACCATTACCTACCCACACCACCTTGATAAAACTAGAATACAAACAAGCTGTCATTACATAAAGAGGAATTTAAGTTCTTTAAATAGTAATTTTGACATTTCTTGACATTTCTTTCTATTCTGTTCTCTCCTTTTTTCAGAAGGAACAAAACAAATATTTAGCACACAGGAGAAAGCAGTTTATCCAAACCTGGGATTTCAATAGCTTTTCAAATAATCAAGGTACAGATTCACCTTCCATAAATGGGTAACTCTGGGATAGAGCAACACTTCCATCATATTTTAACGATCTCTTGACTAGCCCAACAGCAACATCATTTTAACATCCTATCTTTTCTTTCCTGCAGGCCACAAGTGTCCTAAAATCATGTTCCCTGCAAACTGAGAGGCCTTACAAGAGAAGTCTCCACATTCTGAAGAATCCAGAGGAAAGCCGGTTCCGCTTCAGCAAGACAAAACACTTGGAAGCAAGAACCTCCTGTACTTTAACTTGTATTTACCTTACATACATTTATTTAAAACACGACCTGCTAGTAATTCCAGCTATTGAAAACAAAATCAAGACAATAGACTGAAGAAAAATAAAATAAAATAAAATAGATACTGAACTCTCAGAAAACTCATCCTCCCTTTTTGTGGCTTGGTACCCACAACGCTCCTAAGGAACACGGCGCTTGTAAACACTGAGGTCAATATTTGGCTTTCTGACCCCCCCGATCTGTGGGTTATCTAAAAAGTCTTCCCAGCTTTTTAAATTAACCCAATCTCCAGTTCTCATGGGCCTGAAAAAACCAACTCAAAGATCCTACCAAAAAAACAAATAACCAAACCATAAATAACAAAAACTAGAGTTAAGTCTTTAAAACACATGTGATTGTTTACTGCATACTCACTAAATTTTCCTGAAGGCTTTTATTAATTGCAGTAGTGCAACCGGAAATGCACTTTCCCTTGCTTAGTGCTACATATTTAACCTTCCAAGTTATCAGGTCCTGTAAAGAGATTTCTCTTGGGGTTCAAACACAAGCCAGGGTTGGGAGGGGGAGGAGATGAATGGACAAAACTGAACGCAGCTACTGAGCGGGGCAGCAGGAAGGAGGTGGTGAGTGGATGAGTGCGGATCTCTCCAAGAGGCAATTACATGGAATCAGCAGGATGAAAGAGGAAAGAGAGAGGACTGATGCAAACAGGAGAAAAAAAGGAGTACTGTTCTTTGAAGGCATCAAAAGGCTTCCATGCAATAGTAATAATAACGTAAAACTAAGACTTTCTGGCCTGGAAGAAAAATAAGAGCCAAAGCAGACCAAAGCTTATACACAGCTTGACAAAAGTGTGAGCAAGAAGCAACAAGCCCCTGCTTCCCACGTGGAGGGAAACCAGGCGCGTGAAGCCTAGAAAGGAGGCGCGTGTCACCACCAAGCTCCTCACTGCGGAGCTACAGCCCACCAAGCACCACCGGAACCCAACGCGCCAATGGACTTGAAACGTAATTAGACAAATTTATGGTGAACTTGAACAAACAAAAAGAAAAAAGGCCAAATGTCAGAGACTTAGCCTATTAACTATTACAATCTTACAGGTATTACAAACCAAATATTAATTGGTTTTGAATTTCTACTGGATTTGGAAGTATAACATCACCATATGAAGCATTTATTCTATGCAGAGTAATCAAAAGGAGTAAAAAGATGCCTGTTGAATACAGAACTTTGCTAAGCTTTAATATTAAAATGCCTGGTATTTCCACTATTTATTAAAAGGATATTTTGAGCACACACTCAGCAGTCCTACATATTTGGAAAAAAAAGACTTCAGCTAAAAATCTGCTAAAAGGTAACAGGGAAAAAAGTTCTACTCTGCACTGTGACTTCATAACTCTCACTTTTTAATTATATTAAAAAACAGACATTTTATAGAAATACATGGGCACTAAGTCATTATGTAGGCTTTATTGAAACTACTGGATCATTTTTAAATTCAATTAATAAAAACAGGCAAAGAGACACAGTGTTCAAACCCTAAAATCAATACTCACTTTCCAAACCTAAGCTGCAGTTAAGAAAAAATGCTAGCATCAACTTAAGTTCTTTGAATTCACCACGACATTTTCAAACTGGACAGGAGTTTTTATACATGTCAGGCCACCAAATAAGGCAGAAAATACCCAGTGTTCCACCACATAGCAAAAAACCTTCATTTCAAGTAACACAACATGGGAAGCGAAGGTTTTATTAGAACTTTTCTTTATGGGCATCAGGAGAGTGTTCAGCACTGAAGAATGATTTCAAATTACACGTGAAGGAAGAGCTAACATGGAGCTAAAGGGTAGCAGCATTCAAAGCAGCTTCCTCCTTCCTTCCCCCCAGAAGTGAATTACTGAAACTAGGCAGTGCAAACTTATGGCTTTACGGCACATACAGATTCGGGATCAAAAGAATAACCCAGCAAGGATACCAAGCTATAGATCAGACCGTGAAAGTAAGTCACTGAGAATTGTAAAGACACTTATTCAGCCTCTTCACTCGGTGGTGTTGTGCTCTTCTGCCCTTTTTAAAGCCAGATTTTTAAATAAATGGAAAAATCAGTCTAGTACATCACAGCCAGTTAGGTCCAGAGCAAGGAGTAAGCCAGGTCTCTAGAAGAATATGATACACAGAAAATATATAAAAAAGTCATAATCCCATGCAACCAGACATGTGGTCAAGTGGGGAGAGAGCAGCTTTACACGAGATCGGCGGTCCCCGTGCACAGAAGGGTCAGCACAAGACAGCAACGTGCCCACACTCTGCCTATAACCTGGACTTGCAGAGCAGACATACCCAGGAAAACCAGGCACAGTTCCCAGGAGGGAACAACCAGATGCAGGTACCCAGGAGGGAACCACCAGAACCTTCCAGTTCCACCCCAAGGACAGTTCAAAGTAAAATAAGAGACATCTGGGAAAACCTGAATACACATTAGTCCAGCCTCAAGTACAGCTCTTTCAAGATTTGTGTTCATGACTGCATATTTCACAAAACACTTTTAAAGATTTGTCTAAACAGACCAAAAAAATGAAAACAAGCAGCCCGCTAGAAAAATACAAGACTACATCCAAATGCTTCCTAAGGTAAAGAGTAAAAGGAACAGCTAGTTATTCTTATTTGCATTTTGAAACAGCAGACACCTTTGCCTATCTAAAACACACTTTGTTCTAGTTTTAGTTTGTAGAATTTTTCTGTCAGGCATCTTCCCCGTTAAAGAGAACGGGCTATAAAAGGAGAATGAACTGTAAGTACTATCCCAACATGAAAAAGACCAGAATAAAAATAATAATTAAAAAAAACTAAAAGTTTTTGCAAAAAAAGGTCACTGCAGTACCTATAAACATTTGCACCCAGCAAATTGAACAGCTCATCAGCACTGGAATTGAATCTACTACATTGAAGAACTGAGGCAGAAAAAGTCATTCATAGAAACCCTAAAAAAAAAAAAAACAAAAAAAAACCCCTCAAGCCAGAAGCGCTGGAGACACGGAGGAGAGAAGCACCAGCCCGCACAGACGCCCACCAACGCACATCTACACCACACGTGGGGAGAGGAAGCCCGTGCAGAAGACAATGAACCTGTATTTTTTTTTTACCTCCCATAAAGGTAAAAAAAAACAATTTATTTTAAGCTTTAATTCTGTAATACTTGCTTCCCCGTATATTAAAAACATTTAGAAAAAAAGAGTAAAGTAGAAACCTTCTATCACTCAGGAATATAAGGAAAGCTTGAAATATTACAGAAAGCTAAATGTAAATTTAACTGTGGATCAGATAAAATGTCATTTAAAGTCAACTAGCAAAAGCCAAAAACCACAGAGAAAACAAGAAAACAGAAGTATCCTTCCCTTGGCCTACTTTGTTGCTAACCATTAGTCTGCACTGTGTTTCTCCAGCCAGACAAAATGCTTAGGAATTCTGGTTCTTAAAAATGCCAAGGTAGGTGCCAAAAGTCTACACATTGCAGCAAATAGAATACATTCTCTTTTCCTTATGGAAAAACAATAGTTTCAGTTTCTTTGTTTTTTTTTCCAGCATCTAAAGTCTGTTGCACACCTGAAGCATCCAAATCTGATTAAGTAGATTATGTGGGAAATATAATTTAGACTTTAGACACCTTTGAATTTCTTCTCTTACTTGGAATGATAACCTGTATTCAATATTGAGAATATGTTGTAGCATCTGCAGTAGTTGTGAAGGTAACTGGTCGTAAAAGGAGAGGAAGCCGGTCTAGTTCATCTTGTAGAACTGAAGCAACACACAGGTGTTGCTGGCTGTAATTCTGCATTAAAAAATGTCAGAAGATAATTTTGAAAAAATAATTAGCCTTCAGAATTAAATCTTAAATTAAGTATACAAATGGGCACTTGAACCTTCAGAGTTCAGTTTAGTCTGTAGGTCATCCGGATGGATGCACCCAAACCATGGGGCATGCACTGGCATCCAATGGCTTTTACTTAGATTTCACATCAGAACTTACTCGGTGCTTTTGAGCTTACGCCCAGAGCGCCACAGCCATGTAACAGAAATCTTTTACCCCCAACAGAAGCTGATTTATGTCTCCAAAGATCAGAGAAGCCAACCTGCAAGGGGGATGGCCTTGGTAGCTACAGTGCATACCAAACACCAAGTTCACTCACGTTTGGAACTACGCTGGAACTGGCTGAAACCAACAAAGCAGTTAGTGCAACCTGCCCAGCTTTGTACGTGTTTAAGTGCAGAACAAGCATCTGCCTGGCAACGGTGGCAGGTGCAACAGTTCTGCAAGGTCGAGCCTGGTTGGTCAGTGCAGAAAAAACAAAAAACCAAGTCGTGTAAACCCTCCTCTAAAAAGAGCTCTGAGCTAACGCGGTGGTAACGCCATTCTGTCTGCCCGTAATTCCATTTTTACAAGATATGGAACTGCGGTGATAAAAACAACTGAACAAACTGAAGTTTGTTCGGCACAACTTGATTGATTTTGGTGATTTTGAGCGAAAGGGCCCCAAGCTCAGCCCCACACGGGCTCTTCCATCCTCTGCACTAGCAGCCAGGGCGCTATGCACTCACTTCAGATGAGGCCGATTCTGCATCCTCAGAGAGCAGAAAACCACTTCCAATTTTGCTGGGCATGTTTTGTGCCATGTTACTGAGCTGAAGGGGCCTGGTGGCAAATTAGTGCCAGACACACAGCTGTTTTTCGCCATGCTGGGGATGAAACTGAAGCATCTTCTAACCAGCATTTCCCTTCCAGGCCCACTTAAGCCATTAAATTAAACTCTGTAAAAAAAAAGTTGCACTTTATTTCGGCATTAATTTAATTCACTCAATGTTCAACATCACCAAAGAATCGAACTTTTTAAAATATAAGAACAGCACACACCAGGATTATGCCATTCACCTCTGTTGGAGGGTTATCATAAGGCTGTTTTCCTACTACTGAGGCTCCCTGCATAACATCCATCAATCCAAAATTAGAATATTCTAAAAATGCTTAGTTTTCCAAAAGTCATTGTTTTCTCCTGGTTTTGAAAGCAAACTAACAACAACAAAATCCAGTTATAATAGCTAAAATAAATTGCATGAAACAATTGCATTTAAACATTAGCTCAAATTTCTGGTTCTTCCTTTGACTGAGCTCCAAATTTAAAAATGTTTTGAAAAATGGAGTAATCCCATCACATGTATTTAGAGAAAATAGGTAACTTCTCTATCATAAACTTTCTGCTATACAACCCAAGAAGTACTATTTCAAAAAGTTCAGATTTGTTAAATCCTGGGGCAGTTAAGTATCCTAAACATATTTACAAACTGATTAAGGCTTTGGCCATCATAGATTCTTGTGCTCTTCACAGAAGAAACGTGCCAAAAATCATATAAAATACAGATTTTGTGACAAAAGCCTCTTACGCCTTAATAAAGAAGCAAGAATAATGCCGACCAGCCAGAAAGGCTGGGGAGACCAGGCTACTCTGCAGCTCTGAAGAGCAGCAGCTTCTCGAAGTGTTAATTTTTAAGAGCAAAGCAGCTGACGCTGACACCGCAGCTCCTCCACACGGCTCCCGCATGCCAACGCGCTGGGGAAGAGGTGCCACATGCTCCAGGTGCCCCTGCTGGAGCAGTTGGGATGGACTAGATCTCTAGAGGTCCCTTCCAACCTTAAGCATTCTGTGATCAGTTGCTACAAGTGAATCTGCAGGATAGATGCACTTCTTGGACAGGGAGGGCATTGTATTCACTCATGCTGGGCACTAAAAGCAGTAGCCTGTGCTCTTCCTGTTGGGACTGTCGGCATCCGTACGAGCTGCAGGGTCTCCTGACCTTGAACATCGCGCATTCCCAAGTGGGAAATTTCTTGAGGTTTCCCTATTGCCCCATTTTGCCAGCAGGACATTTTGCATGGTTTCCTACAAGGAAGGTACCATTATGGGCTTGTCCTAGTCTTGCATTGTTTCATATTAGTAATATTTTCTGTTTCAATAAAAATTCTCCAATGCTCAGATCTTTTCTTGGGGAAAGAAAGGGTTAATTCCCACAGCTAGAGGGAAATCCACCAACCCTGAGCCAGTACACAATGAAAGTCAATGTGCAATAGCACTTGGGACACAGCTAATACCTATGTGGTGAATTGCAATTACTTTTCACTTTATTCCCTTTGTTCTTTGATTTTAAAAATAAATAACACCTTTTGCCACAACATGTAGCTTGGCAAGAAGCTCAAGGTGAAAGGTTAAGTGCAGTGATGCACCACTGAGGCTGCGTCACAAGAGCCTTTCCTTGCCCTCTCCCTGCTCCAGGAAATCCTTACGCCAGCTCCAAGCTGTGCTGCCCTTCCAGGAGCCAACTCAGTGCCTACATCCAGCAGAAAAATATTCAAACGATTTTTTTTTTTTTTGCTGGTTTAATGAACTTTGTGCCAGCTCACAGTGGAGGCTGATGAGTATCAAAGCAGCACAATGTGTGGTAAGGGCAAAGACGAGCAGTGCGTGGGCAGGAGAGATGCAGAGGCAGGAAAAAGCGAGATCCCCCTCCACTCATTCCCTGACAGTGGTGAAGCAGCTGTTCAGCCAGCAAACCCACAAAAAACCCACTTAACCACATCATTCACTCCACCACAAAAGTTCCCCAGAAGGAACGGTGGCAGAGAGGCAAAAAAGGTGCCTTAAGGTACCTTACACCTATGTATTCAGTGTCTGGTTGGCATCCTTTAGATTCAATTTTCCCCTCTCTTCTCCCACAAAATTAAAACTATAATTTGACAGCTAAGTAAAAAGTTTTAAAATTACACAACTATGAAGTTTGTTTCTAGGAGAACCACTGCAGCACCTTAGGAAACACCAAGCTGATACACAAGTACCTCGCTGCTGATGGAAAGCTGTGTTGCTTTAAGGGGGCACGCAGCAGTTTGCAGGTTACTTTCATCACTTTCCATTAGCAATTTGCAGCTAGAGCTTCACAGACAGAATTTTTGTATTTAACAGTACTTAATGGATCTAATCTTTCACAGATTTATCCAGTCACTTTGAACCCACATGAGCTTTTAACTTCCACAATGCAACACTGAGGGGAGTTTCACCACTCAGCTACACACTGCATGTAGAAGCGTCTCCTTGTGTTCTAATCTGTCTCCTTCCAGGTTTGTTGGACACATCCTTACCCGTGGATGAGAAGAGGTGCTGAGCAGGTGGTTCCTGTATTCTCCACAATACAGGAGCTTTTAGAGACTCTCCCAGACCCTGTCTCTTCCACATGTGGAAGGGCTCTTGCCTACCGAAACCGCAGGAGCTCACACGGAGGCTGCACCACACACACTCTCACTGCTCCTCTTTAGGTCTGGAGGAGCCTTCCTGGAATAATGGATTTCAAACTGCCTCTGGCATTGAAAATAGAATTACCAGCAACAGCGATATTATATTTTGTTCTCCACTTCATTCCCAGTAAATGCCACAATTTTGCTTTCTAATAATTAATTGTGCCGGGCTGGCACTTTCTCAGAACTATCACTGTAAATCCTAGGATCTTTCTCTTGCATAATGGCAAACTTGGAGATCACTGATATGTGAATAAAGGATCATTTTCACCATATACATCACTTTGCACCAATGAGTCTATGTATTATTTTCCCTCAGTATCCTAAAGTCCTTCTCCCAAGTCTTCTTATTCAGTCCTTGCCTTTACTATCCCAAATAACTGGCCGCCATTAGCAAAGCAGCTTCTTGACTACTTAAGGCAAATGATTTCTAAACAACGTTTGACTTCTGAGCAGCAGCTTCCCAAGACATGCCAAAGGCCTGAAGTATTTGAGAGAAATCATTAATTAGCTTCTCTAACCAGAGAAAGACCTTTCCCTGCAATGGTTAAATCTTTGGTAAGAGATTGTATCCATGTCTCCTGAAAATCCAGAGGAGATTACATCAACTAAACTGCCACAGCCCATATATTAAATCCTTTCCTCTGAAAGATTTAAATAGATTCATGAGGTATCACAGAATGGTTGAGGTTGGAAGGGACCCCTAGAGATCATCTAGTCCAACCCCTGCCCTGCTCTAGCAGGGACACCTAGAGCACGTGGCACAGGGTGGCATCCAGGCAGGTTTGGAAGATCTCCAGAGAAGGAGACTCCACAACCTCTCTGGGCAGCCTGTTCCAGGCCTCTGTCACCCTCACAGGAAAGAAGTTCTTCCTCATATTCAGATGGACATTCAGGGGTTTCATTAGTGCCCATTGCTTCTCATCCTATCACTGGCTACCACTGAAAAGTTTGATCCCATCCTCTTGACATCTTCTACCTACGATCCCATCTCAACCTTCTCCTCTCCAGGCTTTTCACCTCAGTATCCTCCATACGACCACTTAGCTCTCTCCTTCCTCCAGCCAAAAGTTAGACTTTTTCCAGTCTATTACTCAGAAAATTGATATACTGGGGTATATCTTCTTGTTAGTAACTTGCTTGGTTCATTCTTGAGCTCCTTCAAAGGTATGAACACGTCTCATCTTGACAAGTCACTGCTCCTCAGTTTGCTAAACATCCTCCTCTCCAAACACTGTAATCTGAGGCAGATCCTCGACTGCTTTCTTTACAAAGAGTTTCGATATTTTAAGTTCTTTCTCAGTGCATAGACCAAAAGAAAGCCATTAATTTCTGCTGCCATTTCTTTTTCTCTAAGCATTTCTTTTACAGCTTGGTTGACCCCAGTCCTAGAGATGGTGCTGTCCTACCTGTGCTAAGCAGGGATCATTATAAAAAGTAGCCTTTTCAAGAAGTTCCTCAAGTTTGGGGGATTTAGGGAAGGTGGGAGAATGAGGGAGCTATGGAGCCATCATGCTGCAAATTTACACCTAGCCTACCACAGCTTGCATTCTTTTCTATATTCATCATTTATAAAAGATTTAGCTTTCCAAGGAATATACTCTTATTCCCACAGGCCTAACCTTGTTCCACTATTTAGTCACATCAGTGGTGTGTTTTTTTTCTTTTTTTTCTTTTTTTTTCCTTTTTCAAGTTGTGGTTTATAGGCTCTCAAAGAGGGAGTCAGGAACGACACAGTGATGCTTCAAAACGGTTCTGACGCAGCTCACATGCATTTTATCTTTCTGGCTTTTTTTTCAGCTCTAAGAAGCTACCTTCTCTTTCTGTCTATTTTATTGAAGTGGTTCCTCAGTGGACTTCCTGCCCTTGCTCAAATTCAGCATCTCTCCAGGAGCAAAGCACAAGTCCTGTTTGCCCTGCAGAGCCCTCTGTAGTAAGGGTCCATCAGTTCCTTCAGGTCCAGCCAAGAGTTGATTCTGCCACCCTGGATACCTGACCAGCCATTTCATCAAATAGCTACTCACCATACAGAGACACCAAGGCAAAATTTCTGGAAGACAGCATTTACCTAAACTAAATCAGGGCAAAAAAAGTCATTTACTATCGAATTCCCTGCTCTGCAGGCTCTCTGCTCTCACACGGCATGGCTAAGCCGCGCTCAGGTGAGGCGAAACACCGTCCTGGTGCCAGTTCCCCTCCCCTGCACAGGGACAGAGCTCTGGGGAACTCAAAGGCTTGAGGAGGCACCAGGATGGCTATTGTTTGCTTTGCATTTTGCTATGAGCCTTTTGGTATAGAGCACTCAGCTGACAGGTTCACATGGGCTTCAGGGAGGTTTTTATAAAACTGAATTAAGCTCAGACTGAAAGGTTCAGTTCACACATTTACTTGTGAGAAGTTGTTTTGCTCAATCCTGCATGAAAAGGAGCAATGTTCACTCAAAACACCAAAAATCCACACAACCACAAACCCAAACCTTAAAGGGTTCAAGTACAAAATACTAGGGAAGATTCTAGTTACACTCAGGGACAGATTTGCAGCCTTGTTGGCTTGGTCTGCACAGGCAGAATTAGCTAGCTGCAACTGTCATGGGCCATAGCTTGCATGGCAGCTCCAAGAGTAAAATAGCTTACAAAACGTGACCTTTTCCAAGGCTCTCTGCTGCTTTGTGGGATTGCCCAGTGTTGGAATACCAGCTCCAAATGAGAGCATCCCTGAAGTCAGGGCACTCTTATAGCATAAGGTAATAACTTTCCCAGAAAACACATCTGAGTCAGAAAAACAAGGTAGAATCAAGGGTTTTACTGCAATTCAGACTCTTGTATTGCAGGCTCAGATGCACATATTATTCAAACAGATTGTAATGAATTGAACCTACTTTTTTGTGCAACTGTCAAGTGTCCTTTATTTAAATGTCAGCATCTTGTATGCCAGGTGTTACAAGCACAGAACGGAGCAGTCACAAAAAGCAGGCAGATAGTTCTGGTGACCTTTAGTTGTGTTCTTCCATGTTCTCAGAACATACATGTTTTTCAGAACTAATTTTTTAATTTTGAATATTTAGATTTTCATCTGCAGTTGAGAAAAATCACTATGTTCTTAAATGCGCTGTCCTTAAGTAAAGTAAATAATGTAGGTTGGTGCTCCTGACTCATTTTCATTATAATGTAATAAACTTGGACAAATTTTGTCTGTGTTGGAATCTCAAAGAGCATTTTCAAGATTTGCGCTTACAGAGGAGGGTGAACCAACTATCAGCAACTGCACAAAGTCAATGTCCACAGCTTTAAATATTTCATGATGCTACAAAAGAAACTGCTCACTTTGTCAATACTTCAAACTCGCATAAAAGAGCCAATTATATATCGAATAAACAATCTTTATAGGAATATTTGTTTCAAAAAGAGGATAAGGTTGATACACAAGAACCCTTTAGCAAGTCTTTTCTGTCGGATGTCAAATGTTTAAGATCCATCAATACCCCCTCTCTTCAAGACATGTTCATGGAGTGAAATGTTTCTCTAAACTTGAGCTGCTGATCAGATTTATGAGATTCTCCATGACAGCAGACTGGAAAAAGATACTCAGAGTTACTTAGATTAGAACTGAGCAAGGTTGATTTTTTTTTTTTTTTTTGCCTTGTCCT